>CM026400.1:38629888-38654662 GCA_014843695.1 Archivesica marissinica | reverse complement strand
CAAGTTGCTTTCTCCTCGATCCTACATGTATGTACATAGGAAAGAGGTAACCATATAAGCAAGTTACTTTCTCCTCAATCCTACATGTATGTTCTTATTGTGATCATTATACTATGTATATTCATTGAAATAAAATATTGTTTAAACTAATCAAGAGATTCGAACCCTGACCTACGTGCGAGTTCAATGCTTCACCGGCTGCCCTATGCGACCTTCAATGACGTCATCCACATGGTCTCCGTCGGCTTTAAGTTTAAACTTTATTTATTTTACAATGATTGCGAAGCAAGTTTTAACAACTTAATATATTAATCATTCTCGTTTGCGCGGATGAAAGCGTACAATTAATGTGGTAATTCGTGTGTGAGGAAACCGGAGTAAACCCACATGCACGATCTGGCGACCACCGTACCATCTCACATACTCACAAAACAGATACTAGCATCATATTTGATCAATATATACTAAGTTGGGGACTATTTCAATGTTGATGTGAAATAAAGGAATTTCTTCTTATATTTTTTAATTGATAGAAAATAGTCATATTCGACCAACATTACAGATAATAGAACGTCATTAATGTTAATAAACGTTCTTTCAAACATATATGTTTACGTGTGTCACTAAGCAAGTCACAATGTTCTCAATTGGTAACAAATTGAGTTGAAATTTCCAGGAATTGTTTCTGAGAAATTGTGTTATAGACAAAACATATCAGCTTCATTTTGTTGTTTATACCCCAATGTCCATGTTCGTGTGTCGCCTGCCGATTATAATATGTACAGTTTTACGGGCGTGACTGAAAATCGAGATACAGTCTAGTATTGCTGTGAACGTGACATGTTAAGAAGCAGTGATTCCTCTGGTTTTGGGCGTATTCTTGCACTATCCTCCTAAAGGTAAAATGACTAAAATACTTCTGGAGGCGTCGACCTGTTGTTGCGAGTTGCGCAACCCTTCACTCGATCACACCGCCCTGTAAGTGTGCATCCATACATGTTGAAGCTAACAACTGACGCACAAAGTATGTTTTTTTAAATGTATGCATTAAAGCAGGAAACTATGACATTTACACATGCACACTACGGAAAGTGGAGCCTAGATATGTAAACGTTATGCATTACTTATAAATAAAATAAAAACTATAGAAAGACAAATAGATATAAACAATAGTAAACGTATAATCCAAGAACAAAAATGGAGTGTGTACAGTAATTAACGTAAACAAATACACTCTACATCCGTTATGTCGAATTGCGTCGGACTGAACAAAATACTTAACGAAATTCGATATAAACAGATCCAGTTATATAACAAATGATAGTGTCTGAAACGGGACGTTGATCCGACTTCGAGATAACCGGAGAATTCGACATAACCGACTTTGACATAACGGATGTAGACTGTATCATCACATTGTATGTTGACATGCATTTGTTCAGGTGGATTTATAACATTACATCGAGTGGTTCTTGCGGACATGTGCGGTAAGGAGACACTAGTTAATTCATAGGGATTGTTATTGTTCTTTGTTGGAGCAGGTCATTTCGTTAAAAAATGATAGTGTCTGAAACGGGACTTTGATCAGACTTCGAGATAAACGGAGAAATTTCGACATAACCGACTTTGACATAACGGATACTCTCAACGCTCCCCCTACCTACTATCTGTCTCCTCACTTAGTCATATAACTATATACTCTCAACGCTCCCCCTACTATCTGTCTCCTCACTTAGTCTTATAACTATATACTCTCAACGCTCCCCCTACTATCTGTCTCCTCACTTAGTCTTATAACTATATACTCTCAACGCTCCCCCTACTATCTGTCTCCTCACATAGTCTTATAACTATATACTCTCAACGCTCCCCCTACTGTATGTCTCCTCACTTAGTCTTATAACTATATACTCTCAACGCTCCCCCTACTATCTGTCTCCTCACTTAGTCTTATAACTATATACTATCAACGCTCCCCCTACTGTATGTCTCCTCACTTAGTCTTATAACTATATACTCTCAACGCTCCCCCTACTGTATGTCTCCTCACTTAGTCTTATAACTATATACTCTCAACGCTCCCCCTACTGTCTATCTCCTCACATAGTCTTATAACTACTATCTACTTATATCTCACTCATTAACACTTATGAAAACTTATTGTAATGGGGTTTTTTAACTGTCCATATACATGGGTAATACAGTTTGAGTTATAATATATTGTTTGTAAGTTTGTGAATACTGAAATGTATTGTACATTCTTGAAATAATTATTGAAATAAAAAATATTAGAAAACAAACAAACAAAACACAACTGGAGCTAACACTGGAAAATAAAAATATTAGAAAACAAACGAACAAAAAACAACTGGCGCTAACACTGGAAAATAAAAATATTAGAAAACAAGCGAACAAAAAACAACTGGCGCTAACACTGGAAAATAAAAATATTAGAAAACAAACAAACAAAACACAACTGGCGCTAACACTGAACATGGCGTAAAAAGCAGCAACATGTTCTCTGGTTCTGACAGTTTCACTTTTTGAAAAGTTAAAAACTAGATCTTGACAATTGGAACGCAAACGCTAAATGCTACACATTAATAATCTCAAAATTGTAACGTTCATAGTCAGTAGTAACTTTATTGCGTCAGTTGGAACATTAAGCGTCATTTGTATGTACATGTATCAGTGTGTATGCATGAGACGAATTGCATGTTGAAGTGTTCAAACAACCTTACCACTAAGATAAACCGTGCCTGACATAATGGATCCAATCGCGGCTGTAGACGCCCTATCGCCTTGGAAGTATTCAAGAAGTTCCACTAGCATAATTCCGAAGGAATATATCACTCCGTCTGTTATAAATCCTATGAAAAATGCAGACAATACAACCAACCAACTTTCCCAAATATGTGCATATTTTTGCTTTGCAAAGGAGTTGTTCTTCATGATGCCCACCATCTCCGTTAATAGACGGTTAAATGGCATGTACTAATATTGTATGTGTATTCTGTTACGCAATCTCTAAGCCACGACGCGCGTAGGTAATATAACCCAGCGTGTGTATATTAATTTAGAAACAGACGGATCTGTAGTCCAGTGGTAACACACTGGACTGGTAAACCTGGGATCGCATGTTACATCCCCCGTCTGACACTAATAAAATTAACAGTCTTTCAGATGGGACTGTAACCGATGTCTCATGTCGGTGCTTTACACCGTGCACGTAAAAGATAAAAGAACCAGAGAAGACTCTGGAATGGGTATATGTCTGTATCATTGCACTACCCTCCAACACATTTAAAATGACTAATCTCTTCAGGAGGCGTCGCTCATATGGGCAACCGGTAGCGATCATAAATAAACGTAAAACACACACACAAATTAATTTAGAATAAAATTGGTATCACAATATATTTATTTCCCTCTTTCAATTCAGAACTGTTTCAATCATTCCATATACATGCACTTTCGTTTGGTGTAACCAACAACTTAGGTATGACGACCCTCCATCCATTAGTTGTGGCGGAAGACCCCAACCAGATGGTACGGTGGTCGCCAGATCAGACAGGTGGGTTTTCTCCGGGTACTCCGGTTTCCTCCCACACGCATGTCCACATATACGCTTTCATCCACGCCAAAGAGAGTGATTAATATAAGTTGTTAGCACTTGCTTCATAATCGTTGTAAAATAAATAAAGTTTAAAGTTTAAACAAATCGGTAATTGGTTTAAATATATTTAGTATAGTGTACATTAATCAAGAATACACACATACAATGATAGGGTGTGAAGGAAAGACAACGTCTTATTAACAGTTCTTCTCCTGATAATTGAGATCACGCCGATGTATCGATCAATATGATTGACTTATAAAAGAGACATTCAACAGCACACATTGGATCTGTAGCCAGTGGTAAAATGCTGGACTAGTAATCCAGGGATCGCAGGTTCGATCCCCCGTCTAACCCTAATAAAATTAGCAGTCTTTCAGATGGGAGGTCTCGTGTCGGTGCTTTACACCGTGCACGTAAAATAACCAGAGGAGACTCTGTAATGGGTCTCTGTCTGTATCATTGCACTATCCTCCAAAAATCTAAAATGACTAATCTCTTCAGGAGGCATCGCTCATATGGGCAACCGGTAGCGACGATAAATAAACGTAAAACACACACACATTGCAATATTGTGTAAAATAAAATTTGAAATGATGGGCAAGTGTTAAGTCAACCACCTTAGTAACGCGGCCACGGAAGCACATTATAGTTTATTAGCAGATGATTCATATACTTGTCTACAACTTGGAATGCTCTCCAAAATAACACGTATGCGCGCGCACGCACGTACACACATGCATGCGCGCGCATGCTTGTATGTAAATAAGCTGTTCAGTTTTTTTTTACAAATTTATTTTTAGCTCGATTGCGAAACAAGTTATTTCAACTTATATAAATCACTCTCGAGACCTCATTCCTGATGGGATCCATCGCCACGAGGGAGAGAGAAGAGGCAACGTGGAATTTAAATGCTTTGCCTAAGGGCACAATCGTAACGACTCCAGTGTGGCTCGAACTCCGGACCTTTCGCACCTGAAGCGAACGCGCATCCACTGCGCTATCACGACTTCCACCTCTGTTGAGTTAGATTGCGGGTGACTGGGTACTCACCCGTGTCTGGAATACTGGATTTCTTCCACCAATAACAATTGAAAGCATAATGTAGCCATTATATATTTAAATCATAGTTGACCAAGCTTAGATATTAAACATGCAACTGGTTTCATGAAAAAGTACCGCATTCAAACGTATAACACGATGTTGTCAAGCCTCAAATGGTGATCGACATTTCGTTCCTGAACCGAATCAGCACCGCACAACATCACCAGATTAGAAACCTCTAGAAGATCCTAAAACCCAAATCAAATTCATAAATACTATGGATGGCCACGTGTACACTCGGAAAAACGTCCGAGTATCGAATAGCAAGCTGATATTCGAGTATTCGTAAATGTAAAAAATGGCTGAAAAACCTGGGCCTATATTATATGTCATCAGACGCAAACAATTGTTCCTTTCAATTTCAGTACCGTGTGGAAGTCGTGATAGCTCAGTGGTAGCACGTTCACTTCAAGTGCGAAAGGCCCGGAGTTCGAGCCCCGCTGGAGCCGTTACGATTGTGTCCTTATGTAAGGCATTTAAATTCCACATGCCTCTTCTCTCTCCCTCGTGGCGATGGTTTCCATTAGGAATGAGGTCTCGAGAGTGTTAGTATAAGTTATAAGAACTTGTTTCGCAATCGAGCTAAAATAAATGTGTACAAAGTACCGTAGCAAGAGGAAAATTCCAACTGAAGCAATCTAGGGTGGGGTCCGGGAGCATGTTCCCCTTTAAATTGTTTAGACATTAATTATGTACTGACCTTTCAGCTCTCTAGCAGTCAACATTTTATACAGCAAAGGGATATTTTATTTATTTTATTTGTTTTTTTGCTTTGGAAATTTTAACCGAGACACCTGCCTCTGTATGCCTTAGTGTGGCCACGGGCCTGAATTTTCAGTAATTACCAAATATCTGAAATTCAATCCAACATACGATCCCAAATATCAAATGATCGTTTCCGAGTTCTCGAGTACTCGATCGGAACTGTGTCCGAGTACTCGCGTACCAAAATTGTTACTCGTTTCCATCCTTAATAAATACATATACTCACGGACACCAAACATAAAACATAGAGAGATTAGCTGGTACTCGTCACTGAATAATAGTGCAGCCACGCCTTTATCAACACTTGAGCTCAGTGGACGAGAGGTTAAGGTACATTAACTTCAAATCACATGACCCTCATATGCCTCCATGGCTTAGTGGACAATGTCGTTGATTTCAAATCACTTGCGCCCCTCACCGGCCCCCATGGCCAAGTGGACAAGGTCGTTGATTTTAAATCACTTGCCCCTCACCGGCCTCCGTGGCTAAGTGGACAAGGTCGTTCATTTCAAATGACTTGCCCCTCACCGGCCTCAGTGGCCAAGTGGACAAGGTCGTTGATTTCAAATCACTTGCCACTCACCGGCCTCAGTGGCAAAGTGGACAAGGTCGTTGATTTCAAATCACTTACCCCTCACCGGCCTCAGTGGCAAAGTGGACAAGGTCGTTGATTTCAAATCACTTTCCCCTCACCGGCCTCAGTGGCAAAGTGGACAAGGTCGTTGATTTCAAATCACTTGCCCCTCACTAGCCTCCGTGGCTGAGTGGACCGTGCTCGAAAAGCACACTGGGTCTCCCTCGACCAATAATAGCTGGAGAGTCGCCATATGATATAAGGTGTTTGTATGACTTTAAACCCCAAAACAAAAACAAAACACTCAAACATCAAAACAGGTGACCACTAAAATAAACAAGGAAACCTGGAAGATACTAACGTATCCAAAAGATATACTAGTAAGACCCAGACACAAACAAAACACCTCTGCACCAGATCCAATGACCTTCACCCTAATAATTGTTCTGGTAAACAAAATCCTGGAAATCAAAAAGTGGAGCAAGGCTATTCTCAATACAGCAGTCTGCCATCCAATATGACATAGTACAAACAACAACAACAATAATATACGTCCCAGTTTATCGTTTAATATACACACGGGTAAACTAAATATAGCTAACACATTTACGTCAGGTAAATACGATTTTAAAATAAAAGGCTTAGCTTTATCATAAATGGCGTATAGCCATAACTGCAGTACGGTATATACTGTCAAAACAATGTTTAATATAAAAAAGAACAGGACAAACTACTGTTCTTGCTTAATACATGTTCAAATAAATAATGCAAAGTACAATCACAGTCTAACGGACGTTCAACGCCTAATCACCGAATGTTTAACCTGATTATTTAAATATTTAAAGCGACATTACATCGGTGAAAATGCAAATTTCTGCATAATACAATTTCCTATCATATATGGTATAGTTTCGTTCCAAATATTTGACGCAGAATCTAGAGTATTTCAATTAATAAACAAGCGTCGTATACAACGTTTGTTGACATAACAACATAATGTAAATAAGGTCAGCATACATGCGTAATACAACGCGTGTATCCCGGATAACAATATGTATGGTACGGTACAGATTTACCACTATATCTCATATATATGCATACTTATGTTTCGACTAATCTGATTAAATTATCTATACACGTTAATTATAGACTCCAATAATAAACAAACGTAAAAGCTGCTATATGAAATCATGCTTTCACTTTTGAGAATTTGTAGACCTCAACCTCATTGTTTATTGATTACAAGTTAGTGGTCGAATCATATTATCAAATATATCGAAGAATTTGTAGTAGCATACTATTTATATGTAGAAAATGTATTTATCAGCTTTTTGCGATGTAATGTCACTTTAAATGAAATAATAGTTTACTTACATGTTAAATAAATCGTTGCATCTCATTTACGAAACTGAGATGACTTCGTGACGCTAACCAAAATATGAAATCCAATTGATATGTTAATGACTTCGTTTTGTTATTAATTAATTAATTTGTAGCATGCCCGTTTTCACAAACATAACAAATAATGGTGACAAATCTTGCGGTGATGGCATAGTATGCATTGTAACGATGTTATTATTAAATTTTAAAATTAATCACAAGAATATACTAGCATATCAATGTTCATAATTTTATATCAAACCTGCATTTACAATAACGATGTTATTATTCAATTAATTAATCACAAGAATATACTAGCATATCAATGTTCATAATTTATATATCAAACCTGCATTTACTTCCATTAAGAATATCACAGAGTACAACGGGTCGATTGGGCTTATCCCAACACTCACTACACCTGTGACTTTCTTCCTTGAGTAAACACTGTTTGGCATATAATGTATACCTGCATGTACAAAATGAATGAAGATTGAACATTTATATAATATGCGATATCACATAAAATCGCATTATCCACCCATATGTATATATAGTAACATATACATATTATGACCACCCATATGTATATATAGTAACATATACATATTATAACCACCCATATGTATATATAGTAACATATACATATTATGACCACCCATATGTATATATAGTAACATATACATATTATGACCACCCATATGTATATATAGTAACATATACATATTAAATCCACCCATATGTATATATATATAGTAACACATACATATTATAACCACCCATATGTATATATTGTAACATATACATATTATAACCACCCATATGTATATATAGTAACATATACATATTATAACCACCCATATGTATATATAGTAACATATACATATTAAATCCACCCATATGTATATATATAGTAACACATACATATTATAACCACCCATATGTATATATAATAAACTATACATATTATAACCACCCATATGTATATATAATAACATATACATATTATAACCACCCATATGTATATATAGTAACATATACATATTATAACCACCTATATGTATATATAGTAACATATACATATTATGACCACCCATATGTATATATTGTAACATATACATATTATAACCACCCATATGTATATAATGTAACATATACATATTATAACCACCCATATGTATATATAATAACATATACATATTATGACCACCCATATGTATATATTGTAACATATACATATTATAACCACCCATATGTATATATTGTAACATATACATATTATAACCACCCATATGTATATATTGTAACATATACATATTATAACCACCCATATGTATATATTGTAACATATACATATTAAATCCACCCATATGTATATATTGTAACATATACATATTATAACCACCCATATGTATATATAGTAACATATACATATTATGACCACCCATATGTATATATATAGTAACATATACATATTATAACCACCCATATGTATATATAATAACATATACATATTAAATCCACCCATATGTATATATATAGTAACACATACATATTATAACCACCCATATGTATATATATAGTAACACATACATATCATAGCCACCCATATGTATATATAGTAACATATACATATTATAACCACCCATATGTATATATAGTAACATATACATATTATAACCACCCATATGTATATATAGTAACATATACATATTATAACCACCCATATGTATATATAATAACATATACATATTATAGCCACCCATATGTATATATAGTAACATATACATATTATAACCACCCATATGTATATATTGTAACATATACATATTATAACCACCCATATGTATATATTGTAACATATACATATTATAACCACCCATATGTATATATAGTAACATATACATATTATAACCACCCATATGTATATATTGTAACATATACATATTATAACCACCCATATGTATATATAGTAACATATACATATTATAACCACCCATATGTATATATTGTACATATACATATTATAACCACCCATATGTATATATAGTAACATATACATATTATAACCACCCATATATATATATATATAGTAACATATACATATTATAACCACCCATATGTATATATTGTAACACATACATATTATAACCACCCATATGTATATATATAGTAACATATACATATTATAACCACCCATATGTATATATAGTAACATATACATATTATAACCACCCATATGCATATATAGTAACATATACATATTATGACCACCCACATGTATATATTGTAACATATACATATTATGACCACCCACATGTATATATTGTAACATATACATATTATAACCACCCATATGTATATATAGTAACATATACATATTTAACCACCCATATGTATATATTGTAACATATACATATTATGACCACCCACATGTATATATATTGTAACATATACATATTATAACCACCCATATGTATATATAGTAACATATACATATTATAACCACCCATATGTATATATATAGTAACATATACATATTATAACCACCCATATGTATATATATAGTAACATATACATATTATAACCACCCATATGTATATATATAGTAACATATACATATTATAACCACCCATATGTATATATATTGTAACATATACATATTATGACCACCCATATGTATATATTGTAACATATACATATTATGACCACCCATATGTATATATTGTAACATATACATATTATGACCACCCATATGTATATATAGTAACATATACATATTATGACCACCCATATGTATATATAGTAACATATACATATTATAACCACCCATATGTATATATAGTAACATATACATATTATGACCACCCATATGTATATATTGTAACATATACATATTATAACCACCCATATGTATATATAGTAACATATACATATTATAACATTTCAAAGTTTTATTTGTTTAAATCCAGGTCTCACACCCATGTGGCATACAGACATAAATATAAGCATATGTATACTAGAGGACATAGAAAACGCACGCTTCGGATAAGTGTTTGTTTACATGAAAAACAATAAAATACATAGTTTTAAACATTTTGGAATATTTTTTAGTTGTTCAGTTTGTGTTTGGTGATAAAGATGTGATATATCTTTTATGGAATCCTTCGTATTTCATTTTCGTATAATAATAATAATCATATAATGAAGGTGTGCGTTTTCTATGTCTTCTAGTATATAATGTAGGTGTGCGTTTTCTATATCTTCTAGTATATAATGAAGGTGTGCGTTTTCTATGTCTTCTAGTACAGAATACATTAATATCAAATCATGTGTGTGTGCGTGTGCGTGTTTTCATGTCATATTTAGACGTGTTAGTATACATTGTATATACAAACACGTCAATTCCATCATCACAAGATATGTGGAACAATCTCGGCCATTCTGTACCAGATGCCACCAATTCATTGCTAGATTTTAAATCCAAACTTAGAAACAAGTATAATGCAATGCATTAATACCAGCATTTACATATACACGCAGTGTTCATTATGCGCATGTCCACAATGTATGCAGCAACATAAACGCACACTTGTATTCCAATTTCTTGCGAGATAATCCATATTGTGTTTGTGGTCTCGGTATTAAAAACCTGGTCCCCGAGGTTATAAATCTTTTCTCAGATCTCAAACTCAATCTCAATTGATCTGATTGGTTGATTCTGAGTGGTACTGTCAGCTGAACCAATCAGACGATTGAAGTGAGTTTTGAGATTGGAGAAATGTTTTATAACCTCCAGGCCAAAACATTACTTCTTTCAATGTAGATAACTATTGCATAAGTACAGGGTCTTACACGAGTTGTGATTTCATACCATATATAGTCATACAATATTTTAATATATGGTATGAAAAATACCATACCTGTATTATCCTTTTTATCACATTGCCATAGCGGGGTCGTTTTAATAAATAACGCTACTTTTATTTTGGCGAGGAGTATTAGCGCAAATTGTCATGACGTCACTAAATCTACTCAAAGCAGCGTTATATTTATGTTTTAAACAGCATTATAATTGCGTCGAGACTTCGTTTAAATCGCCATGTGTCTTATCATCGACGTTATGTACCAATTCACCTAAAACTATGCATAATGTACAGTTTTATTTACAAATTATATGAATTATTCTCTCAACCTATCAGAACCCTTCCAGGTATTATAACACGTGTGTACATAACTGTACGAAAGTATGAGATGACTATATTACACTGAATACAAGCGAAGTTAATTAAGCGTAGGCTATAGGAAATACTCCTGAATTGCATTTCACTAAACACAACATAACTAGTATGTGGAATATAACAGTTATCTGATCAACAGTACTAACACCTATTCACATATGTTCAAAATAAAGTAAAATAAATAAGAGCGACGATGTGGGTTGTAAATCCGTATGTGCTATTTATTTAAGTGTCGTGCTCTTGTCTAAATGAATAAGGCATGCGAGTTCTTCATTAGAGAATTATGATAGAGGCCGAAGTGGTCCAGCAGACAAATATAAACAAACAAATCATTGGGAGAAACAGATACGGTGTATAAGAAATTCAGGTAGCTATCCGAATTTAAAAAATCTACACCTAACCCGAAAACTAGTTTCTATACCATTTCTGATTAAGACCAATACGTGCTTTTATTCAATGATGATGTACTATATCAAACTAAGATATTCAACAAGTTATGGTGGATACATAAAAAATAACAAGTACGCCGTGCATAGGTTTCCTGAAGTATTGAGTTCATCATATAAACAGGTGCCCTTGCAATAGCTGAATTGAATATCTACAGAATGTTATGGTTATATATAGCCACTTGAAATGATATTACATACAAATAACAAGTACGCCGTGCATAGGTCCTGAAGTATTGAGTTCATCATATAAACGGGTGCCGTTGCGATAGCTGAATTGAATATCTACAGAATGTTATGGTTATATATAGCCACTTGAAATGATATGAACATATTTGAGTGTAGATACCAATAAGCTAGACGAAATTTTTTCATGAAAACATTGTATACTATAAACATAAAATATGTAACTATTTTAGTCACAAACAAACATAATTGTATTAGACGTTTGTGGCTGAAACATTCCGGCAAAGCCTGTGCTTGCTCGATTTTGTTCAGATGCCAAGGCTATAAGGTGTCATATAATTATTTGAAACAGGTAATAAATACTGTACCAGTAACTGTTGTTTGTATTAGTTTAACATGAGTACAGGTTCTTGCAGTCACAAATTTGCTCTGAGCTAGGCTTCAAAAACGGATAGTGAATTAACCAATCAGGAAACAGTTCGAGCTCAGTCCAAAAAAATGGATGTTTTTCTACCAATGAAAAACATCCTTACAAACGCTGGATTTAGCCGAACACATTCAATCGTTAAACTGTTTCTGATGTCCGTTTTGGGGATTTGTGACTGTTTGAACCATTACAAATGACAAATAAACGGCGAGAAACACAAGACGGATCTATAGTCCAGTGGTAACACGCTAGACTGGTAATACAGGGATCGCAGGTTCGATCCCCCGTCTGTGTCGGTGCTTTACACCGTGCACGTAAAAGAACCAGAGGAGACTCTGGAATGGGTCTATGTCTGTATCATTGCACTATCCTCCAAAATCTAAAATGACTAATCTCTTCAGGAGGCGTCGCTCATATGGGCAACCGGTAGCGACGATAAATAAACGTAAAACACACAGAGAAACACAATACATTGGTTCGATAATTGGTAGCGCGTCGCGTGCGAAGACATAGAGATCATCGAGCATGAAAAAAGATATATAATTACAAGAGATACGAGGGCAGTTTAGAGTGACTCTTAAACATACCCTATGTATGCTTGTAGCCTAAGTTATGGTCGGGCTGAGTTATCAAATAACATTACCCATCTAATTCACACATTATCGAATATACATGCGTGTTAGTACAGCGTGACTCCTGTACTGACTCTATATACTTTGGTGCTTGTAGCCTAATCTATGGCCGGGCTGAGCATTCAAATCGTATTATTAACGCACACAACGTAATCACCTTAGTTTATAATAGATGAGTGTTAACTAAACATGTTAGTATGCTCGCCCACATGGTTCGCCGGAGGCGAGTAAGAAATAAGATCATTCATCTCATCTCAAGTGAATTGAGCAGCAATGTCACGTGATGAAGCTAAAACTGTCAACAATAGTATTTTGAAAGTTGTTTTCACGACTTAAGAAAATAATATTATACGGCAAGTGCAATTAACATTTTATACTGGTCAATATATGTGGGATCTACGCCGAGCATAGGTACCACCACTGTTATAAACAAGTATAGCCCGGTGCGATTAGGCTATCATATCCTATTCCAGAATAAGAAAGCCATGTGGATGAATTACCTCTATATCCAGTGGTTATATGTCAGGATTGTGCGCAACGCTCTTCGCAAAGGAGGACATCAAAATGGCACGCGCCCACCACCGCGAACATCAAAATAGTTGTGCCCATAACCTTTTCCCCCCAAAGAAACTTGAATACAGTGTTATAATCCTGCTAAATCTACACATTACCATAATCCTGCTAAATCTACACATTACCGTCAGGGGCGTAGCCAGGAGGCAAATTATGTGCATGCCCGGGTAAAGAATGTTGAGTGAGCGTAGCGAACGAGGTTGCTAGGGGGGTCCGGGGGCATGCACCCCCTGATATTTTTCGGATGCAATTTCCAGCTTTCTGCTGCATTTAAAAGACAAATTCGGACATGTTTTTATAACAAATAAACATGATAATACACTGTTCTGCTTAGCTATACATGTACATCAAAAGCAATAACAATTCTGCACTCTATAATTATCTGTGATTTTACTCAATTAAAAGCCAAATACACAAATGTACAGTTACACTGGTGGACCAAAAGAGTCGGACGTTCTAATGTATGTTCAGCACTTTCAGCACTGTTAATGTTAGAAAAATACACAGCGAACAGAAAATCGAAAGTGATGAAAGTACTGAGCAGAAATCAAAACGTCCGACTCCTGTGGGTGACTGATGATAGGTAATGAGCTAAACAAATTGAAGGCGACGGTGTTTGCCTGCCGAAAATCGATTTGACATTGTTTGGCCATTTTAAATTTTGCAACCAAGTAAACAAATATAGACTAGTTGTTGTTGTTGTTGTTGTTGTCATCGTCGTCGCGACATCTCCGCGCTTATTTTATTTGTATGCATTAACTGACTATGCCTATCCATGGGCTGAAGGTATAACGATTAGTATCCATTATACATTATTATAGGTCTAGGACAGGAATATCTAGGTAGCCTAGGTATATTATAGTAAAATATTATTTTTTTGGGTCAAAATGATGTGCAGGCCCGGGCCTTTTGGCCTAATGGCAGCTACGCGCCTGACCGTAATGTGTAGACTCACTACTATGTGAATGCAGCAACATAATAACACAAACAGCCTTTCTCGCTTCCCACCCGCACAGTAGACGCCATGTTTGTTACCACAACATCTCTTCCGGTTGGTCCGTTCTGCTAGAAATATCCGGTATTGACAGAATTGATTAAGAGAAACGTTCAAATCGAACCAGAAATATTTCCAAGAATTACTACCGAAATTATAAAACAGATTAATCGCACCTGGCTTATGTAAGATAACGTATTATTGTATGCTTTCCAGTGAAAGATAGAGTTTTCTCAGTGAAAGATAACTCCATCTTGCATTGCTTTGAAACAGTGACAGATGGCATTTTCTCGGCCACTGGTTGTGTTTCGTATTCCTGCGGTTGGATGTACTTTTGTATTTTAGCTCTTTTCAGACTATCATGAACAGTTCATGAATATATTCTAATGAATTTGTTTTGTCTGTAGTTTTAAATTTTGACAGCAAACAGAAACTAACTATAACATTGCATAGGAACTATTTCTTATTACGGACGTTCACACTAACAGAAGTGGTGGTGCGGTTATGTCAACGTAGTGCAATGAGGCCCCGGCCAGGGCAGCTAAAATGAATACAATTTGAAAACAAATATTATATTAGCCAAATTCATTGGAAATCATAAAAGAAAAAGATGATTTGTGTTTATTAGTGTAATATAGGCTCATATCTTACGCTAATTAACACAAATATCCTCTATTACTTCCAATTTACGTACATGTATATCATGACATACAATATAAACAATACCTGCATCCATAATAACAACTCAATGGTCTGGTTTATTATAGTGTCACCCTATTTAAACGGCCAGCCATTTCTGATTTTTGAGACACCTCTTTTTATGAACACAGTACTTCCCGAATCCTATGATTGTATGCCTGACGCCAGGCTGGTGGGCACTCGGTAACAATTATTTAACTAGATGGCGGCTCACCAACCTACCATATCAGAACAAACCCCTGACGAGGTTCGAATGTTCGACCTCCCGCTCCGTAGGCGGACACCTTAACCACTAGGCCACGGATACGGTATATTTGACACTAGACAATTGTCCTGCATTGATGCAATTCAAAGAGGGTAATGAGATGTGTTCGTGGAACAGGCCGTTACACACGCAATGCGGCAGTTTCTGGACATATCAGATGCATTCACACTCTAATTATATATATAATAAACAAATGAAATGTGTTACCAGTATTTGGGTACGCTTTTCCCGCCTACCAGTCCAAAGGTTAAAGTATGTGTTTATGGCACAACATATAAAAACTTGCAATACAGTGAAGATAATTGTTCAATGTAAGTGATTGTTCTACAGAATATACTGATATTGGAAAACCTCTAGATAAGTATTCCTGTACTACTGTTGTAGAGTCTGAATATGTAGGGCAGTCACTTGTATACATAACATTCGAAAACCAAAACAATCATTGTTGAACCATCAAACCTAAAAATATTTTTCTGTAAGCCTACAGCTTTGACCACTCGGCCATCCTGCCAAGTGTGATAATTCGATACATTTTCTATTATTCAATCAGTGTTTTAACTCACCAATGTTTATATACATCAGCATGTTTGTATACAAGTGACTGACCTGATTAATCGAACTGTACTATCGTGCATGATTAAATTTGCAATATTATGGGTTTTAAAAATATCTGTATTTTATACCCCCAACTATCCAATATTGATGTATTTACATGTGTGATCTATTTTTAAAACCCATAATATTGCCAATTTAATCATGTACGACAGTAATAAGCTTAATAGTATATATATGGCTAAATAGTAAATACATACAAAATGTGTATTGGCGATATTAATACAGAGCAAAAACAGATTATATACAAACTGACCTGACTTTGCTACCATGACATATTATAAATACATGCATTGTATCTATATACGATACACATACAGTCTACATCCGGTCTCATCCGGTCAAATTCGGTTATTTCGAATTATCCGGTTATCTCGAAGTCGGATCAAAGTCCCGTTTCAGACACTATCATTTAAGTCAAACTAGGGTTATGTCGAAGTATTTTGTTTGGTGCGACGGAATTCGACATAACGGATGTAGACTGTAGTTGAAATATACATATAGCACAATGCTATAGAATTGACATGTATATGCATATATATCAGACTTCAACAAGGCAGCTCATGGTGTGATCAGTACTAGAATGAATTGACATATACATATACCTGTAGGATCTTACATGAGTGGTGATTTTATGAAACGAGTTTTGGAAAATTGCTACATTAAGCTAGCCTATTAACATTTTCATATGGGATGTACCCCACCATTCTAACTAGTTTCGGCCGGTTCCTCATTAGAGCCATAATTCTGGTGTAATTATAATTTGAATGTCATATTGTATTATGAAAGAGCCTACCATTCTGTTGGTGGACAGATGCATTGCTGGTTATTAAGAGTATATATCTTTCATGCGCACCGGTGTGGGACAACGATACTCCACATGAGTGGTCTGAATATGTCGTCAGAAACGAGGCTCTATCGAGTTTCTGACTACATATTCTGACCCAGAGGTTGCATATCCTTGTCCCACACCGGTGCATATGATGGGTACTTTCCTCGCACTCCACCTTGCTAGAACACATGTTTTATCTTGAGTCTGAGGTGAAAATAAACCAGGACCGAAGTATGCGAGATGGTACGGTGGTCGCCATACCGAACAGGTGGGTTTTCTCCAGGTACTCCGGTTTCCTCCCACACGAATGACCACATTTACGCTTTCATTCGCGCAAACGAGAGTGATTAATATAAGTTGTTAGAACTTGCTTCGCAATCGTTGTAAAATAAATAAAGTTTAAGCTTAAAATCAACCAGTCTTTGTTACATTGATTTCAGTGAATCGGTAGTGCTCACACCTGATTGCAAACGAAGTTTGTCACACGAAAAATACACTCTGAGCTAGTCTTCGTGCGTTATTACGTATTTATGAACCATCGTCCAGTTACTGCCCCTGAATACTCCCTAACATCGTTCAGTTACTGCCCCTGAATACTACCCCCTAACATCGTTCAATTACTGCCCCTGAATACTCCCCTAACATCGTCCAGTTACTGCCCCTGAATACTCACTAGTATCATTCAGTTACTGCCCCTGAATACTCCCTAGCATCGTTCAGTTACTGCCCCTGAATACTCCCTAACATCGTCCAGTGACTGCCACTGAATACTACCCCCTAACATCGTTCAATTACTGCCCCTTAATACTCCAACATTGTTCAGTTACTGCCCCTGAATACTCCCTAACATCTTTCAGTTACTGCCCCGTAATACTCCCTAACATCATTCAGTTACTGCACCGTAATACTCCCTAACATCGTTCAGTTACTGCCCCTGAATACTCCCTAACATCGTCGAGTTACTGCCCCTGAATACTCCCTAACATCATCGTCCAGTTACTTCCCCTGAATACTCCCTAACATCGTTCAGTTACTGCCCCTGATTAGTCCCTAACATCGTTCAGTTGCTGCCCCTGAATACTCCCTAACATCGTTCAGTTACTGCCGCTGAATACTCCCTAACATCGTTCAGTTACTGCCCCTGAATAGTCCCTAACATCGTCCAGTTACTGCCCCTGGATACTCCCTAACATCGTTCAGTTACTGCCCCTGAATACTGCCTAACATCGTTCAGTTACTGCCCCTGAATACTCCCTAACATCATGCAGTTACTGCCCCTGAATAGTCCCTAACATCGTCCAGTTACTGCCACTGGATACTCCCTAACATCGTTCAGTTACTGCCCCTGAATACTGCCTAACATCGTTCTGTTACTGCCCCCTGAATACTCCCTAACATCGTTCAGTTACTGCCCCTGAATACTCCCTAACATCCCTAACATCCAATGGGTACTTATCTGTAAATTTGTTTTATCAATCAACTAACATGATTTGAATAAAATCACATATATCATAACACAACATCTTGTTCGGGAACAACAGTAAAGACAAAAGATTCCAACTTAAAGGACCCCTATACATTTCAGGATAAATCATACTTTATCTGCCAAGGGAAGTAATAGAAAAGCCAGCGAGGTCCCTCATTATGTAACGTGACCCCGTGTTTCGTTGACTGGTTAATTCATGTATGGAGGTCGGTGCAGTTTAAAATGATTAACTAATTAAAAGTTATTTTCTGCAATAATTGTTAATTGGATATTTACCACTATACGATCACGAAGGGCCTCGAAATACGGAACCATGTCAGGCGCTATGTTGCTCTTAGTTTCCACAAAACATTGGAATAAGAGCCGGGGACACACGTAGCCTTGTATTTCTAAAAATAGTAAACAGCTTTAACTTTAAATATATATCACAGCTTAGTATCTTAGGAAATACTACATGATATGGATTCATATACCGATGCTACGGTAGGTTCATTCACAGGTAATTGTGTCGCAATATCTTTCTCTTTAGACCCATAGTACATCATTTTGTCACGCATACATTTGATTGATGCTACGGTAGGTTCATTCACAGGTAATTGTGTCGCAATATCTTTCTCTTTAGACCCATAGTACATCATTTTGTCACGCATACTTTTGATTGATGCTACGGTTCATTCACAGGTAATTGTGTCGCAATATCTTTCTCCTTAGACCCATAGTACATCATTTTGTCACGCATACTTTTGATTGATGCTACGGTAGGGTAGGTTCATTCACATGTAATTGGCTCGCAATATCTTTCTCCTTAGACCCATAGTACATCATTTTGTCGCGCACACTTTTGATTGATGCTACGGTAGGTTCATTCACAGGTAATTGGCTCGCAATATCTTTCTCCTTAGATCCACAGTACATCCATTTGTTACGCACACGTTGGACTGATGCTTCGGTAGGTTCATTCACAGGTAATTGTGTCGCAATATCTGTCTCCTTATACCCATAGTACATCCTTTTGAACAGCAAACTTTGGATTGATGCTTCGGTAGGTTCATTCACAGGTAATTGGCTCGCAATATATTTTTCCTTAGACCCATATTACATCATTTTGTTACTCACACTTTGGATTGATGCTTCGGTATGTTCATTCACAGGTAATTGTGTCGCAATATCTTTCTCCCCAGACCTATAGAACATCACGCGTTTCAGATGTCTGCCACTTACTTTATTAAGCACTGTGTATGTATATGTGTTCTTTCTTTCCAAATACCGCAGAACATATTCTGCGTTATTCGTTGTCAATGTTATATCAATAAGGTCAACTTTATATGAGTTATCAACTAATTTCAACAAAGTTTCACTTGACAATGTAACACGTAACAATGTCAGATAAATGAAATGTGGAGAATTAAACACGTTTAATTCGTGCCCAAAATCTGACTCATCAATATAGAGTCGCTCTTAAGTGTTTACTCGATTGTATAATTCTATATATGTCCTTAACCATATCCAATGCATAGATGTTGGAAATACTCATATATTCAAGTTGGCTAGCACCATAAATGTGTTGAAAACATCCTCCTGAACAATTGTCGATGTGCACGTGTTTAACAACAGTGTCATTCATTGGATGATATGCAGGGACTTTATCAAAGCAAGAGCACTCGTCATCTTCTCTACACACGACATAATGAAAATTTACACTATATAGGCTATGGCTTGTGGTGAGGAGTAAGGTCATCTGTGTATGGGTAAGTGTTACGTTTTTCAATCTCAATTGACGTAGTTTCTGTAGCCGAGATATGTTGAATATCACACTTTCTCGGTAATCATATCCCTCTAAATTAATCATTTGCAGGTGATTGGCTGAGTGTTCTATCACACGTTCTGAAAATGTCTGCCCCGTCGATTGCCACGACGATGTGAATGATTCCAAATTCTCAACGGACGACAAATGCTCTTGTACAGATACATCTATGTTCGTCGTCCTTTCGCAATCCAGCGATCGAATGCTTTTCGGATCTATGTATCGTACTGTTTCATAATGTGTCGATTCTGATACATGTAAGTCGCGCAGTGCATAGCAAGGGAAGTGTGTATGATTAGATTCAAGTGCTTCTACAATACTGTCAGTCACCAGAGTTTGTATAGCCCTACGTTGTCCTGTGTAGTAGCCATGCCTGGCACTCACGTTCGCGATATGTTCAGTAATCTTACACATCACTTTGGGATTCATGCCACTGACAAATTTAAATACTCCAGACATTCCGAGTAGTTCTGACAGAGACATGCTCTCCAAACGTGTAGGAATTGAATTCGACGTGTGTTCGCATATATATAACACCGCAAAAAACTCATGGAATATAGAGTGGGTGAAGGAAACTGGATAACTTCGTTTAAGCAATCCAATTCTAATTAGACATTCCCACTGTTTAACCGCTATTTCAGGTTTTCGACATACTGTTGATGTAATAAAGTACTGTATATTAGACATCAATGTCTCAAATGCTAACTTCGACAGTATACGATGCATGCCTGAATTATTGTTGCATAGTTTCCTGTTGTGAAAACATTGTGGCAGGCGTGTTGCAGCTTGTGGACCTTCCAGCTTCCCATCACCTAACATAGATTCAACGTGTTCCGGCTTATCTTCATCTAACGTAGATTCAACGTGTTCCAGCATATCTTCATCTAACGTAGATTCAATGTTTTTCAGCTTCTCTTCACTCAGCAGTATACATTCAACGTGTTCCAGCTTCCCATCACCTAACATAGATTCAACGTGTTCCAGCTTATATTCATCTAACGTAGATTCAACCTGTTCCAACTTCTCTTCACCAAACGTAGATGCAACGAGTTCCAGCTTCTCGTTGCTCAACATATATTCAACCAATGCACTTACAAAGTTGGATCTACACATTAATTTGTCAACCGTTTGACTTTTATACCACATGCACACTAGCATTCTGAGCAAATATGGGTCAGTTTTGAACTTATCGCATCCTGCATTTTCAACGGCGTTTTCAAAATCTCTGATATGATACGCTGTCTTGTTTTGTTCGTTTAAATGCTTTAAGATAAATTCTGTGTAATCTTTGGAAGTCGTATTTGTAAGGCCAACGAAATTAATGTTCACATCGAATTCATAAGTCCGTGGTGGAATTGTACGTGATGTGAATATTGTGACGAATGGGCACTTCAGTAATATCCATTTTAGATTGTGAAAGGGTTTGTGTTTATCATCACACATGTCAACATCATCAAGAAGAAACAAACATCTGGGTGCGTCGTGTTCAATAATGTCCTTGAAAGCAACATAGTGCTTCGGATCTAACAGTTGGTCTCTAATTAGATCATTAATACATGTATCACCGTGTGTCGCTTTTTTCAATGTAATATAAAACAGAAAGTCAAACTGCTTCATAAACTTTCTGTAAATTTGATCATCCTTGTATGTTGTTGATTCAAAGCTCGTATATGTAATCCCGTTTTCTGAATTTCTCTGCCGAGTGTGTTGATTTTGTTTGTTTGAGGAATAATATTGACACCAACTAGAAATAAGCTGTTTACAGAATGTAGTTTTCCCTATGTTTGCATTTACTGAAATATGTCGGAATGCATTGCTCTCTACAGAGAAGATATCATGTACTGATTTAACCGTACTCTTCCTCATACACCTACTACGTACTTCTGGAGCAAGACACCAGTAAACTGTGTCCATATTTCGTTCCATTTGAAGAGGAGCATACACGCTGTCCAGACACATGTTCTCATATTGCATGGACGTTTTGGTATCCGCCGCTAGGAGTTTTACATAATATTCTTGTAGATGATTCTGTATATCTGAAATATAAATAACACATGCCAATGATGTATAGTACATTTGGCTTGCTATATAGTACATGTTGTATTGTTGAAACAGGCATACTTTCAATTCTGCAGACTTCAAAGAATATGAACCGACAATTGAAAATTCTCAAAGCTTGTAATTCATATGTATTGGAAAAATAGTGCTTTTCGGGAGTCCCGGTGTCCTATAGAATATTGACCCCCTCTACATAATGACCCGCGGGTCATTATTCGTCCATAGAATATTGACCTCCCTTGCGGAATAATGACCCGCTTGCGAACAGCAATATATAGTGGGAACATATTGAATTTATTATAATTAAATGTTAATTAGCACTGTTTAAGGACAAACAACATATATTTTGATACAATAATGTACCGAATAACATAAATATATTGAATCTGAACAAAACAAGTATGCAGATAATGTGTCTTTATCAAGTTCTAAATATGATAATGAGGTGGTGGGTGCTGTATAGCTAGGAGATTCACTTAATGCATATGCATAATATTTACACAAACAAACATAAAACAAATAAGAACAATGACCCCCCCCCACTCCTTAAGTATACACTGAACATGAATGTCATAGAATAATGGCCCCGATATGTGTAGACTATATATGAGAGGGTCACTTTTCGATGCCATGGAATAATTACCCTCTGGAATGGATCTCTGTCATTATCATTGCACTATTCTCCAAAAATCTAAAATGCCGTAATATCTTCGGGAGGCGTCGCTCATATGGGTAACCAATAGTGACGATAAATAAACGTAAAACACACACACACACATAGTTAAAATGCTAGTTGGATGCTTCTTCAGCAGAAATTGATGTATATTTCTTTATCAAATCTAATTATTATGCTATCCACATATTATAGCACACCATTATTATCATGTTCTCATAAAACTTTCCAGAACATGTGCACAACTATGTAATATGTTGCTAACAATTGTAATTCTGACTAGTGGGGATCAAATTAAACCGTATCTTGTTTGCCACGGGTGTGAAAAGCAATACAACCCTCTCTTTTTGGGGAACTGCAACCAACAGTGACACTTCCTGTGTTCCCAATACACTGGTTACATGTTTTATATCATTCATAATAAGTAATATTTTAATATCTTCAGGAGGCGTCGCTCATATGAAAACCGGTAGCGACGATAAATAAACGTAAAAACACACATATTTTAATAGTGTATGAGCAAGGACAGACAACATTATGTTTTATAATGTGTGCCTCTCTATGTATTCAGTGCAAGAAACTGTTCCATGCATACATGTAGAATGTGACCCTCTTAATGTAGATTATTTTATTGAGGGTAGGTCACTTTTCCATGCCATAGAATAATGACCCCCTATATGTAGATTATCCGAGTGAAGGCAGGTCATACTTCCATGCCATTGAATAATGTTCCCCCTATATGTAAACTATATGAGTGAGTGGTTCACTTTTCCATGCCATATAATAATACCCCTCTATGTTTACACAGTACGAGTGACGGCGGATCACTTTTCCATGGCATAGAATAATGACCCCCTCCCTGTATGTAAACTATATGCGATTTGGATGGTCACCTTTACATGTCGTAGAATAATGACCCTCTCCTATGTTTACACTGTACGAGTTAACAGGGGTTACTTTGCAATGCCATATAATAATGACCCCCCCCCTATGTTTACACTAAATGAGTGAGGGGTATCACTTTTAGATGCCATAGAATAATGACCCCCTATATGTAAACTATATAAGTGAATGTGTCACCTTTGCTGGCCATAGAATAATGACCCCCTATGTTTACACTATACGAGTGAGGGGAGTCACTCTTACATGCCATAGAATAATGACCCCCTGTATGTAAACTATATGAGTGAGGGGGTCACTTGTCCATGCCATAGATTAATGACCCCCCTGTATGTAAACTATATGAGTGAGGGGGGTCACTTTTTCATGCCATAGAATACTCCCCCCCCCTATATGTAAATTATATGAGTGAGGGGGGTCACTTTTTCATGCCATAGAATAATCCCCCCCTCTATATGTAAATTATATGAGTGAGGGGGTCACCATTCTTGGTCATAGAATAATGTT
>CM026400.1:38603760-38626388 GCA_014843695.1 Archivesica marissinica | reverse complement strand
ATGCGAATATATTGATATTTACTAAAACCTCTCTACTATATAATGTATGGAAACATGCGAATATATTGATATTTACTAAAACCTGTCTACTAGATAATGTATGGAAACATGAGAATATATTGATATTTACTAAAACCTGCATACTGGATAATGTATGGAAACATGCGAATATATTGATATTTACTAAAACCTGCCTACTGGATAATGTATGGAAACATGAGAATATATTGATATTTACTAAAACCTGCCTACTGGATAATGTATGGAAACATGCGAATATATTGATATTTACTAAAAACTGTCTACTAGATAATGTATAGAAACATGAGAATATATTGATATTTAAACAAGCATGAATCAGATAGACGAATATATACAACTAGACAAACAATCAAATTTGCATACTGTTCTGCAGGTCAGAATTGTTGGGAGAAGTGAGAAAGCGCGCGGTTGCATTCTTAAATGATGTTATTTAATCAATTTCAACAAAATATGGTTACAATACACTGTATGACCATTAAATACAACATTTTAATAGAAGGAGTGCTTTATAATGGACCAGTGTATCTTACTGACCAATATTTTGTATGTAAATTGTAAAAAGAAAGAGTCGTGGTCTATAGGGCAACTATTTCGCCCACATCGCCCTCTAAAATGATCCCTAGTTTTGTAACTATGTACACCCACAACCCAAAGCAAAATATATTTAATGTAGATACAATAGTCAAAGAAATATTACAATCAATGTGGTGTGAACATCCATCCATCTAAAGGTCCAATATACTGGTCTACCATTGTCAGTAACCTGCATGTAACATACACACATACACTAATGTTATACTAGACACATGTCATTAACATACATCCATCTAAAGGTCCAACATACTGGTCTACCATTGTCAGTAACCTGCATGTAACATACACACATACACTAATGTTATACTAGACACATGTCATTAACATCCATCCATCTAAAGGTCCAACATACTGGTCTACCATTGTCAGTAACCTGCATGTAACATACACACATACACTAATGTTATACTAGACACATGTCATTAACATCCATCCATCTAAAGGTCCAACATACTGGTCTACCATTGTCAGTAACCTGCATGTAACATACACACATACACTAATGTTATACTAGACACATGTCATTAACATCCATCCATCTAAAGGTCCAACATACTGGTCTACCATTGTCAGTAACCTGCATGTAACATACACACATACACTAATGTTATACTAGACACATGTCATTAACATCCATCCATCTAAAGGTCCAACATACTGGTCTACCATTGTCAGTAACCTGCATGTAACATACACACATACACTAATGTTATACTAGACACATGTCATTAACATCCATCCATCTAAAGGTCCAACATACTGGTCTACCATTGTCAGTAACCTGCATGTAACATACACACATACACTAATGTTATACTAGACACATGTCATTAACATCCATCCATCTAAAGGTCCAACATACTGGTCTACCATTGTCAGTAACCTGCATGTAACATACACACATACACTAATGTTATACTAGACACATGTCATTAACATCCCATCTAAAGGTCCAACATACTGGTCTACCATTGTCAGTAACCTGCATGTAACATACACACATACACTAATGTTATACTAGACACATGTCATTACATCCATCCATCTAAAGGTCCAACATACTGGTCTACCATTGTCAGTAACCTGCATGTAACATACACACATACACTAATGTTATACTAGACACATGTCATTAACATACATCCATCTAAAGGTCCAATATACTGGTCTACCATTGTCAGTAACCTGCATGTAACATACACACATACACTAATGTTATACTAGACACATGTCATTAACATCCATCCATCTAAAGGTCCAACATACTGGTCTACCATTGTCAGTAACCTGCATGTAACATACACACATACACTAATGTTATACTAGACACATGTCATTAACATCCATCCATCTAAAGGTCCAACATACTGGTCTACCATTGTCAGTAACCTGCATGTAACATACACACATACACTAATGTTATACTAGACACATGTCATTAACATCATCCATCTAAAGGTCCAACATACTGGTCTACCATTGTCAGTAACCTGCATGTAACATACACACATACACTAATGTTATACTAGACACATGTCATTAACATACATCCATCTAAAGGTCCAACATACTGGTCTACCATTGTCAGTAACCTGCATGTAACATACACACATACACTAATGTTATACTAGACACATGTCATTAACATCCATCCATCTAAAGGTCCAACATACTGGTCTACCATTGTCAGTAACCTGCATGTAACATACACACATACACTAATGTTATACTAGACACATGTCATTAACAACCATCCATCTAAGGGTCCAACATACTGGTCTACCATTGTCAGTAACCCATTCAACACTAAGTAACTGACATGGACTGGTGGTGCATGATAAAGTAGCATATATATATACATGTATTAACCCATTCAACACTAAGTAACTGACATGGACTGCTGGTGATGCATGATATTTTAGACCAATAAATTAATAACAAAAATACATCTGGACCAGTTCATTTATCAAAATGGGTAAAGTGTGTCTAAAATTAGTAATAGTACTGGCAAAAAGTACAGATCTTGATGAGCCGGCTCGTGACGATCAAAATGGGTAAATATTGTCTAAAAATAGTAATATTACTGTCACGAGCCGCCTCATCTGGATCTACACTTTTTGTAAGCCTATTTAGAGGCCCGTGGTGTTGAAAAAGTTAAGCAACCTTAAAGCAACAATTTGAGCACACACTAATGACAAATTAAGAAAGTAGAGAGTAACACTCGGAGAGATGCTAAAAGTTTCATCAAAGTTCATCCACAACATATTGAGTTATCCTGCTAACAGGCAGACAGACGCACGCAACCAACAAGTTCCACCGAAGCTTTGCATTTCCTCTTCGCCTGCTTGATCAAGGGGTTCAGATGTTATCGTTCTTTCTCCACATTCTCTATCAAGACTAGATCGATTCTGTTGCATATCTGCGAGCCGACTGCAAAATAGTGGAAGAAAATTGGAGTTATGTTTGAACAGTTTATTATCTCACAAGGCCATATAATCCAAAGCGGACGAGCGTTTGCTGTACATATGACATCCTGCACTGTAAACATTGCTATAAAGTGTTTATTTCACAACGACTGCTATGCAAGACGTAGCATCTTATATTAATCACTCTCGTTAGCGCGGATGAAAGGTTATATGTGGAGAAATCTCCAATCTGTCGATCACAGTAGCAGCTCACATACTTCTCTGTCCAGGGATCGAACCCTGGGTGCATCAGTGAGAAGTGAGCGTGCTAACCACTGCGCTAATCGAACATCACCCATTTTGGCATATTTAAAAATCATGTAATAACATTGTGGCTTTAGATATGCGCGATACAAATACACATGTACATACCTTCTTAGAATTGGTTGAACTGAACGCATTCCCTACATCGATCGACCCGAGCAGGCACGATTCGACTGGAAAACAATTGTTTGCAATAATAATCCTAATATTTATTGAACAAGGACTCTCATTGGATAATATCGATCGTCTGTAAGGCCTTTAAAACCAACTATATACAACATATGTACATGTTAATATAAAACGAGGCCCATGAAGGCCCTGGATCGATCACCCGATTTGAAAATCTCTAAGGGCTATAAAACATACGAGTGTTCGGGAAATGTGCTTACAGACGGATCTGTAGTCAAGCGGTTAACCATCTGGACTGTTAATCCAGGGATCGCAGGTTCGATCCCCCGTCTGAACCTAATAAAAATTAAC
Source organism: Archivesica marissinica (assembly GCA_014843695.1). Lineage (NCBI taxonomy): Eukaryota > Metazoa > Mollusca > Bivalvia > Venerida > Vesicomyidae > Archivesica > Archivesica marissinica. Next base: position 38,622,543 of record CM026400.1, on the reverse strand, counting down.
AGTCTTTTAGATGGGCTTTTAAACCGAGGTCTCGTGTCGGTGTAAATGGTGCTTTAAACCGTGCACGTAAAAGAACCAGAGGAGACGCTGGAATGGGTCTCTGTCTGTATCATTGCACTATCCTCCAAAAATCTAAAATGACTAATCTTTTCAGGAGGCGTCACTCATATGGGCAACCGGTAGCAACGATAAATAAAAGTAAACCGCACACGCGGCAATGTGCACATGCTTTAGAACTAAGTAAAAGGTACGTCAAATTAATCTAAGTCGTCTCGCATGGACATTATCATCGTACCTACATATCTACTAATAGTTTGTTATCTTTATGTCTAATGGTATGGGGATAATAGCCCAGACACGTGTTTTCTGACATATGTGATATATGATGTAAAGTTTAACAAACAGATGTACTTCGTACATTTAGTAACGGTTCATTATATGATACCACATGGTAAATTTCAAAAATATGTTAATTGTAGTTTATGAGAAGATTTTTAAAGAATGTATTATAGAAGAAAACATTCACCAGTTTAATGTTGATACACGTTGCTGTTTGATGTAAGAAACTGGTATTAATGTTAATGTGTAGCAACAATGAATCTGACCTGTATTGACGGGGCATGCGTCCCATCCTGCTTCCGGTTGAAGTACCAGCTGAGATTCTTGCGCATTGTGTACGGCGGCTCCTGGTAATCCGCTATAAAACAGTATTACTGCATTGTTATGAACACAGCGGTAATTGATTGAAGAGCTAGGTGTGTAATTGATTGCAGTGTAAGCATTGCAATTTATTGAAGGTTTAGAATAATAAATGATTAAGGGAAGGCGTTAGTCAAAACGCCCATAGTGTTTAGTGACTTTAAAACAAGATTATTGTAAGCATTATGCGCTAATCTTTCATTAATCATCTAAGCAATGCGTTGTTTCTATAATTATTAAGACGTAATATTTCTGCTTGACAATGTTTAAACCATACCCGTTAGTTGGAACTCTAGTTGTCTCTCGGCTGTGTCTGCAAAATAGATCACAACATTTCAATTGATATGGTTCCCGAGTTACAATGTTATATTATTCAAAAGGTACACTTTAATAAGTAAATAATTTAATAGCGAGAAATGTAGTCCCAGAAATGTAGTCCGAGAAATGTAGTCGAGAAATGTAGTCCAAGAAATGTAGTCGAGAAATGTAGTCCAAGTCTGAAATGTAGTCCCAGAAATGTAGTCCGAGAAATGTAGTCGAGAACTGTAGTCCAAGAAATGTATTCCAAGAAATGTATTCCAAGAAATGTAGTCGAGAAATGTAGTCGAGAAATGTAGTCGGAAAATGTAGTCCGAGAAATGTAGTCCGGCTACATATGTGAAACGGATTCTGAAATAGTTCAATGTGAGAGGTATTGTATCATACTGAATGATATGGCGACTATTCAGCTATTATTGATGGAGGAAGACACCGAGTGCCCGTATGAACATCAGCACAGCACACAATAGCAACATTACCGCCACACCACGTACCTGTCTTTCACTGCAGACTGTCGGTAACGTCGTATCAATATAGTACACAACAGCAACATTACCGCCGCACAAATGACGCCGAAGATTCCAATGATATGAGTGATAAATTCGGTGTAGTTACCTGGTTGAACAACAACAGAAACAATTTTACACATGTCATCATAGCCGTTAAGTTGTGTTACACCGGATAGGTAGACATTTTAATAATATATAGATATACGATATGCATACCAGTAAGACATTCACTTGAGATGCATTCACATAGAGATTGAACCATTTTGTTGAAGAAACGTTGAAGAAAATATGTACGGTGCTCTTAGATATTGCAATAGTATCTATTTAATTGCTACAGCACGTTGACCCAATGTTGTACGGTGTACTTAGATATTGCAATAATATCTAATTCATTGCTACCGCACGTTGACCCAATGTTGTACGGTGTACTTAGATATTGCAATAATATCTAATTAATTGCTACCGCACGTTGACCCAATGTTGTACGGTGTACTTAGATATTGCAATAATATCTAATTCATTGCTACCGCACGTTGACCCAATGTTGTACGGTGTACTTAGAGATTGCAATAGTATCTAATTAATTGCTACCGTACGTTGACCCAATGTTGTACGGTGTACTTAGAGATTGCAATAGTATCTAATTCATTGCTACCGCAAGTTGACCCAATGTTGTACGGTGTACTTAGAGATTGCAATAGTATCTAATTAATTGCTACCGCACGTTGACCCAATGTTGTACGGTGTACTTAGAGATTGCAATAGTACCGCACGTTGACCCAATGTTGTACGGTGTAATTAGAGATTGCAATAGTATCTAATTAATTGCCACCGCACGTTGACCAACTGTTGTACGGTGTACTTCGATATTGCAATAGTATCTAATTAATTGCTACCGCACGTTGACCCAAATGTTGTACGGTGTAAAGCATAGTGCGTCTTGCCAGTAACAGTATGTACCAATTGAAATAGAAATATGCATACTTTAAAGTTTAATGTACAAAGTATAAGAATTATTCTCTCAACCAATCAGAATCATTCCAGGTGTTATTACGCGTGCGTACATTTAAGACATTATGAGATGACTGTATTACACTGAATATAAGCAAAGTTATGTGATAAAAATGGGTATACAGACTAACGTCATACAACAAGTCACGACGCCATTGATCAACACACTTGCGCAATAGCTAAATATGTACCGTACCAAAGAGAATTTGATTAATGGGCTATCTTACCATTGTCTGCAGAATCTACTTTCATTTCACTGAAAAATACAACAATTTTTATAATATTCAACATCATCGCTTTCATATATGAACTAGGGGAAGCTGTATGGCAGAGATTTAGCAATAACAGAGTTTGCTGTTATTAATATGGGTGATTTTCCAATACATGTCTAATAATAGATTGACTTTGAGAAGAGTCATGGCAGGATGATGGTTGGGAATGGAATAATGGCGGACGGAATTGACTACGAGACAGGTTCTTACAGTTTACTATATTTTAAACCGTATTATGACCATTGGCCTAACATTAATAAGCTTGAACAGATCATGTCGGAACATTCAAAACGTTGTATTCTCAATACTTCTAAGTTCATATATTATGCATTAATCAGTAGGACTAGACATTAATACATTCTAATATTTAAATAATCATATTAATACATACAACTCACCGTAAGCATATTTATACAGAACAGATCCTTATAATTCGAACTGTTATCTTTTCACAAGATTTTATTAAAGAGACCTCTCGGTAATTTGTTGTGTGTATCCACTACACTGTGTAACTATTGTATTTGCTTTAAGCATCTTATATATGTTTTACGTGTAAATAGTATGTATAATATGTATATAATTATGACTATGTACTATATGTATACGTCTAAAATGAATAAACTGAAAGCAATAAACTAATGTTGTTGTTGTTGTTTAAGCGTGATTAATACATAGGTTTGCGATGTGTCAGGAGGTGATGACAGGTACCGACACGTTACAGTACTTTTTACTATGTATGTAATAGCCAATTTATTTGTTGTGTTTGTTTGTATAACACCTGGCGGACACCGGTGGAACTAATTTCTGTTAAGTAAGTTAATAGCGGGAATACATTAACTATTGTACTGAAGTTCAATTAGTATAATTAACGTAGTCGGACTGCATCACATAATCTGCGCGGGCATTTAACGTGTGACCCCACTGATGGAATTGGTCGTTGTACCCTATAAAGTAGTTTTTGCAATTAAGCAGACCATAATTTGATGATGATTTACTGTAGAACCAGATACTGTTTGCATTTCTTATTGTGATTGTGGTGCATCGGTTGCATAGATTTTAGATTTTATTCTTTATTTACGTCTCATCAATGTACAACAAACAACATTCAATATAATAAAAACATATCGATGTACATTGCCACTCAATAATGAATTATAGGAGACAGTAACAGTACAATTCACAATAGAACACGATTCAACATATACGTTTCTTAAAACTAGAGTTTATATAGGTTGATCCAGACCGATACTCTCACAAACTGAAGACAATCGTCAAAATGGTGACGGGCACATTGCCACCATTACACCACAGCCGCAAAACGTCACCATGTGTAACCGCTATCAGTGAGATTCTCGGTCCAAAACAAGACCTACTCTTAGATATAAATGTGTTAAATCTAAATTGCCTACGCTAATCTTATCTAAGAAGTGTTTAAAATATTTATTAAAACACTGATATTGAAAAAGAGCACTAACGTGCTTATTAATTAAAAAATGGTATAAAAAACAATTATCACCTCTGATCAGATCAGTGGTGAACTGATTAGCATAGACTATTTAGTTGGCAATAAAAAAGTATTCATAGTATTAAGAAACAATTGAGATACATTATTTACATGCTAAATATATATATATATATATCAATCTATGAACTGCATAACATACTGATTTTATTTACACGTCAAAAACCGTCGTTTTTGAAGAATTTCAAAACAGGTTTTGGCACATAATCTTATCAGTTCCTTGCTGGAGAAAATTAAAACAAACTTTTCTGAATCAGAAAGATTAATAAAATTACCATAAAACCCATTGTTTTTCTAATAAGCGGTAACCTAATATCTGCATACGTACAACATAACAAAATAACATGTAGTTCATTTTCAACGGAGTCACAGAATGGACATTTCCTTTGATCTACACTCAGATTCTCGTACCTGCCCGTCTCTATTCTTATTGGTGCAACACCACAACGAAATGTACTCAAAGCAGCTCTATGACTAAGAGGTAAAAACATCATACAGTAGTCTTCTTCTTTGAATTCTGTTTTAAATAGCTTATACAACCGTAATTTATTTCTACCTCGACCCGATATACCAACATCTCTATTAATAGATGTAAACCAGTTTAATTTGAACCTAGCCATTAGTTTACTTTCCATTGAGAATACTAATGATGATGGCTTAGGCTCGGTAATATTTGCAAACATACTTAAATTATTTTCATTAAATACTTTTACAATTAAATAATACCAATTTTTACATGAAACATTTGCCCTAGAAGCCACCCAAAGTGCTATGCGTTTGTTGCATATGTGTTCATTTGAAGAAGACTGTTTGTAAATGTATTTCAGTACTACTTGCCCCAGCGCATTGCTGAGTAAACAGCCCTATATGACAGCTAGGATCCCTACGCGTTCCATTTTGAACCAGTGTTTGTTTACATTGGGAAATTGTGAAAAACTCAAATGATGGGTATTGTGGCGTCCTCCCTCGTCGGCTCTTACTCTACGTCTGATCTATTTACGGCTCTTTCCAAGGTTTAAGCTATATAAACTCTTCTGGTCGGTTGTCTAGGGGTATATCTCAGTTCTCTGTCAAATCAATAATAACGTGACACAAAGTTCTTTTCTATCTATTTTACTCTATCGTCTCTTTCTATATTCTCCTATTTCGTTTATTCACATCTCGTGAATATCTGATCTCTTATCTATATAATAGTCACTTCAAGCCTCATTAATTTCTAGTGTCTTTATTAGATCACCGCCCTGTCGATAATTGGATTACATCTTTAATCTTCAATATACAATCAAGGATATCTCAATTAGACTGTCTACGTTGATCAGCCGCTCGCGTCTCTCAATAACTTCAATATCTCACAGTACTGTTCTGGTATCAATTTATTACCGCTATATATTAGAGATAATTTGTATCTCTTATCTTATTATATTAGCTATCACGTATTCTATTCAAGCAATACGGTGCTACTTAATCCATCGCTACCCAATGTGTCCGTAACACTTAAGTTCAGTTTATAGTTCGTTTTATAAGTATATTAAATTAATATACTGAAGACATCTCGTCTTTTATATTAGCTATCACGTATTCTATTCAAGCAATACGGTGCTACTCACTCCCACTGTGTCCGTAACACTTAAGTTCAGTTTATAGTTCGTTTTATAAGTATATTAAATTAATATACTGAAGACATCTCGTCTTTTATATTAGCTATCACGTATTCTATTCAAGCAATACGGTGCTACTCACTCCATTAATATTCACTGTGTCCGTAACACTTAAGTTCAGTTTATAGTTCGTTTTATAAGTATATTAAATTAATATACTGAAGACATCTCGTCTTTTATATTAGCTATCACGTATTCTATTCAAGCAATACGGTGCTACTCACTCCATTAATATTCACTGTGTCTGTAACACTTAAGTTCAGTTTATAGTTCGTTTTATAAGTATATTAAATTAATATACTGAAGACATCTCGTCTTTAGTGTCATAGAAACAGTAATTGTTTTCTATTTGAGATACACAATCAATCCTTGCATAAGGACAGCCTTTTGTGCTCTGATTTCTCTTTAATTTTACTCGGAATTATATACATTTCAGTCAGACAGCGTGGCGCTGACCACCTGTTACCTTACGCAATCAAAATCGTAACTTTAATGAAACAGCCAGACATATTGGCGCCTCATCAAAAGAAACCGACAACTATTACATAATCTCTCGCTGTGAGATAATATTTACGTACATCAGCCTCGCGGTAAGCTAAATTAACGATACACAAATTAAGTTCTCATGTAATCATTCTTTTTACGCGCCAAAATAGCTTGTTGATTTTAGGCGCGAATATTGCATAAATATAGTATGGTCATTTCTATTTATAATAATATGTACATTAGACAATCACAATACTTAGTATCGTGTGCAAAATAGCTGTTTTTGCACAGTATCTCCATCTCCATCATTAATTCATATATTACATTAATTGAACATGAACAAATGACGAGTTATTAATACATATATTATGTTAAATGAACATGAGCAAATGACGAGTTATTAATACGTATATTATGTTAACTGAACAGGAACACATGACGAGTTATTAATACGTATATTATGCTAAATGAACATGAGCAAATGACGAGTTATTAATACATATATTATGTTAAATGGAAATGAACAAATGACGAGTTATTAATACGTATATTATGTTAAATGAACATGAGCAAATGACGAGTTATTAATACATATATTATGTTAAATGAACATGAGCAAATGATGAGTTATTAATACATATATTATGTTAAATGAACATGAGCAAATGACGAGTTATTAATACATATATTATGTTAAATGAACATGAGCAAATGATGAGTTATTAATACATATATTATGTTAAATGAACATGAGCAAATGACGAGTTATTAATACATATATTATGTTAAATGAACATGAGCAAATGATGAGTTATTAATACATATATTATGTTAAATGAACATGAGCAAATGACGAGTTATTAATACATATATTATGTTAAATGAACATGAGCAAATGACGAGTTATTAATACATATATTATGTTAAATGAACATGAGCAAATGACGAGTTATTAATACATATATTATGTTAAATGAACATGAGCAAATGACGAGTTATTAATACGTATATTATGTTAAATGAACATGAGCAAATGACGAGTTATTAATACATAAATTATGTTAAATGGAAATGAACATATTATTAATATGTTTCCATATACCGACACTGGGGTCCATCGGTATCAGCCTTGCAGTAAAAACCTTCTGCACACGGCGCCAGTAACAGTTCACGAATGTCGCACGGATCGCTCACATTTTCTGGTAACACTGAAATAAGAGACATATTTAGTAATTGTGACTATTTTAGCAAACGACCACGTACAGTGAAGCTAAATATAATCATGTGACGTTTTAATCATTATTTTTAATTCTAGGTAGTTTCATAGCGTGTGTAGGTTCATAGCGTAGCTATGAATAAGCTGTGTGACGTCATTTTCCGCGCACTTGCTGGCGTATTTTCATAGTTTCGCCAAAATACTTCTACTTTACTTATTTAGGTATGTAAACCAGATTTTATTCATTCTGTATTATTTGCATTGGTATTCGTGAAGCTTTCTGATGTGTGCTTTACGTTTATTTATCGTCGCTACCAGTTGCGCATATGAGCGATGCCTCCTGACGAGATTAGTCATTTTAGAGTTTTGGAGGATAGTGCAATGATACAGACAGAGACCCATTATATAGTCTCCTCTGGTTCTTTTACGTGCACGGCGTAAAGCACCGACACAATACCTTGGTTTAAAATCCCATCCGAAAGACTGTTAATTTTATTAGGGTCAGACGGAGGATCGAACCTGCGACCCCTGGATTACCAGCCCAACGTGTTACCACGAAGCTTTCCTTTTAACATGTCGCTGTTGAAACGAGTTCGTTGTAGTGGAATTTATGACATTAAGTTTAGAAATGTTCGAGGCTATTTTTCTAGAATTCAAGATGGGAGATATCGCTCATTATATTATTTGCATAATGTCACTGTGTCATCTATTGTGCACACCCTACCCTCGTAATACAGACTAACCAGTTACTAGCAGTACGGTGGAAGATGTACATGTAGGCAGCGAAAGATCCCAACTTGATTTAAATAGGAGGTCAATCTAAATCACTTGATTGCATATTGATAGCACGGGGTAAATACGAGTATATCACGTGATTGCGTATTGATATCAGGGGGTAAATACGAGTATATCACGTGATTGCGTATTGATATCAGGGGGTAAATACGAGTATATCACGTGATTGCGTATTGATATCAGGGGGTAAATACGAGTATATCACATGATTGCGTATTGATATCAGGGGGTAAATACGAGTATATCACATGATTGCGTATTGATATCAGGGGGTAAATACGAGTATATCACATGATTGCGTATTGATATCAAGGGGTAAATACGAGTATATCACGTGATTGCGTATTGATATCAGGGGGTAAATACGAGTATATCACGTGATTGCGTATTGATATCAGGGGGTAAATACGAGTATATCACGTGATTGCGTATTGATATCAAGGGGTAAATACGAGTATATCACGTGATTGCGTATTGATATCAGGGGGTAAATACGAGTATATCACGTGATTGCGTATTGATATCAGGGGGTAAATACGAGTATATCACGTGATTGCGTATTGATATCAGGGGGTAAATACGAGTATATCACGTGATTGCGTATTGATATCAGGGGGTAAATACGAGTATATCACGTGATTGCGTATTGATATCAGGGGGTAAATACGAGTATATCACGTGATTGCGTATTGATATCAGGGGGTAAATACGAGTATATCACGTGATTGCGTATTGATATCAGGGGGTAAATACGAGTATATCACGTGATTGCGTATTGATATCAAGGGGTAAATACGAGTATATCACGTGATTGCGTATTGATATCAGGGGGTAAATACGAGTATCTCACGTGATTGCGTATTGATATCAGGGGGTAAATACGAGTATATCACGTGATTGCGTATTGATATCAAGGGGTAAATACGAGTATATCACGTGATTGCGTATTGATATCAGGGGGTAAATACGAGTATATCACGTGATTGCGTATTGATATCAGGGGGTAAATACGAGTATATCACGTGATTGCGTATTGATATCAAGGGGTAAATACGAGTATATCACGTGATTGCGTATTGATATCAGGGGGTAAATACGAGTATCTCACGTGATTGCGTATTGATATCAGGGGGTAAATACGAGTATATCACGTGATTGCGTATTGATATCAAGGGGTAAATACGAGTATATCACGTGATTGCGTATTGATATCAGGGGGTAAATACGAGTATATCACGTGATTGCGTATTGATATCAGGGGGTAAATACGAGTATATCACGTGATTGCGTATTGATTGGGGTTGGTTTGTGTTGGTTTGTTGGGGGTTGGTTTGTGTGGTTTGTTGGGGTTGGTTTGTGTTGGTTTGTTGGGGGTTGGTTTGTGTTGGTTTGTTGGGGGTTGGTTTGTGTTTTTTTGGGGTTGTTGTGTTGTTTGTTGGGGTTGGTTATCACGTGATTGGGGTTGGTTTGTGTTGTTTGTTGGGGTTGGTTTGTGTTCGTATTGATATCAGGGGGTAAATACGAGTATATCACGTGATTGCGTATTGATATCAGGGGGTAAATACGAGTATATCACGTGATTACGTATGAACTGTGGAATGTTTTTCTAATGTCAGATGTAAATATAAATGTATTACGAGATTCCCCATGGATGATGGAACAATAATTAACTATCACTGTGGCGTTCCCCCTCGTCGGCTCTTACTCTACGTCTGGTCTATTTACGGCTCTTTCCAAGGTTTAAGCTATATAAACTCTCTGGTCGGTTGTCTATGGGTATATTTCAGTTCTCTATCAATTCAATAATAACGTAACACAAGTTCTTTTCTATCTATTTTACACTATCGTCTATTTTTATATTCTCCTATTTCGTTTAATCACATCTCGTGAATCTCTGATCTCTTATCTATATCATAGTCACTTCAAGACTCATTAATTTCTAGTGTCTTTATAAGATCACCGCCCTGTCGATAATTGGATTACATTTTTATTCTTCAATATACAATCAAGGATAGCTCAATTAGACTGTCTACGTTGATCAGCGACTCGCGTCTCTCAATAACTTCAATATCTCACAGTACTGTTCTGGTATCAATTTATTACCGCTATATATTAGAGATAATTTGTATCTCTTATCATATTATATTAGCTATCACGTATTCTATACAAGCCATACGGTGCTACTTAATCCATCGCTACACAATGTGTCCGTAACACTTAAGTTCAGTTTATAGTTCGTTTTATAAGTATATTAAATTAATATACTGAAGATATCTCGTCTTTTATGTTAGCTATCACGTATTCTATTCAAGTAATACGGTGCTACTCACTCCATTAATATTCACTGTGTCCATAACACTTAAGTTCAGTTTATAGTTCGTTTTATAAGTATATTAAATTAATATACTGAAGATATCTCGTCTTTTATATTAGCTATCACGTATTCTATTCAAGATTACGGTGCTACTCACTCCATTAATATTCACTGTGTCCGTAACACTTAAGTTCAGTTAATAGTTCGTTTTATAAGTATATTAAATTAATATACTGAAGGCATCTCGTCTTTTAGATTAGCTATCACGTATTCTATTCAAGTAATACGGTGCTACTCACTCAATTAATATTCACTGTGTCTGTAACACGTAAGTTCAGTTTATAGTTCGTTTTATCGTTAGCATTACAGGTAGATGATAATCTTGTTCCAGGAAACTTGTTGCTATTGAAGCTAATATGTAGAATGTTTTCCGGGTAGTTGAAAGCTAACTGATTCTATGTTTTACAGGTGCACAGTGCTATGTTCGGACATCATAACTGCTATATATTGCTAATTATGTATTCGTCCATAGTCGAGGTCAATTGACTAAATACAAGGTTATATGTGCTGCGATTACTCAACTGACATTTAACCCTGTTATTTGTGCATTGATATTATACTGTTTGTACACATATATTAATAATGATTTGTAAATATGTTATGCTCTTCAGCAATGGAGGAAATAAAAGTATCTATCTAGTTTATAGTTCGTTTTATAAGTATATTAAATTAATATACTGAGACCTCTCGTCTTTAGTGTTATAGAAACAGTAATTGTTTTCTATTTGAGATACACAATCAATCCTTGCATAAGAACAGCCTTTTGTGCTCTGATTTCTCTTTAATTTTACTCGGAATTATGTACAATTCAGTCAGACAGCGTGGCGCTGACCACCTGGTACCTTACGCAATCAAAATCGTAACTTTAATGAAACAGCCAGACATATTGGCGCCTCATCAAAAAAAACCGACAACTATTACATAATCTCTCGCTGTGAGATAATATTTACGTACATCAGCCTCGCGGTAAGCTAAATTAACGATACACAAATTAAGTTCTCATGTAATCATTCTTTTTGCGCGCATAAATAGCTTGTTGATTTTAGGCGCGAATATTGCATAAATATAGTATGGTCATTTCTATTTATAATATATACATTAGACAATCACAATACTTAGTATCGTGTGCAAACCAGCTGTTTTTGCACATTACCCAGACGATATGTTAAAAAAGTTAGTTTCGTTTGTGTTTTCCAATGAATGATATGAGTTTTCTAAATGAAAGAAAACTCCATCTTCCATTGCTTTGAAACAGTGAAAGATGGCATTTTCCCTGCCACTGATTAAGTTTCGTATTCCTCCGGTTGGATGTATTTTTGTAGTTTAGCTATTTTCTGACAATCATGTACAGTTAATTATTAAGTAATATAATTATTCTAATGAATTTGTGTGTCTGTAGTTTTAATTTTGACAGCAAAGTAATTATATTATATTAGCCAAATTCATTGGAAATCAAAAAAGAAGAGTTGTGTTTATTAGTGTCAGATAGGATTTTATTTCATCTCGTGATCACTTGTGGAAATAAAATCTCATCTTACACTAATAAACGCAAATATCCTCTATTTACTGATTTTGCATTTGTGACTGAATAATAACCAGCTATCTCAAGACGATAACATAATGCCATTACTTGATGTGGTATGTACAAGCTTTCCATTATACTCTAAGTTTTCACCAACAGATAACTCCGCGATTGACTGAATTATTGCATCTGCCGTCCCGGTCTTGTTTCCCTCATCATCGTAGATGACTGTGTAGTCAGCAATGATGCTACCGTTCCTGGAGGAGAAATGTAGTTTAATATATATTATTCCAGATGTATGTCCCAAATCACAGGCTGGCGTCCGTGGTCCAATGGTAGAGCGTCGGATTTGGAATCGAACGGTCCGGGTACGATACTCAGTCAGGCCACTTATGTAGTAGTTATTGAGCAAGGCACCTCACACACATTGCTTAGTACTGTTTAACCGCTATGGTCGGCCAGGCATGCCAAGCAAAACATGTCTAGGTCCCCGCAAGGGGTTTGACATTAATGGTAATACAATACAACGCACCGCAACTTACCGCGCACACGCACGCACGCACGCACGCACGCACGCACGCACGCACGCACGCACGCCACGCACGCACCAACGCACACACACACACACCACACACACACACACACACACGAAATTAGTTAATTTAATCAGATTATATTGCAACTTTTTCACAATGAGGAATACAATTTACAGGGTTGGCACATTTTGGACAATTGCATTTTGGACAGGGGTTTTGGACAGTCCAAAAGTGTCCTGTCTAGAATTAATAAAAGACACCAAATTGTCCAAAAGTGTCCTAAATTAATTTTTGGCAAAATGTATTTACTAAATCATATCCTAGTATAAACATAGTAGTTTATATGTTTCTGTAGCAAAATTGATTCTTTGTATATGGAGGGGTTATATGGGATTACATTCACACATATAATTCACCATTGTCTTTGTTGTCACAGGACCTATTATACCCACAGTGTATGTGTGAAAACTTCAAATGACTGTGATTGACTCATATTTAAGGTCAATTTCTTTGTTGTCACAGGACCTATTATACCCACAGTGTATGTGTGAAAACTTCAAATGACTGCGATTGACTCATATTTAAGGTCAATTTCTTTGTTGTCACAGGACCTATTATACCCACAGTGTATGTGTGAAAACTTCAAATGACTGCGATTGACTCATATTTAAGGTCAATTTCTTTGTTGTCACAAGACCTATTATACCCACAGCGTATGTGTGAAAACTTCAAATGACTGTGATTGACTGTCTAAACATACCCAGCCTATAAAAGTTTAGGGCTGTGTGAAAAGGATATCATTTACTGAATGTTATTCTGTCATATCACATTCACATAATATCTCCACAATGCCTGGCAGGCCTAGAGATCCTATTTGGGGGCACTTTCAAGAAGTCCTTGTTGGACAACATTTGTATGCCAGATGTACCAAATGTGAATATCAGTTAGTTGGCAAACCCCTCAGAATGAAGAAACACTTTGAAAAGTGTTGCAAGTTAACTACCCATGCCAATCAACATGCTCAAGAGAATCAACTTCCAGACCCAGTGCCTGTCCTTGCACCAGTACAACCACAGGCAGCCAAGCGTATGTTGGAAGATCCAGACATTGTGGCACCTCCTCCAAAGAGACATAACACCCAGTCTCATATGATTGTGACACATAAATGACAATTGTTTGTTTTCCTTATTATTTATATGAAAGATATTATGAGTAAAAGAGAATGGCATTTGGTGTTTATTAACAACACACACACCTAATACCTTAATATTATATAATAAATTGTAAAATGCATTACCACAAACACATAGTCTTATGATATTAGACAAATAAAGACAATAAAGGACAATAAAGTACGCCTTTTTTAATAAAAGACACTTTTGGACATGTGTCCTGTCCAAAATTAAAAAAGACAGTCTTTTTTCCAACCCTGACAATTTATATGTTATGTTATTTCGGGTTTTACGCCTGCATCAGCACCATATCGGGCTATATCGCCGGCGGGCAGTTCACCTTTCCTGGGCAGGCTCCAGCGGTTAACCAGTACTTGGGTGCACCAACCTCCGTAAGAAACTGCCAACTTTTTCATATAAATGAGACACGGTCTGAGCGGGGCTCGAACCCGTCAGTGACCATCAGTGATGATAGGTTACAGTGGTATACAGGTCAGCGACCTTAACCACTCGACCACGTAGGCGGACAATATATATCACAATAACATTAATGTCATATTCTTAGCATACATGTACATAAAACCTGATCAGATCCATATACAATCTACATCCGTTATGTCGAATTCCGTCGGACCGAACACAAAACTTCGACATAACCGAAGATTGACGTAGCGAAATTCGATATAAACAGATACAGTTATATAAAATATGGTAGCAATATGGTCTGAAACGGGACTTTGATTCGAATTTGAGATAACCGGAGAATTAGACACAACCGACTTTGATAGCGGATAATAGAATTAACGGATGTAGAATGTACATGCTATTTTTCAAAGTGCAAAGGGATCGGGCTACGCGTTTTGAAAACATTAGCAACAGCCCTTTCTAATGTATCATTCATTACTGTGTTACACGCATATTATTTTACCTGATCCGATTCACAACCACAATTATATGTATGTCTGTGTATTTCATGATATGCCTCTCCAACTGAAAAAATAAATTACAGAATTTACCAGGAACACTATATGGACACACAATACCATAGCCATACAATACAATTCCAGTAAATAATAGTGGCTACTTTCCAGAGTTCCATACCAAATACAAACAACACGCTAAATACAATCATAATCAGAATTAATTATGCGACCCTCTATAACTAAAGAAAGCTATCTCTATCTATCATTATGTTAATGGTTTGTTTTCTAATAAATTTCTTTCTAATAAATTTCTATTTATTATGGTATATAGTTGTGAATAATTTAACATGTTCCATATATTATTTATTTCAATAATAATAATAACAATTACACTTTCATCCGCGCCAACGAGAGTGATTAATATAAGTTGTTAAAAAAACTTGCTTCGCAATCGTTGTAAAATAAATATAAAATTTAAAAAATAGAATTCACTAATATTATAGCCCCATCTAAGCATGCAGAAAATATAATTATATAAGTATCCATTATATCATAGCATATACCCAGTACACACGTTATATGCATAAGACAATATCTAGTTTCGTATAAATATTATAATATTTCTGTAATAAAATTATTATAAAAAAGATCAATTGCCCATGTCTTTGCATATAGAAACTTCAATCCCATATGTTTGCATATAGAAACTTCAACCCCATATGTTTGCATATAGAAACTTCAATCCCATATGTTTGCATATAGAAACTTCAACCCCATATGTTTGCATATAGAAACTTCAATCCCATATGTTTGCATATAGAAACTCCAAACCCATATAGAAACTTCAACCCCATATGTTTGCATATAGAAACTTCAATCCCATATGTTTGCATATAGAAACTTCAACCCCATATGTTTGCATATAGAAACTTCAACCCCATATGTTTGCATATAGAAACTTCAACCCCATATGTTTGCATATAGAAACTTCAACCCCATATGCTTGCATATAGAAACTTCAATCCCATATGTTTGCATATAGAAACTTCAACCCCATATGTTTGCATATAGAAACTTCAATCCCATATGTTTGCATATAGAAACTTCAACCCCATATGTTTGCATATAGAAACTTCAATCCCATATGCTTGCATATAGAAACTTCAATCCCATATGTTTGCATATAGAAACTTCAATCCCATATGTTTGCATATAGAAACTTCAACCCCATATGTTTGCATATAGAAACTTCAACCCCATATGTTTGCATATAGAAACGTCAACCCCATATGTTTGCATATAGAAACTTCAACCCCATATGTTTGCATATAGAAACTTCAACCCCATATGTTTGCATATAGAAACTTCAACCCCATATGTTTGCATATAGAAACTTCAATCCCATATGTTTGCATATAGAAACTTCAACCCCATATGTTTGCATATAGAAACTTCAACCCCATATGTTTGCATATAGAAACTTCAACCCCATATGTTTGCATATAGAAACTTCAACCCCATATGTTTGCATATAGAAACTTCAACCCCATATGTTTGCATATAGAAACTTCAATCCCATATGTTTGCATATAGAAACTTCAACCCCATATGCTTGCATATAGAAACTTCAATCCCATATGTTTGCATATAGACACTTCAACCCCATATGTGTCCATATAGAAACTTCAATCCAATAAGGTGGCATACAGAAACTCCAACCCCATATGTTTGCATATAGAAACTTCAATCCCATATGTTTGCATATAGAAACTTCAATCCCATATGTTTGCATATAGAAACTTCAATCCCATATGTTTGCATATAGAAACTTCAACCCCATATGTTTGCATATAGAAACTTCAATCCCATATGTTGCATATAGAAACTTCACCCCATATGTTTCATATAGAAACTTCAATCCCATATGTTGCATATAGAAACTTCACCCCATATGCTTGCATATAGAACTTCATCCCATATTGTGCATATAGAACATCAAACCCATATGTTTGCATATAGAACTTCAACCCCATATGTTTGCATATATAAACTTCAACCCCATATGTTTGTATATATAAACTTCAACCCCATATGTTTGCATATAGAAACGTCAACCTCATATGTTTGCATATAGAAACTTCAACCCCATATGCTTGCATATAGAAACTTCAATCCCATATGTTTGCATATAGAAACTTCAACCCCATATGCTTGCATATAGAAACTTCAATCTCATATGTTTGCATATAGACACTTCAACCCCATATGTGTCCATATAGAAACTTCAATCCAATAAGGTGGCATACAGAAACTCCAACCCCATATGTTTGCATATAGAAACTTCAACCCCATATGTTTGCATATAGAAACTTCAATCCCATATGCTTGCATATAGAAACTTCAATCCCATATCTGTGCATATAGAAACTTCAAACACATATGTTTGCATATAGAAACTTCAACCCCATATGTTTGCATATAGACACTTCAACCTCATATGTTTGCATATATAGAAACTTCAACCCCATATGTTTGCAAATGGAAACGTCAACCCCATATGTTTGCATATAGAAACGTCAACCCCATATGTTTGCATATAGAAACTTCAACACCATATGCTTGCATATAGAAACTTCAATCCCATATGTTTGCATATAGAAACTTCAATCCCATATGTTTGCATATAGAAACGTCAACCCCATATGTTTGCATATAGAAACTTCAACCCCATATGTTTGCATATAGAAACTTCAACCCCATATGCTTGCATATAGAAACTTCAATCCCATATGTTTGCATATAGAAACTTCAACCCCATATGCTTGCATATAGAAACTTCAATCCCATATGTTTGCATATAGAAACTTCAACCCCATATGTTTGCATATAGAAACTTCAACCCCATATGCTTGCATATAGAAACTTCAATCCCATATGTTTGCATATAGAAACTTCAACCCCATATGCTTGCATATAGAAACTTCAATCTCATATGTTTGCATATAGACACTTCAACCCCATATGTGTCCATATAGAAACTTCAATCCAATAAGGTGGCATACAGAAACTCCAACCCCATATGTTTGCATATAGAAACTTCAATCCCATATGCTTGCATATAGAAACTTCAATCCCATATCTGTGCATATAGAAACTTCAAACACATATGTTTGCATATAGAAACTTCAACCCCATATGTTTGTATATATAAACTTCAACCCCATATGTTTGCATATAGACACTTCAACCTCATATGTTTGCATATATAGAAACTTCAACCCCATATGTTTGCAAATGGAAACGTCAACCCCATATGTTTGCATATAGAAACTTCAACCCCATATGTTTGCATATAGAAACTTCAACCCCATATGCTTGCATATAGAAACTTCAATCCCATATGTTTGCATATAGAAACTTCAATCCCATATGTTTGCATATAGAAACTTCAACCCCATATGTTTGCATATAGAAACTTCAACCCCATATGTTTGCATATAGAAACTTCAACCCCATATGTTTGCATATAGAAACTTCAATCCCATATGTTTGCATATAGAAACTTCAACCCCATATGTTTGCATATAGAAACTTCAACCCCATATGTTTGCATATAGAAACTTCAACCCATATGCTTGCATATAGAAACTTCAATCCCATATGTTTGCATATAGAAACTTCAACCCCATATGTTTGCATATAGAAACTTCAACCCCATATGTTTGCATATAGAAACTTCAACCCCATATGTTTGCATATAGAAACTTCAA
>CM026400.1:38532219-38602760 GCA_014843695.1 Archivesica marissinica | reverse complement strand
AAAGGCGGTTTAAAGACGTGCGTTGTGCAAAAAATATATTGAAAAACACACTGATAAACTTAACCTTACAGTCACAAATAATAAGATATTTAAAACGTTTCAAGGTTCATAGCAACCAGGAATAAAATAGTTGATTGTATTGGTATTTTATGTGATAGTCGTAGGGCGTTACATTGCATTTGAATGAGGAGTCTACGTCATGTTATAGTGTTGCTTACATTGAATGTATTTACCTTATTTAGTCATTTACCTTATTGAGTCATTTACGATATATATCTCACCGTCATATATAGCCGGTACCCGTCCGATACATGATACGGCTAATGTCCACGAACCGGAACAGCATATGTACTCTACATGTTACCGCTTACAAGGTATAAATGGTTATGTATATCATGTATAATGGAACCTCTTTGATATAAGACATATTTGTTAAATTAGCTGATTACTCAAAGACACATTGATATCTTGAATACATATAATCAATCACTCTATGCTGAAGACTTGAATGTCACTAGATTATGTACTGGTGCTGTAACTTGTGAATTAGACGTGAAAGTCAATATGAGGTATGAACTGAGACTATAATAGGTGGAATAGACTTAGTAAGTCAATGGTATGAAAATACAACATAACCTGTATAAGGTGTACTATTATTTAATATGGTATACGTATATTGTAGCCGCTCGCAACCTGGGTGAGGTTGTAATGCCACGGTAAACCGATAGATACTGCCAATGAGTGGACCAGCTGTCAAAGGATGCTAACCACATAATCGCTACATGTGCGACGACAGATCTATAAGGCATTGGAAACGTGGATAAAGTAGAACTGCAAACCGGAGATAACACGGAGTTACCACGTGACCGGAAAACTACGAAACCGGCACAGCAAGTCAACCCGGAAATCACACTGGATTGCGAGATACAGTTACCAAAAAGTATCGATTAGTTTAGACAGTTAACAGTGATGTCAAAGTAAATTTTAAGATTATCAGCACAGCAGCAAAGAACAATCAAATCAAAGTGAAGTTACATATCAAATTATGTCAGTCATATCATATATTATATCATCCATTCTTATTCATATGTTATTAACATATTGTAAATAGTGTACACTGTGTTGGGTATTTATCATAGATGGTAATCACCACCTGGACCATCTTGTGTCAAACTGTTTAAAAATAATGATGTTATTTTGATAACTGAAACATTGTTAAATGTCATATTTGATTGTAGTGTCGTTGGATTGACACATTACAAACTAGATAGAAGAATAACTCATGAAAATGTCCGCAGGTATAATGGGGGCATTATCGTCTACATTACAGATAAAAGTGTCTTTGTTAAAACATGTGATAATTTACTATGGCTTACATTTGACAAATCATTGTCCAATAGATCTGTTAAAAACGACATTATATTAGATTTATGTTACAAGGTACGGACAGGAAGTAGTAGAGAATAATTCATGACCAAACAATATTGGCGTCCGTGGTCCAATGGTAGAGCGTCGGATTTGGAATCGAACGGCCCGGGTTCGATACTCAGTCAGGCCACGTATGTAGTGTCATTGAGCAAGGCACCTCACACACATTGCTTAGTACTGGTTAATCGCTTAGGTTGGCTAAGCCTGCCCATGAAAAATGTCTAGGTCCCCTAGAGGGGTTTGACATTAATGGAACATACATACATAAAATATCTGGTAAATGTTGCCAAACAAAATGGCAGCCACAGTAGGAATGATGACGTCACATGATAATTACGTATAGCAAGTGGGAGTTCAGCGAGTAAGCCATCAAACCCATGTACATAGCATTCGTCTTAAAAAGTAACTTGATAGTAAATAATTTCAATAATTATTTGTTTTGTCACTTTGAGAGATCTATAAGTCCCTCAGATATGACATGTTTTCAATATGCACGGTGTAACCTTACCATTCCTTAGTCAAATTTCCGACTTATCCTGTGGCGGGGATCTGATAATTAGATCACTCCTAGAACAGCGTAAACTATCGCATTGCTCGCGAAGAACGCTGCCTAGCACTGCGAATGCGCATGCCCGTGAACTCGAGTTTTCATGTCGGCTGCATATCACCAGTTGGAAACCCTCATGAATACGAAATTATATACAATTAAGGCATATACGTACATCGAAGGAAATGCAATACCGATGTAAATATTCGGTATTGATGAGCATTGAAGCCCGCCCACATAACTTGCATGGCTTTCCCGTCGATATGCGACAGACATGCTGCGTCTGTTAATCGCACCTCGTGCCTCTGTCTTAGAGGGATATTCACGCCAATACTTCCTGTATCGATGATCGGAATGATAATGAGTGTGTGTGTGTTTTACGTTTATTTATCGTCGCTACCGGTTGCCCATATGAGCGACGCCTCCTGAAGATATTAGTCATTTTAGATTTTGTAGGATAGTGCAATGATACAGACAGAGACCATGCCAGAGTCTACTCTGGTTCTTTTACGTGCACGGTGTAAAGCACCGACATGAGACCTCGGTTTAACGTCCCATCTGAAAGACTGTTAATTTTATTAAGGTCAGACGGGGGACCGAACCTGCGATCCCTGGATTACCAGTCCAGCGTGTTACCACTGCACTACAGATCCGTCTGTAGTATTGATGTATAATACTGAATCAGTTTACATATATATCAGACACTTGCTAATGGATTCTCATTTAAAATAGTATCTACACCACGAACTGTATTATTCTTTAATGACTTTACTGCACGTATAAACTCACTTGGTGGCACTGAGATATTCAAAATATGATCAATGATATTTTCTGAATTATTAAAATTTACATTTTTGAAATCGTCTTATGAAGCGTTTCTTTTTTTATTTAGTTCTTTATTTTCCTTATTCTTTTATTTTGACTGTTTAGCATGCTCTCGTAATGCTTCGGGTGTGATTGAAACATGAAAGTTTTTATTTTGATAAAACGCCTATTTTTACATAAAAACATATTCAATTGCGTTGTACAAATAAATAAAATAAATATCAAAGCGAATTAATAAAGGACATTTACATCATACTACTTAACAGTTATTAAATAAACTCTGAGATAATTAGAATGAAATACAATATCCTAAAATCAATATAAAACTCCGTATAATAATATATATTAAAATATTGCATTCATGACTAAGAATATAAAACAGTATTTGTAAGACTAACTGGTGCACTTTTAGTATCTACAGGGTAAAATTAACATCATTTATTTAATGCATCTACTTTCTATCTCAATCACTGCATTCACTAAAATAGCGCGTAAAAGTCTCGAAATATTACTTCTTTTGAATTCTAAATTACTTTTACTGACCATTGATTTAGTAATATTTCTCATTTCACTAAGACGAGGCTGTCCGATTAGTGCAGTAGTTAGCTCATTCGCTTCTCACCAATGCAAACCGGGTTCGATCCTCGAACCGGGAAGTATGTGAGATGGTACTGTGGATTTTCTCCGGGTACTCCGGTTTCCTCCCATACGAATGACCACATTTACGCTTTCATCCGCGCCAACGAGAGTGATTACTATAAGTTGTTAAAACTTGCTTCACAATCGTTGTAAAATAAATAAAGTTTAAACTGGTTTAGTCAGTCTTCCGTAGTGTATACAAGTATTTGGCCCTGTGAAGGTTTCGTCGTAATTTTCTACAATTCATGGTAAAACAAACCACAAACAAGTTGGTTTATTTACTTTTACCGAGTAATTACTGTAAAGCGGTAAATCTCACGAGCACTAACTAAATATAAATGTTAGTTGTAAAAATATTTTCTTCTGAAATAATTTCAAAGAGAAACATATACATGATCAATGTGTTCTGTGTCAATATTATCAATATATGCAATGGGCTTTTCGGCACCCCACAGTGTGGACTATGAAACCCACCTAAAGGAACAAGGTAGTCTGTGTTCATTCTTTAAGTTTCATGTATATTATAAGACAAGAAGGATTATTTTTGAAATGACCTCGGCTCTACCCCAAAACAAAACATAGGTGCATTTAGGAACTCTTACAAGTTACAACCGACAAGCCTATAGAAAAATATGTGTGAATTCAATGTAGACAAAAATGAAGACTGACGTATAAAAAGCCCCAATCACGGATTTGTAGTTCAGTGGTAATCCAGGGATTGCAGGTTCGATCTCCCGTCTGACCCTAATAAAATTAACAGTCTTTCAGATGGGATGTTAAACCGAGATCTCGTGTCTGTGTTTTACACCGTGCACGTAAAAGAACCAGAGGAGACTCGGGAATGGGAATCTGGCTGTATCACTGCACTATCCATCAACATCTAAAATGACTAATCTCTTCAGAAGGCTTCGCTCATATGGGTAACCGGTAGCGACGATAAATAAACGTAAAACACACACTTGGTCAACCGTACGAAAATGGCCTAATGCAGCAGGAAACCGTGTTGCTAATATGTGGACCATCCCTTCTAATTACATATTCGCAAGTAATTCACCTAAAGGCAAATGTAATAGTATATGGTTAAGACAAGACTCAGATGCTATCCACTCATGGCCTACATTTGTTCTAGATAAATCTAGCGCATTCACAAAAGACGCGGTCAAGCGAACAAATGATCACATCAGAACTCAATGATAAACCATTCTTGGTTCACAATCTCGCAGGGAAATTTAATGATAACAAACTGTGTGTTCTTTATTTTGTCCAACTTCAACATCACCGAGAAGCAAGAAGATAGTATTTAATGCTAAATATGACCCCCAATATTGTTAGAAACATCTACTATAATATATGTGTAAATATGACTTAGGCTATTGATCGAATCAATACAATAATGTAAAAAGTGGACGTTACACTTATGTCATAACATAAGGTCCTCAAATATGATGCAAATACAATTAAGTTATATACAGTATTCCATCTACTATACTATTGGACATTACACTTATGTCATAGCATAAGGTCCTCAAATATGATGCAAATACAATTAAGTTATGTACAGTATTCCATCGTTTTGAGTTAACCGCATGATAATGCTTCTAAAAATAAATAATTATTCTGGGCATATCAGATAATTGGTCAAAATCTATGTCTAGGGCTTTTGGATCAAAGTGTCGGTATGGTCGCTATGTTTGATCAATATTGATAAAAGTTACTCTCCATCTAGCAACTATTGTGATGATCTGCCTCTGTAGTGTCTCCTGTATACCATAAGTACGTCAAACAATTAGTCTTGAACACCTTTCTTATAATCTGTTATTTTGCTCGATTGCGATACAAGCTGTGCAATGGTTAAATCAATCCCCTCTTGGCATCTCTCTGTAATTCTTGTGTATCACACAGCAAATCCATAGCCATATGGGTTACTGGGAAACGAATTATTGACCTCAGCTTGTATGGATTGATCGTACAGCTGGTCTAAGTCGGCGACTCCAGTACCACCGCGACAACTATGTTATTCCATTTTCTTTTCTTTGTAAAAACATTCGTTATATACACAACAAGGCGTACTGTCTTAATAAATGATAAATAACTAAACACTATTCATAATTATAATAAATAATAATAATAGTATTATTTAAGCAATTTGGGCAGCTGTACCTACGTCGTCAATAAATTCTTATTATACATCCTTGTCTATTATATTGTTGGGATTGTGGTGACTGTTTTCTTCCACTGTTGTCTTCAATCATCTGGGATTATTCGAGGTAAGGAGCACTGCAGACACTCGACGACCTGAGTAAGGTTGGCGGGAGACTGGGGTGTTCCGGACACCCCGGAATCTTACTGTTAGATGACGTGAGGAACTGTGATTGAATTCATTGCCTCAATACTGGAATCCTTCAGTATCTATGTAACCTAGGTTATACTTCACGTCTACCCTAATTAATTTAACATACTAATTTGAGTCAATCTTGCTGACATATATATATATATATATAGTCATGTGACTTACTGTTCTGTCTTGTAGAAGTACGCTCGTTACCATAGCATTTATTTCTATCACATGCGAAAGGTTTAATAACGTAAACCTACTATGTATATAGAACAGCAGTACAAATCATAATGATACATACCCAGGGATGAAGCTATCATAAGATCATAATGTTTCCTGTCTGTCTTTTTATTAGTAGGATATGTGTCCATGATAACACGGGAGTGCAAGGATTACTCTCCCAGGTTGATCAGGCCACAATATAAAAATTATACCTGAATATGTGCATGGTAAATTTAACTTTCACAAGACTAATGTATAAGGAGGAACTTGTGAACTATACAGGGCACACTATTAGCCATCAGCTCTCTGACGGACACGTGCCCGTGGAATTACTTCTTCCTTATATATGTGTGTTTCAATCTGTCTTTCCAACTTATGCTATCCCACTATAAGTCACTTACTCTAAATACAATTTAGTGAAGGGGATAGCTGATATATCTATATGACTCGGGATCCTCATCAAAAAGTCTTAATAGACTAATCGAAACCTGTAATAAGTATTCCAATTTAGTAGTGGACAGTAATAGATCAATTCTTATCTTTTAGTAGTGGACAGTAATAGATCAATTCTTATCTTTTAGTAGTGGACAGTAATAGATCAATTCTTATCTTTTAGTAGTGGACAGTAATAGATCAATTCTTATCTTTTAGTAGTGGACAGTAATAGATCAATTCTTATCTTTTAGTAGTGGACAGTAATAGATCAATTCTTATCTTTTAGTAGTGGACAGTAATAGATCAATTCTTATCTTTTAGTAGTGGACAGTAATATATCAATTCTTATCTGTTAGTAGTGGACAGTAATAGATCAATTCTTATCTTTTAGTAGTGGACAGTAATAGATCAATTCTTATCTTTTAGTAGTGGACAGTAATCCATTCTTATCTTTTACAATGAATTCTATCTAAACCCATGCACATTTTCAGTTTAGTAAACTAGAAGCCTGTCGGTACCAGTAAATGGATAATTCGTGTAAAACCCTCATTCCAATGTTCAAAACTGGACCTATTTCCTTCTGGTGCTTGCCATTAGTTAAGCACTGGTAATGTTAACACGTACTGAATGTTTTAGGTTTGACCATACAATTTCATGTGTGAATTTGATGATAACTCCCTGTGTATAACAACAAGTAATCAGGAGGTATAATCTATACATGTCATTAAGCAGTCTGTCCAATTGCACACTGTCCTACAAACTAGATTTCAGCGTGCATTGCTGGCTCTGAACACCAATTAGATCTCTCGTAAGCTGTTTACCCTCCTACCTGATGTGACCACAATTAGTTATATAATATAGGACGAACTTAAACAGTCATTATCTTAAATACTCTGCTACTGCTATGTGCGTTACCAACGAATGCTTTTAATTACATGATACATGTACATGTATATCTATTTTTATATTATACTGGTAGTTTTAACGTGGCCTTGAAAGGAAACAGATTTTTAATACCATGTGTATTGTACCGCACAGGCAGAGAGACTTTAGGTTCATGAGGCGTTCATCTACAACTTATAATTATTTGGCAATGGGACATGATAATCTGCTCTAATAGCCTAATATGTCATAAAGACTCCATCTTTTGTACATTATATACATCTTTATTTTTACAATTTTACTATGTATACTGAACCCTTGTAAATATATAAGTTGAGCACTTTGTATCCTGGGTGCAGTGAAAGTGACTGAACTGCTTATATGTGTTCATAAAATAACTTCAGACCACATATTAGGCTGTTGAGAAACAACTGCAAGCAGGTCATATGGGCACACACATTTAAAATTATAACATAGAATTATAGAACCACAACATTATATATATACAGAATGTTATGGTTATATATAGCCTCTTGAACTGATATGAAATATTTGAGTGTAGATAACAATAAGCTAGACGAAATGTTTTCATGAACACATTGTATATTTTAAACAAAGATGTAACTATTTTAGTCACAAACAAACATAGTTGTATTATACTTTGGCGACTGAAACATTCCGGCAAAGCCTGATAAACTATGTAACTATTTTAGTCACAAACACACATAGTTGTATTATACTTTGGCGACTGAAATATTCCGGCAAAGCCTGATAAAGTATGCAAAACCCAAACCAAAAATAACTATTTTAGTCACACACAACATAGTTGTATTAGACGTTTGCTGTCATATTATTTAAGTTTTATTTTAATGTCAACTGCTTTATTATAGAATAAAGCTAAATTATATAAGATATTTATTTATTAGATTGCAACAATTCAATAAACTTAAGCATATTTGGTCTAACAAAATAATATTTCTTTATGTAAAGTTTTCTCAAATCTGAATAGCACGGGCAAACAAGTATAAAATGATATTCGTCTTCCAGGTCGTGTGTATTGCAACACAAGCAATAGCGTTCATTTTATGGAATTCTATGTTGTCCATATCTACCAGTATGTATTCGTAATGAATGTGCAGAAATTCTTAATATTGTAATTAAAAAACGTAAGCTATATGGTACAATATCAAGATAAGGTTCATATTCAAATTTTAATTAACAATTATCATACAAGTTTAGTACACCACTTGTCTCTTTGCTTACAAACCAACCTTGAATGAAACAATCAATCATACGTTGCTTAAACAAACTTATAAACTGGCTACACTGTACACTATATGAAGTTTCCCAAATGTTCGAGAAACCATAACTATTTAAAATATCGTTAAGTTTGGAAGCCCAATTTCTGGAACCATTTGCACAATCATTTACAGCCTGGCTATATACACGTTTTAACATTATAGTATCTGTATGTAACAATTTAAACCAATATTTTACAATTCTAGTATAACGTGTTATGTAAAGTGGATATCTGGCAAATTCGCCATATACGCCTGTAGAACAAGTAGTTACTCTTACATTTAAAATACGTTTACAAAATTTCAAATGAATACGTTCTAGCTCCTTTGATTTGGTGAAAACCCAAATTTCTGAACAATAATTTAAAATAGAGCCCACAAAGGCATCAAAAAGCTGGCAAAGCAGATTTGGTTTCAGACTTATTTTTGTACAGTTAGCAAGGAGAATATTCACGCTTTTAATGCTTTGCCTGACAAAAACTGTTGATTCATGGTAAAGTTACCAGTATAATTAAAAACAGTACCCAAATAATTAAAATAATTTGTTATTTCAATATTAGTTCCATTATAGGTTCATGATTCACCCGGCAGTATTCCACCCCTTTTCCGAAACACCATAACCTTAGTTTTTGCCGTATTCACCTCTAATCCCCAAAGTTTACAATAGTCATTCAATAAATTTAAATTGGTTTGCAATTCTTGTGGTGATTTTGCTAATATGACCATATCATCAGCAAACAACAATAGCAATAGGACAATATCATCAATTAATAATCCAGACTCGTTGTTACCCTGTAAATATAATTCTAAATCTTCAATAAACAATGACAACAGAATGGGTGACATTATCTCCCCTTGTTTCAGGCCAATGGCGTATTCAAAGTAATCAGAATAGTTACCACAATTCCTGACACAAGACTTGTAAAAGTTTGCCTTGTTTACCAACTTTATATAATTTCACACACAAAGCATTTCTATAATATATAATTTCATCCACAATGCATTTCTATAAATAGTAGCAAAACATTTACATAAATCGACGTACACACAATATAATCTGTTATTATTGAAAAGATAATTTTGAACAATACTTGATCAAATAAATACAGCATCAACTGTTGAATAAACAATTACTAAGTTCACTTTTTTGTCCAGAAGCCATTAAAATCGTTTTTACAGTATCTACATCTCAAAATGTCCGTGGGGGAGCATGTCCCCGGATCCCCTAGCAGACTCGGGCCACTTCGAGGCCCTCAAAATCCGCGGCCCCAATGTCAGCTGTCTTTCGACGCGCCTGGCGTGTCAAGAAGTAGTTAATTTTATTGCATACTAAATATATCCAATGTGGAAGTCGTGATAGCCAGTGGAAGCGCGTTCGCTTCAGGTGCGAAAGATCCGGAGTTCGAGCCCCACTGGAGCCGTTACGATTGTGCCCTTAGGCAAGGCATTTAAATTCCACGTTGCCTCTTCCATTTTGACATGCCATACAACCCTTGAGCACTCCGACTGTGCGTTCATGGTCCACAACGAGGCTATCTACGACATATGTCGCAGGAACCTGGACATCGAGAGACCCACGTACACAAACTTGAACAGACTCATGGCTCAGATCGTTTCTTCCATTACCGCCTCTTTGAGATTCGACGGTGCCCTGAACGTTGATTTGACCGAATTCCAGACGAACTTGGTACCCTACCCACGTATTCACTTTCCACTCTGTACCTACGCACCTGTCATCTCCGCCGAGAAGGCCTGCCGCGAACAGCTCTCTGTTGCCGAGCTCACTAATTAATGCCTGCTTCGAGCCAGCCAACCAGATGGTAAAGTGTGACCCTCGTCACGGCAAGTACATGGCTTGCTGCTGCATGTTATACAGAGGTGATGTTGTCCCCAAGGACGTCAACGCTGCCATCGCTACCATTAAGACCAAGAGAACCATCCAGTTTGTAGACTGGCGTCCAACCGGATTCAAGGTCGGTATTAACTACCAGCCACCTACTGTTGTACCCTGTGGAGATCTTGCTAAGGTTCAGCGTGCCGTGTGCATGTTGAGCAACACAACCGCTATTGCTGAGGCATGGGCTCGCCTGGATCACAAGTTTGACCTGATGTACGCAAAGAGAGCTTTCGTCCACTGGTATGTCGGTGAGGGTATGGAGGAGGGTGAGTTCTCCGAGGCCCGTGAGGACTTGGCAGCTCTTGAGAAGGATTACGAGGAGGTGGGTGTGGACTCCGTTGAGGGCGAGGGTGAAGAAGAGGGAGACGAATATTAAGTACCTACATATAATCAGACTAAATGAACATCAAAACAATTAATGTTAAAGATCAGATAATGAGATGTTAATAAATGACCCAGTGTGCTCTCCTGAATGTTATGTATATTTAACCCTTTCAACACAACATACATCTAAATAGGCTTACAAAAAGGCTTTTTACCAATAAATTACTATTTTTAGTCACAATTACCAACTTTGATGATAAATGAACTTGTCCAAATTTAATTTTCTTATTAAGTTATTGGTCTAAGAATATCATGGACCAGTCCATGTCAGTTACTTGGTGTTGAAAACAATGCCATTTTAATTTATTTTCTAATCTGTACTTATGAAGAAAAGAAAAAAGATAATGTTGTTATTTATTATTGGACCAATGCAATACAAACCCTATCCAGTTTATTTGAAGCTCCCGCTGATTTGACGGAACTATTCAAATTTCGGATAGTACATGGCTATAAATTATGCGACCTCTTATAAAATAGTAGGATTGATTCTGTATTTCAGTCTCATCGTTGTACAATGCATAAAATATACACAACAAAGTATCGTGGCAAAGTACAAAACCATTCATTATAAAAGAATTATAAGAGACTAATCTAATCACAGATAATCAAACTATCACAGTCTACTGACATATTATTATCTTTACATATTAAAACCGAAGAACAGTCGCTAATTGATAATTAAATACTTATTCGAACCTGACATTTTGAACTACTGAAATGGAAAAAAGCACTAATGCGCAGCTAAGAAATGCTTTAAAAAATCAGTATTCAGCATCGATCAGATCGCGGTTGAACTAATTAGCAGCTGTTTCTCGGAATGGGTAAGAGTCACACAATTCGATTAATCAGGTCAGTCACTTGTATACAAACATGCTGATGTATATAAACATTGGCGAGTTAAAACACTGATTGACGCTCGCCCATAGTGTTCTCCGAAGGCGATGGTAAATAAGCACAATTATCATCATCAACACTGATTGAATAATATATCGAATTATCACACATGACAGGATGGCCGCGTGGTCAAAGCCGTAGGCTTACAGAAAAATATTTTCGGTTTGATATATTGTTTTTGTTTTCGAATGTTATGTATACAAGTGACTGCCCTAAATAATCAGACTGTAAATACAAACACACAAAACAAACAACAACAAAACAAACAAAAAACAACAAGTAATCACCCACGAAAACAGGTTATAGAAAAAAAGGATCCTCAGCCATAATAATTGTATCATCAGCATATAGTAGAATCATATTTTTTACCAATGGTAATAGTTCTTGTGGTAAATCATTTAAATTTATGCCAGTGTTATTCTTTAATGTTAAGAAGTCTTCCAGATCATTGAGGTAGAGGTTAAAGAGCACCGGTGAGAGATTTTCGCCTTGTCTTACACCGATGTCGGTGCTTTACACAGTGCACGTAAAAGAACCATAGGAGATAGGACGTTGGAATTGGTCTCTGTCTGTATCACTGCATTATCCTTCAGAATACCCTCATATGGGTGACGATAAATAAATGTAAAAAAGCACACACAAGCACGCACACTCACCGTGAACATGATGCATACTTGTGCTTTATATATATAACTCCAAGTAATTCGATGTATTTTAATATGCACGAAACAGGATTTTTTTGGAAGTATTTGATAAGAAAGTACGTGAATATTCTCAAATTGACCGTGTTTCGGTGATCGGTGATCTCATTGCCAGATGTGGAAATAAATCGGATGATTTGGAAGAAAGGACCATTTTGATAGAAAAGGATGAATCTAGTGATGTATACTTTACGTAAATATTCCCGTTAGAAAATGGATGGAGTTGTTAACTCTTCCGGTAATAAATTTAAAAAAATTGTCTTAGCACCGATATAAAAAATGTTAACGGATGCATGGTCACTAGCTGCCGGTAGTGGCGTGTTCACCTATTTATGTAAAATATAAATATTGTATTAATACAGGTAAAAGTTTGATATATTATGTGTTAATGTCGTACGATTTATTTCCCTTTATTCATAATTTTACTGTTACTTCAAGTGATTTGATTGGTTGATTCTGATATTTACAATTAGCTGAACCAATCAGAAGCTTAAGACCGAGTCTGAGATTGGAGAAAAGTTGTATAACCTCCAGGCCTGGTATTTTGTACAGCACGCATTTAGCATTTTTGGTGAATCGCAAATAATCACTGGTTCAAAGGGTGTAAATAAAGGGGACTTTAAAAGACCGTGGTTTAACCAGGAATGCAAGGCGTGATTTAAAATATGCAAATAAACTTTATAATAAGTATGGTTCAACTCAAAACATGGACATCCTAATTGTAAGAAGACGCTGTTTTAGAATTGCTAAAAGTCGGGCTCGTACTACATATCGTTTAGATAAAAAAGGAAGGTGCATTTATTATCTACAGATAATCCACACACGTTTTGGAGTGAAAAAAACCCTTAAAATTAAAAATAAATAGAAACCGAGGCATTTTATGAACATTAATATTTTTTTATTTTCTAACGAAGATAATTTGCTCCATAGGTAACCAGTGATTCCTTATCTGGTAGATTCATAGGCAATCAGTTGGGGGGTCACTATCCGTGTAGATTCATAGGTAATAAGTTGGGGGGTTTACTATCCGTGTATATTCATAGGTAATCAGTTGGGGGGGTTCACTATCCATGTAGATTCATAGGTAATCAGTTGGGGGGGTCACTATCCGTGTAGATTCATAGTAATCAGTTGGGGGTGGGGGGTTTCACTATCCGTGTAGATTCATAGGTAATCAGTTGGGGGTGGGGGGGTTTCACTATCCGTGTAGATTCATAGGTAATCAGTGGTGGGGGGGGTTCACATCCGGTAATCATAGGACAGTGGGGGGGTTCACTATCCGTGTAGATTCATAGGTAATCAGTTGGGGGGGTTTCACTATCCGTGTAGATTCATAGGTAATCAGTTGGGGGGGTTTCACATCCGTGTAGATTCATAGGTAATCAGTTGGGGGTTTCACTATCCGTGTAGATTCATAGGTAATCAGTTGGGGGGTCACTATCCGTGTAGATTCATAGGTAATCAGTTGGGGGTTTCACTAGCCGTGTAGATTCATAGGTAATCAGTTGGGGGTTTTCACTAGCCGTGTAGATTCATAGGTAATCAGTTGGGGGTTTTTACTAGCCGTGTAGATTCATAGGTAATCAGTTGGGGGTTTTCACTAGCCGTGTAGATTCATAGGTAATCAGTTGGGGGGTTTCACTATCCGTGTAGATTCATAGGTATTCAGTTGGGGGGTTTCACTATCCGTGTAGATTCATAGGTAATCAGTTGGGGGTTTTCACTAGCCGTGTAGATTCATAGGTAATCAGTTGGGGGGTTTCACTAGCCGTGTATATTCATAGGTAATCAGTTGGGGGTTTTCACTAGCCGTGTAGATTCATAGGTAATCAGTTTAACTAAGATAAAGGAGCATAGTCTATTGGGGATGTGAATGTAGTGTAGAGCACACAATTACTTTCATTGGCCTTAATCAACATTCCGAAGTTGGATTCCCCGGTTTGTCATAGTATTTATATTTGTTAGCATATGAATCAGATGTTAGATCTACACACATACGCTTGGGGTCTGAAGAACATTATGATACAACAGAGCCTCCGTGACCGAGTTGTCTAACGCATTGTCGTTATAACTCGCCTATCACTGCTATCACCAGGACTACAGGTTCGCTCCCTACCAGGAACAAGTGATACATGGTAATATGTGAGAACGTTGTCAGTCGCGTACGTAGGTTGGAGAGCATTAGTTGTTACCCAGTATGGTCTGCGCTCAGCAACAGCCGACTGACATGCAAGTAACACTCGCGAGAGGAGGTGGCAGTATTCAGATATATATATGTATGGATGGATAGGGGAAATAAGAAGAGGCAGACGAGGGAAAAGAAGAAGAAGAGGAGGAGGAAGCAGATGAAGGAAGAAGAGGAGGAAGAAGAAGGTGAAGGAAGAGGAGGAGGAAGAAGAAGAGACGAAGAAAAGGATGACGCAGAGAAAGATGAAGCAGACGATGAAGCAGAAGAAGAAGCAGACGTTGGGGAAGAAGAAGCTGCAGAAGAGAGGAAGAAGAAGCAGAAGAGGATGGGAAGAAAAAGAAGACGACGAGGAAGAAGAAGATGAAACAAATTTATTACACACAAACAATTACAATATTTTAGTTATCAGACAAGTTCACATAAATAAATTATGTTGCCGACATTTATGTATTATTAAGTATAATGTACCCATCTAATAGAGGAAGATGCACACGCGTGTTTTTATTATTTAAATTACTCAAGTTGATATTAAATGTCTGCAGAGGTGTATCAGCAGTAACTCTACCCAGGTATACTTCCTGGTAGCATTGCATAGTCATCGCTCAGGGTGATATGCGGAGCGACGGCTGTATCTGTTGGAATGTGCCAGATAAAAGCCTCCCTTCACAATGTATTATACATATAAGTGGGAACTGGTTCATAAGCTCAACTGCAATATTGTTTAAGCTTTATTTATTTTACAACAATTGCGAAGCAAGTTTCAACAACAACTGGTCTTTCATATGGGACTTTAAACCGATGTCTCGTGTCGGTGCTTTACACCGTGCACGTAAAGGAACAAGAGGAGACTCTGGAATGGATCTCTCTCTCTGTTTATCATTGCACTATCTTCCAAAAATCTAAAATGAATACTCTCTTCAGGAGGCGTCGCTCATATGGGCAACCGGTGGCGACGATAAATAAACGTAAAACACACAATTTTAGTATTCTCTTAAGCGTATCCCGTCATTTTCTTATTCAATCCAAACAATACTTTTCTTGAAAGACATACTTATATTAGTACTACACACAAATGTTAGCAAAGTTGACCCTTTGGAAAGGGCTGTTGCTCATGTTTCCAAAACGTGTAGCCCAATCCTTTTGCACTTTGAAAATGTCATGTATATGTATATGGATATTATCAGGTTGTATGTATATTATTAATGTGACAGTAATGTTATTATGATTTGTAAATTGTATTCATCATTAAATAAAAATATAATTATGATATTATGCTATATACAACAAAGATATGAGCAATATGATAAATGCTATTATAATGTACGCTACTATGATATTGCAATTATCTATCATTAAAATTCAATTAATTATCACTAAGCAGTATGGTTGTTACATACAGTAAATGACTCATTAGTTGAAGACATGGTCGAATTAAAGTGCCGTTCAGTGAGTCTAAATATGTTGTTTTTTGGCATACCAGAGGGCACAGCACAGATCCCTACCCCACATAATGCCCACTATAGTCAGGTACCTCCTAGTGTACCCCCCCCCCAGTTTACCCTCCGGTGTTCCTGTATCAGAAGTAGTTTCCGGACAGGCGGTTGAGCTGGAAATGAACAACCCAGTTTCTGAAGCTACACCTGTCCCGGGGCCATATGTTGAGAACTGTGCATCGAAGATTTTTGTAGTAAAATATTAAATATTTCTGATCCTGGTTCATGCTTGGCCATCGGTGTGACACACAGCATAGGTGCACCTTACACAGGAAAGATACGCCCAATAGTCGTCCGATTCAAAGACAAAGAGTCCAAACAAACTCTCAAACAGTGCCTTAGACATGTAAATCTTCGATCTACTGCATACAATGTTTCAGATCAGCACCCTCCAGAGGTAATGGAAAGGCGACGTACCCTTATCCCGGAGAAGCTCAAGGCCAGGAAAGACTGACATCGTGCTGTGCTGGTCCGGGATAAACTGTTTATAAACAATCAACTATTCAAACCTGGTACCGGCCGAGAGTACGATGGTTCAAGATAGGATTCCCGAGAAAAGTGTAATTTAAATATTATCTCTTGGAATGTTGAAGGTTTAAAAACTTGTTTGTTTGACGATGATTTTGTAAATTTCGTTTCTAATTTTGATGTGTTGTTCTTTTCGGAAACCTGGCAACGAAAAAATGATATATTCGAAATTGAAGGTTATGATTCCGTGTATGTACCCAGAAAGGAAAGCCTAAGTGTAAAGTCTAAACGAGGTCATGTGGGAATTTGTCTTTATTACAAAGAGAAATTCAAAAGTGGAATCACAATTTCTGAAATAGACTATACTGGATTTAATGCTGTAAACGATTTGTCGGATTAGAGGATGACCTTTATATTTGCTTTTTATATATCCCTCCTAGTAATTCTGTTTATTATGCAATGCACGAAATTGGTATTTCGAAGTATTAAAACAAAATGTACGGACATATTCAGAACTGGGCGATGTGTTCGTGATGGGGGATTTAAGCGCAAGGTGTGGACATAGACCTGATGTTTTACAAAATAGCACATACGTTAATAAATATATATATGTTATGAACAGAGACGAATCTATTGAATATGAATATAATATTCCGCATTGATTTTCAATGGATGATAGTGTAAATACATCTGGTAATAAGCTGCTAGAAATTTGTTTCAGTAGTAAATTAAAAATTGTAAACGGTCGATGTGGTATTGGTAGATATATAAATATGACTGTTCAAGGAAATAGCCTCATTGATTATGCTTTATGTTCTGGCGATGTGTTTCCACTTACTAATGATTTTATCGTACACGTATATATATATACTTGCTCAACACATGCACATATACAAATACGTGTTGCTGTGAATAACACAAATGAGACGAATACTATTAAAGATAATTGTACTTATGATAAATTTAAATTTAACGTTGAAAATATACAACGTTATAGAGATGTAATGAATTCTGAATTTTGGTATTGCCACTATGTCAACATGGGTTTACGAAAAAGCTTTTTCAGTTTTTGGACAAACACGAACATTTAACAAAAGCAGTGAATATGCACGACGAGAATTTAAACTAGCAACTAGAAATTATAGAAAATGTCGATCAGTTGAAAAGAATGAACTATTAATAATAAGACGCCGGCGGTATAAACAAGTTAAAAGGAGAGCTATTGCACAACATAAGAATAAATAAAATAGTTAATTACACAGTAGCTAATAATCAGCCACGAGAAACCCTACAAGCTGAAACGCCATAATAGTATTAATATCGATCGGTTTTATTGAAACAACGTGCTGTAGAAAGTTCTTGACAATGTCATAAATAGGGTTGCATATTTACGTCGATAGAAACGTGTTAATAGGGTGAGCAAAGTTCAACAGCTGTAGTCGTTGTTTATTTCAAATATAACCAACGTTATAGTTGTTCTTTGCTTATAGGAACAAAATTTCAAGTCACGTTAGAATTCATATTTTATCTATCTATCTTCCTTTAATTTCAAACCCCTAGCGAGGATGTAGACATGTTGCGTTGACGCGGGTTTGAAACAAAGAAGTTTAAAGGACGAGAAGTGAAAGGCAAACTTTAAGATAGTAATAAAATATTTGACATACATTTATCAAAAGGACGAGAAGTTAAAAGCAAACTATAAGATAGTAATGAACAATAAGTAGGGTTAAGTTCAAAAGCAGATAGGCAGAACAACTAGGCTGGTATGGTCAATACGGAAAACAGTAATATTGAACTGTTGTATGGTAGGGATATGGGCAGTGTCAGAAGGGAGGTCCTGTAGCAGTCCGTTGTAGCTGTAATTAACCTATTTTCTAAGGATTGACAGTGGTGTGTGGGACGGGAGAGGGGAACTATCTAATCCTCAATGGGCATAGGAACCTGCTCATTATGAATTTTATGCATACAGATAACCTCTTGTCAATACGACGGAGATCGAGTCTGCGTATATTTAGAAATTTAGCATGTCCATAACACTAGAGGTACGATTGAAGTCAGCCTTTATCCAACCTGTTATCCAATCGGATTTGACCTTGATGCTTCTACGTAGAAACCATAATGTTTGTGTAGATTTCTTTATTGGTGTGAGCTTACCACGACATGTTATTCGAGATATCCATGCAGAAGTATTTAGCTCAAGTAGGACTACATGGCGATTATATTGACTGGGAATAGGATGCTCCCTTCTAATGACGTGGATATGTGTAGTGATTGCATTCAATGTCCCACTCCAACTGCCACTCTTCTAACCGCTTAAGATCGTTTTTGGAATGTGACCTACTCATTTGCAGACACCAGAGATAAATATACCACAGTGTCGTCTGCAAAGATACGAACACTGGAACTGATGTGTTGTGGGGTGCGGTTTATATAAGCTAATACTAGCAGGGGTCCAAGTAGGGATCCCTGTGTACCTCCAAGAAAATACACGAATGGCTTCTGAACTGATGCCATTAAGAACAACTGGTCTGTTGTCTATTATATATCTATATTATTACAATTGCTGGCATATAAATCTGGAAAACAGCGTAATCTCGCCTTTCTGAACAGTGTTATAGCAAGAAGTTACACGCTGTTCAAATCATTTTACTGTGCCATAAATCTAATTTCACATAACCAATTCTTAATCAGTGTGCATCAGTATCAATTTTGTCTTTCAGTGTTATATCATTATTTTAGAGCAGTTTCTAATATCCAATTAGCAGTAATTTTGCAGCTTTATCCTATATGTACTGTGATAAATGATTGTGATATGGTGTGATTTACGTTTAGTTATCGTCGCTACCGGTTGCCCATGTGAGCGACGCATCCTGACGATATTATTCATTTTAGATTTTTGGAGGACAGTGCAATGATACAGACATATACCCATTCCAGAGTCTCCTCTGGTTCTTTTACGTACATGCTGTACAGCACCGACACGAGACATCGTTTTAAAGTCCCATCTGAAAGACTGTTTTAATTTATTAGGGTCTGAAGGCGGATCGAACCTGCGATCTCTGGATTATGTCATATGGATGTTTGATCATCTCTTATAACTCTACGATTGTGGAAGTCGTGATAGCGCAGTGGATGTGCGTTCGCTTCAGGTGCGAAAGGTCCGGAGTTCGAACCCCACTGGAGCCGTTACGATTGTGCCCTTAGGCAAGGCATTTAAAATCCACGTTGCCTCTTCTTTCTCCCTCGTGGCGATGGATTCCATCAGGAATGAGGTCTCGAGAGTGATTTATATAAGTTGAAATAACTTGTTTCGCAATCGAGCTAAAAAATAAATTTGTATAAACTAACTCTACGATGGAGGGCATTGCACCTTTATGCTGTAGACCAATCACTGGACCGGCTACAATCTGTGATACACTTCTTGGGAGTAGGCACATATTTGGTGTGTCATTTTAATCACGGTTAAACTATATGTGAACTGTTGTGTATATATATATACATTGTAGTTTATATTTTATGCACATTGTATATTTGAAGGTGAACACGTGTTAACTTATTTTAATATAATTTGATGTATATACGTAATGAACGACACAATGTACTATAATACAATATTCACTTATATTATTAAGTAATATAGAACATCAGGTATTGTGGCAACTGGCCTGTATATTATGTACACACATGTTAGAACTGATTGGGTGGGGAAATGTTTATTTTTGTTTACCGAGATTTGGGATTTGATATTTAACAAATTGATTACAATTGTTGTAGTCCGGGCTCTTAGGTGAAAAAACGTTACACGAGTGACAAAAGCGCCAAATTTGGTACAGATGTTCCTTAGGTCATTAAAAATCATTCCAGAAGGGGTGCCCATGTCAACACCAGTTATGAGCAGAAATACAGCCATTTTTTCAAAATGGCCGCCACAATCCATATTTTTTTAATATCTTCAGAAATACAGCCATTTTTTCAAAATGGCCGCCACAATCCATATTTTTTTAATATCTTCGCACATATAGCAGCTCTTAAATGCTCTTAAATGAATATTTAATCAATTTGGCTTAATTCTGATAATTATACACAGCAAAATACAACAAAATCAGGTTATGTTTGTTTGGAAACAAATTGCAAACTTGGCATAAACACTCTATGTTACAATGGTGAGTAATATAATTGAGTAATCATTCATGTTGTCCTATCCATCTTTCAGTTGGTCCATTATTTTGTTCATTCAATTCACCATGCCCATAATGAATGTGATGCCAATAGCTTCATGCTGACAAAATCATCTTTCTGAGGTGCATGTATTTTATCTGTTGCATTATCACTGTGTCCATTTTGGTGCCTCCGCCCACTTCAGTGGAGGAGGCATTATATTGTTGTGTTGTCTGTCTGTGCATCCGTCCATCCATCCGTCTGTCCGTCCATCCATGCGTGCGTTCGTCCGTCCGTCCGTCCGTCCGTCTTGTTATGCTTATATTTCTATGTGCTATGTTATATAACTGTGTTCTATCTGGACACATGAATGAGTTGATGCATTTGTTTGGTTATATTCCTAAATCTCTTGGTGGAGGCATACAAAAAAAATCTAGGAAATCGTTAGAAAGGTATTAGATATAGCAGCTTAGAAGCTTTAGCTTTTTGTAGAAACCATTATAGTAGCTCTGGTAGAAACTAACTTCTGTATCTATAACCACTATAACCACTATTGGTTGCAATGCTTCTGAATGGTCCAAATGCACAGCACCAATATGCCAGTTTCTCAAGCCTGCCTTACGATTTCACAACTGATATACTTCAATGCCAAGGACAAAACATCCATGACTACAAAGCCTCGACATTGTAATGCACGTGAACCACCTCTCCCATTGTACATTGCCATTAGCACTCACACCCAGACAAGGAGCAAGAAAATGGTCAACACGTGGCACAAGCTTGGCATAAGCGCTAGCTACAAACATACTGTTGAAACAGAAAACAAGCTAGCTTCTTCAGTATGTAAGCGCTTCATGGAAGAGGGCATAGTTTGCCCAGTCCTGCTGAGAAAAAATCTGTTCACAGTCGGGGGCCCTTGACAATATAGACCACAACCCCTCCTCAACCACAGCTGAGGGGTATTTCCATGGAACAGGGATTAGTGTGTTTCAGATCCCCACTGTATCAAAACACGGAATCTGCAGGGATCCAGTTGTAATTGAGCCAGGATGTTCTGACAAGCATTGCCTTCCTGAGGGCTACACAACTGTCCCTGCTGTGGCCTGCAAGACTGCAGAACTGGCAGTATCAGAAGCAACACTTACAGAAACAAAGTGTGATTTGCTGGAAGCCAGAGAAGATGAAAGAAAATGGACCAAACATGCCATCCAATTGCTTATCAAAGAGAATCTGGAGAAAGAAGATTACATTTATTGGGCTGGCTTTCATGCATCCACACAGGTACAACCAACAGACCCTGCTGCACTGAGTGTTCTGTTGCCTCTCTTCTACGAAAAGGCTGCAACCTTTGCCATGGTAAAACATGGACTAGACATCCAAAAAGAGATCACATCCTACCTCAATCCTGGCCAGACCCCAGTGATGGCATTTGACCAGCCATTATTTGCCTTGGCAATGTTTGTGCAATGGCGTTACCCCGAGACACATGGTGAGCAACACTTTGTAGTGATGTTTGGAGGTCTCCA
The DNA here is from genome assembly GCA_014843695.1 of Archivesica marissinica. Classification (NCBI taxonomy): domain Eukaryota; kingdom Metazoa; phylum Mollusca; class Bivalvia; order Venerida; family Vesicomyidae; genus Archivesica; species Archivesica marissinica. The sequence goes on along the minus strand of CM026400.1, from coordinate 38,580,440 downwards.
TGTAGAAATGGCACTGTGGCATGGCATTGGAGAATTCCTTGAGGGATCAGGTTGGACAAATGCATTGTCTGAAGCTGGAGTAGCCACCTCAGGTACAGCTGATTCCTGTTTGAAGGCATCACACCTAACAAAGACTAGACATGCTCATCAGGTCACAGTGCTTACATTGAGTAAGCTTCAAAGAGAGGCATGGGAACTTGTGACAGAAAGAGATGGCGCTGGAGATGACTTTGACAAGTGGAAAGAGGACATGATAAAGGAGAGCCCTACTTTCCAGTACTGGAACCTGATCATGGAATTTGAGCTATATGTCCTCATGTTCATACGTGCCCACCGTACCCGAAACTTTGAGATGTATGTGAAGACTTTGGAGGCACTGGTACCATGGTTCTTTGCGCTGGACCGGACAAACTACTCCAGATGGATACCAGTCCACATTCGCGACATGCAGTCTCTGCCAGAAAACATCAAAGAGGAATTTGCACAATTCTGGGTGTTCCCCAAAACAGCAAACAGGTTCTCCTGCATGTCTCTGGATCAAGCCCACGAACAAAATAATGAACAAGTGAAAGGCATGGGAGGAGCGGTTGGACTCACTGAAAATCCAGTGGCATTCAGGAGATGGATGGTAGCAGGACCTGAGCAAGCAAGAGTTATTGAGGAGTTTGAGTCCCACTGCATGGAACATGGATCATCAGGCAGCTCTCAACAACATGAACAGAGTCCTTCGTGTCAAGCAAAATTCCAAAAGCAAGTAAACGACTTGTGCAATACCATTGCAGACATGGGAAACCCATTCCTTGACAAATGCCCTGAGCTGCTTGTCCTGGACACAAGGAACTGTGTCAGTGAATCTGTGATATCCAGAATCCGTACCATTGAACATATGGGAGCAACATAGTACCAACAGTTTGTCAAAGGTGTTATCATGGACATGATTGTCTCCATCAAAACGAGCATCAAGAAGAACTCTTTGCCTCTTTTCAAGAGATCCCAACCCAAGACAGCAAAAAAAGCAAGACAGCAGGTGACTTGCCTGAAGAGTGATTGCAATCTCTTCAGCCAGTTGTACATTGCAAGCAAGTTCCGAGATGGTGACATTGAGTGTGCCGATGCCAAAATGCAGGACTATCATGCACAGCTTTATGCCACTGTGGTGGACTTTGTGACTTTGGACAATAACTTTGAAGCATTGAATGTGCACCATATATTAATGAGAACATGCTACATAAACATTTGTCTATAAAGGACTTGTTATTCCTAGATTGAAGATGTTATCTTACGCTCTTAAACTATTCACACCATTCAGCAATAATACATACACATGATACATGAGCAAAGGTATAATTATCTTCATAAGCAATAAAGTGTATATGGATGGTTACAGTTAACCATTTTTATATTTGATTTTTTTATATGTTGCATACTGTAAATAGTTGAATTACTTCACAGTCCATGTGCAAAGTCTATATTTGAGCTGATATTAGGTCATTTCACAACTATACCTAAAATATCTTTACAAATACTTAGTTTTGAGGTTTAGAAACTATTTTAATGTACTCCTTGACCCCAATTATATACAAATAGACCCCAAATTTTACATTGTAACTATTATAGAAGCTGAGATATTCAATATGCATAAATCATGGCGGCCATTTTGGAAAAGTGGCTGTATTTCCGCTCATAGCATGTTTTGGTGTGGGCACCCCTTCTGAAATGGTTCAATATACCCTAAGGACCATCTGTACCAATTTTGGCGCTTTTGTCACTCGTGTAATTATTTTGCCCACATTTGGACCTAAGAGCCCGGACTATTGGTAGAAAGCTACCTTGTGACCCATTTCATGTTTTAAACTTCGAAGAGTGTATTAACTTAAGTGTTAGCGGCCACGATTGACTGTATATTCGTTTTAACCATGCTTGTAATGTTTACTTGTACCAGGAAGCTATGTGTGCATTGTGGGAGACTGGGAGTGACGTCACGCAATCAAAGTATCGTGTGATGCTTTGTTTATGTCCTGTCAAAAGTGACAGCTACCGCCATTTAGAGCATACTTTTAATTCACGTACATGCACACATGGTCGCACCTAGGTAATTTAATTACAAATATAGTATGTGTATGTGTTTAGTATAAGTTTACACATTTTTAATGATAACTCTGTTGTATTTGTAAATATTCCACTTGAGCGTGGCGTAATTCCAGGGCAATTCCGCCATATTACGCTAGGAGTCGCTACGCCAGGCGAGTGTTACGCCATGTTACGCCAGCGTGGATTACGCCGGGCGGATTTCACGCCAGATTACGCCTTTTCATGCTATTTTACGCCAGGTCTGGCGGAACTCGTCTAATAGTATATAAGGACCGATTTTTCAGTATGAGAACAAAACAGACTTTCACTGAGAACGGAATCTCACATTGAATTTACTATAAGAACATAATGTATTGGTTAATGAGTTTTGATTGATTCAAGAAGTTAACATTAAATTAATACACAATTGAATAAACAAGGTTATTTGATTACCATTATAATACATCGTATGCTTAATTACATGTATAGTTTTTAAGTTGTAGCTGCTTAGATACATGCACTTTAGAGAGCTTGCATAAATGCAGCATATGAATAGGTCTATATTACACATGGACTTGTCACATAAAAATTAAAACACTGTTGAATAGAAACGTTGATACTCGTTGTGATTCATTAACCCCCACTCTGTGTGGCACTTCTAACGCTACCACGAATATCGGATATGAGAGGCGCCACAGTATGCCATATTATGTGTATGCATATATACATTCGGATATGGTATATATGCATACGCATTGTATTATAAATGCAATTATTGTAAATGTTTTCTTTATTAAATTAAAACGAAAAGTAATATTTTCGGAACTATTTTAGAACCAAACTATTCTTGGGTACCAAATTGCAAGGCCTTCTCTTCGTTTGCTATCTTGTATTATGCACATTTTGACCTCATGGCCCTTTTAGTCTACAGGATTTGAATTAAATGTGTCTGTATTGTTATGTAAATAATGTGTGTACAATGATGATACTTACACTGTAAATAAATATTACTTAGAAGGATGTCTTCCTGGGTAGATTTACTGCATTGTGTAACTTGACAAACGAATCAGGGAAGTATTCTTGTGGTATATTTACTGCTGGTACACCTTTGCCAAAAAACACTCGATTTTCAGCGTGGGTAATTTAAATAATAAAAACACTCTGGATATTAGATATTCATCGTGGGTAATTTAGATAATAAAAACACGCATGTGTTAAATGCAACTTCCTCTATTAGAGATACATTATACTTCATCATATTTACATTTAAGCAACATCATTTATTTTGTGAAATTGTCTGATATCTAAAAAACGGTTTCCGCTGTTATCCAAAAACACTAGTATTTATTATTCATTTATGAAGTGGTTTAGTAGTAAAGTAAGTTAGTAAATATTTTATTATAGTGGCATGTGCATTAACATAGTTACAATACTTACTTAATCATCTTCGTCCCGTGTGGGACTGCCACTACAGTTCGCCATCTCTATCCATTGCTGCTCATTGGCGTCTCCCCATGTCATTCGGGTAGTACGCAGCTCAGAGGTCAAGGTCCTTCTCCATGCTTGTACTGGTCGGCCTCTCTTCCTCTTGCCTTGCGGATTCCAATCAAGAGCCTGCTTGGTAGTGCTTAGTTTGTCCCTTCACAAGGTGTGTCCCACCCATCGCCACTTCATGTCCCCTTGATGTCCTGTGTGATAGGTCGTTGATTGATCCTACGCCGGAGATCTTGGTTAGTGATCTTTTCCGGCCACTGTGTACTCAGAATTTGCAGTAGTGAGTAGCTAACCCATCAGTATGTGGTATATTCTAATAGTTAATGATGTGTAAATGCAAATTCTGTCCAAAAAATAAATAAGATTTGGATGTTTGTTTCGAAAATTGTTTAAGGTAACCGGGTAGCCGGAAACTAGCCAATTAGGCTTATTTACCGCAATGCGCGGTGTGATTTAGCGGTGAGTGACTCATTCCAGTGATGTACTGCTGTACTACTGGCAGTGAGCAGTGGATAAATGTACAAGTGGTGTATTCCAGCAGTAGGTAGTGTATTCCAACAGGGGTTGTGTATTCTAGTAGTGAATGATGTATAAATGCAAAATGTCGAAACATGTTTAATGGTCGGTTGGGTAACCGGTAACAAGCCTATTTGCAGTTACACGTCATTCGTAGATTATGATTATCAGATGTCCAACCGCATACGTTAATATGTGCTATTTTTCACAGATCCGTCAGTAGTATTTATTTGTATTGTAGATTAAGCCATGGGTCTCTAGAACATCTGGACGGATCTGTTGTCCTGTGGTAACACGCTGGACTGGTAATCCAGGGATCGCAGGTTCAATACACCGTCTGACCCTAATAAAAGTAACAGTCTTTCAGATGGGACTTTATACCGAGGTCTCGAGTCGGTGCTGTACACCGTGCACGTAATAGAACCAGAGGAGACCCTGGGTCTCTGTCTGTATCATTGCACTGTCCTACACAAATCTAAAATGACTAATTGCCGACCCGGCTATTTGTTTGTTGGTCGGGTCTATACAATTTAAATGTTACGAAAATTTAATTCTTATTTATTTAATCTGGTTCAGATTCTGGATTAGCGTAATGCAGCCAGAATATCGGGGTATATAAGCTAGCGCAGGATTCGAACGCACACCTATCCAGATTGGGCAGCCAATCGGTGAATTTTGAAACACCCACCTATCCAGGTTGGGCAGCCAATGGGTGAATTTTGAGTCTTCATGGACCCAGAATGCCCATGGCAGACGCGTTTATTATTATCCAAATATGCAACAGAACAAACAATTAATGTCTATACTGTTTGACACTATCTCCTGTCATCACCTTGCACAGACGAGTAATATAGATGTTGCATAATAACTATCTAGTGTGAATGGCAGTAATTATCTGTGTAAAGATATGAAGTATTTGATGTGCTTAATTGTAACGAAATAAATTTCTAAATACAATAAGTTTGCAATAAGTTTATTGCATAAAACAGTATACATCTTTGTAGCAATTATGTAAAAACAGGATGCTCATTTTCCACAATTCTATAATTGCAATATATACATAATCTTTCCTTTCGTGGTAGGTGTATGTAGCGACGACGTTCGATAGCTAGATCATGTGAGGATGTTTTAAATCGTGTAAGAGAAATTCTGTATTTTTTATCATTAATATAATCAAGATAAGGTTCAAAGATAAATTCATTTTTAAATAAACTATATGTCTCTAGACGTCCAGAGTTATTGATAGCAGTATACCAACTTTGATAGTATATGTCTAATATGCGTGATTTTATAGTATTGTAATTAATAAGCATTGTTGACTGGTTTTGCCACAAATAACTCAGTCCGCATGTATCGATAATATTTTTTAGTTGATAAACCCAGTTCATTTTGTTGTGATAATTTCCATTTTCAACATCAGTTTTCAAAATTAGGTAAGTTTAAGTATTGAATCTTCTGGTAAGGTTATTAATTGTATCTAGTATTTTAGCATTAATAGTTTTCTACGTATCTACATGGGGAGACAACCAAGTTCTCCATATAGTGCATTCAGGTTTGTTGAGCGCCTTATGCATAGTATTTTTCTACAAAATTTGGAAAGTATTAATTCACCATCGGGTGCATCATGTTAGCCCCATAATTATGCTCAATAATTTATCTTTGGTGCGACTAGAGATTCAAACAGGTTTAAATTTCTAGAAGTTGGGAATTCTACTTGGTTAAAAGCAATAAATAATTTATGTAAAGAAAAAGAGGCGTGCTGAGCTACACGTTTTTGTGTTCGATTCCAATTACCATTCTTGTATAGAGGAACACCTACATATTTAAACGATTCTACAATCTCAATAAGTGAATTATATATGTAAAAATCATGTCGAGAATTTCGACCATTTTCAAAAATCATAATTTTTGTTTTGTTAGTATTAATGCGTAAGCCCCACATATTACAGTAAGTCTCAATATCGTTCAACATAGATTGCAATGATTCGGGATCTTGTGCAAACACAACAGCATCATCAGCAAACAATAGTAAAACATCTCTGTAAATCATTAATGTTCAGTATTCGATTTATAACCGCATTAATATTGTTTAATATATCATTTAAAAAGAATAGACACAAAATGCTACTGGACGGGTCTCCTTGTTTTACAACAATATTAGATGTGATAAAATCAGACTTGTGTGATCCATAGCTAATATATGATCGTACTACTGTATACATATATTTTAGAGCCGTTATAAACCTAGTGCTAACATTTGAATTTAGCAATTTCCCCCATAAGTAAATCCTATTAATTTTATCAAACATCATTTGCCAATCAAGGTAGGCTATATAAACATCAGTCTCAAAGTGAAAAAGACTTTTACAAAGCTTTAACCACATAATGCCAATTTGATGTGTTTCCACTAATGTTATTTTGTCCTGCAAACAAGATTTACAATATATAGTGATGCCACCACTGAAACGTCCTTTCTTGGTATGAGGCGATTTATTACCAAATAGATGATAAGCAACACATCCCTGAGTGTCTAAGTTATAATGTGAATTACGTGATAGCCAAGCTTCAGTTAGTATTATTAAATCATGATTATAAACAATGTCAAGAAAATCTGGATCCGATAATTTACGTGTTAGTCCATTTATATTCCACGATATAATGTTTAGCTGCTCTTCTTGACGTCCCTAGTGTGTTGAGGTTACCGGCCGTCTGTATTGCTGTCCATTGATGTACATCCTGTCTGGAACAAGTTTAACTATATGCCCTTTGCGATTCTCCATTTGCATGATTGGGTACAGATCTCGACGTGCGTCTCTCCATTCCTTTGGAAGCTGGACTCCCACACCATGGTTTGTTTTCTTCAAATCGTCTTTGACTGTATAGGACGTGGATCGAACTTTCTCTCGCTCAGAGTAACTGTGAACTTTCACAACTAGTGGGCGGGGTTTCTTCGAATACTCCGGATTGCCCATTCTATGTGCACGGTCAAATGTCATGTTATCACTATCTATCTTTAGCGAATGTTTGATGAAATATTTCACAAGGGTTTCACTGTTTTCCGGTTCCATGGTTACAGAATCTCCGTGCTGTGGTCTGCTAGTTTCAGGAATGCCATATAATATGAGATTCGCTCTCATATTCCGATATTCACCATCTAAAACCCTGTCTGTTGTGGATTCCTTTTGGATTTCGAGTGTTCTGATTTGCTTTAGAAGAGCTGCGCACGATTCTTGCATACCTTTAATATTATTTTTGATAGACTTCGTTTCAGTCGACTGTTGGTCATATTGAGTACTTATATAGGCGCTAGCATTCTCCACATCAATGACCCGCTTGTCAATGTTATGTACTTTTATTTCTAGATCATTGAGTTTTGAGTTTATTGAGTTCACGGTTTTTTCTACATGTTCGATCCTTGCCACAGTACATGTTATGCTATGTATGTCTTCCATCATACCCACAGTCCACGGAGGAGGCTCGACTCCGGGCATGGCTACTGGTATGTAGGGTAAGGTATACTGTCGTTGAGGTGTAGTAAACGGACCAGGGGTAGAACCAGGGTATGGTTGTGGAGAATAGCTCATGTTTACTATATATTGTGAGTCTGTCGGTGTTATGCCATAACTACTCGGCGATGGATTTTTAAGTTTCAAACGTTTACTCACTTCATCATTTCCTTCTTGCGCTAGCTTGTGTAAGAGTTGACTAGTTGTGTTCAACGTTTGTGTAATGTGTTCACTGTCCCGTGCACGATCATTTCGCTATTGTCCGCACACAAAGGAGAACTTTGTTTTCGTTTTTTCTTCTTCCCAGAACTGTTATTTTGATGTTTTCCTTTTGGTGCCATGAGGAAATAACACTCTTACTTTATTACGCCAAAAATGTTGGCAAATAATCCTTTTTTAAACATTTTATTCCAAATAATTGTCCGAGTATAAATGCCATGTCACGCCATGAAGGGAGATAACTCATAACAAAATTAAAATGTATGAACTCTTTGGTAAGTTTGAAAACGGTTACTTATTAGTTATGAAATTGAGGTCTCTATAAATAAATTGACTCCCTTATTGTATATGCAAAATGTACATCTAATTTGAATGAACAGGCTATCAATTTGAGCTTGATAGCATAATCTCTCCAGAAGGTGTCGCTCATATGGGCAACCGGTAGCGACGATAGAACGTAGAACATCTGCAACTATTTGAGATTCCTATGGATCTCAAGGTCACTGAACAGTTTGTGAATAAGAATATTAGAACAGAACTAATGTATTTATATAACATATATACAATCACATGTATCTTGTCATCCGATAACTATTTACTGCATAAACATATCACGGAATTTCGAGCATCCATTGAAAACATAATTGTATATGTTATACAAACATGTCCTTGAGCATAATATTATGGTAATGTATGTCAGGTAATAATGTTGCCGAAAAGTATGTCCCGTCATTATTAACTGTTTAAAGAATCACCACATTCCGAACACCCCTCGAAGACACATAACATTATATATTATAAAAAATGACATTAACACAAGTCAAAGTCAGTAATAATGTGGAAGTCGTGATATCAACTTTATGCATTAAAGTGGAAGTCGTGATAGCTCAGTGGTAGCGCGTTCGCTTCAGGTGCGAAAGGTCCGGAGTTCGAGCCCCACTGGAGCCGTTATGATTGTGCCCTTAGGCAAGGCATTTAAATTCCACGTTGCCTCTTCTCTCTCCCTCGTGGCGATGGATTCCATCAGGAATGAGGTCTCGAGAGTGATTTATATAAGTTGAAATAACTTGTTTCGCAATCGAGCTAAAATAAATTTGTATAAAAAAATAAAATTAAAAAAAATGTCAGTAACCATTTCCTCGAATTAATGATTTAACTGTTTAGCGTGGCACGAAGTTCTGAGTATGCATATTTGATGAAACAATGTTGTCTGAACTCACTAGATAAAACAGACGGACAGACTGTCGGAAATCGCAAATATATTTATATGTGCAAGTTTTCAAATTATTTATATAATAAATTATGTTAATTCAATTGCAGATATACCCTACATAACCACAATACTATTATGTTTCAAAATCGGTGAGCCAGTCAAGTAGACATTTGTGCATTCGAACAGAGGAGTGTTAGTAGAGAGTATGATAAGATGATTATATGGATTATAATAGTGTGCACGCTTCTTGGGTAATTTAAAATAATACAATTTAAATTGTTAATTTCGATTAGAGGATATTCAGCTGTATGTACTATTTGTGTTATTTCTATTAAAAATATAATAAAAATATTTACAAATATTTAGCTCTGTACAATTGTTGTATAATTTCACTTTAAAATAATACAACTTAATATGTTAATTGGATTGGATTCATCTTGCCTGAAACATCTCTACAACAGACGTTCCAATGCCCCAGTCATCTATCCTGAAACATGTCTAAAACAGACTTTCCAATGCCCCAGTCATCTAGCCTGAATCATGTCTACAACAGACGTTCCAATGCCCCAGTCATCTAGCCTGAAAAATGTCTACAACAGACGTTCCAATGCCCCAGTCATCTTACCTGAAACACGTCTACAACAGACGTTCCAGTGCCCCAGTCATCTAGCCTGAAACATGTCTACAACAGATGTTTCAGTGCCCCAGTCATCTAGCCTGAAACATGTCTACAACAGACGTGTCAGTGCCCCAGTCATCTATCCTGAAACATGTCTACAACAGACGTTCCAATGCCCCATTCATCTAGCCTGAAACATGTCTACAACAGACGTTCCAATGCCCCAGTCATCTTGCCTGAAACATGTCGACAACAGACGTTCCAATGCCCGAGTCATCTTGCCTGAAACATGTCTACAACAGACGTTCCAGTGCCCCATTCATCTAGCCTGAACCATGTCTACAACAGACGTTCCAATGCCCCAGTCATCTTGCCTGATAAATGTCTACAACAGACGTTCCAGTGCCCCAGTCATCTAGCATGAATCATGTATACAACATACGTTCCAATGCCCCAGTCATCGTGCCAGAAACATGTCTACAACAGACGTTCCAGTGCCCCAGACATCTAGCCTGAAACATGTCTACAACAGACGTTCCAATGCCCCAGTCATCTTGCCTGAAACATGTCTACAACAGACGTTCCAGTGCCCCAGTCATCTAACCTGAAACATGTCTACAACAGACGTTCCAGTGCCCCAGTCATCTTGCCTGAAACATGTCTACAACAGACTTTCCAGTGCCCCAATCATCTAGCCTGAAACATGTCTACAACAGACGTTCCAGTGCCCCAGTCATCTTGCCTGAATCATGTCTACAACAGACGTTCCAGTGCCCCAGTCATCTTGCCTGAATCATGTCTACAACAGACGTTCCAGTGCCCCAGTCATCTTGCCTGAATCATGTCTACAACAGACGTTCCAGTGCCCCAGTCATCTTGCCTGAATCATGTCTACAACAGACGTTCCAGTGCCCCAGTCATCTTGCCTGAATCATGTCTACAACAGACGTTCCAGTGCCCCAGTCATCTTGCCTGAATCATGTCTACAACAGACGTTCCAGTGCCCCAGTCATCTTGCCTGAATCATGTCTACAACAGACGTTCCAGTGCCCCAGTCATCTTGCCTGAAACATGTCTACAACAGACGTTCCAGTGCCCCAGTCATCTTGCCTGAATCATGTCTACAACAGACGTTCCAGTGCCCCAGTCATCTTGCCTGAAACATGTCTACAACAGACCTTTCAATGCCCCAGTCATCTAGCCTGAAACATGTCTACAACAGACGTTCCAGTGCCCCAGACATCTGGCCTGAAACATGTCTACAACAGACGTTCCAATGCCCCAGTCATCTTGCCTGAAACATGTCTACAACAGACGTTCCAGTGCCCCAGTCATCTAACCTGAAACATGTCTACAACAGACGTTCAAGTGCCCCAGTCATCGTGCCTGAAACATGTCTACAACAGACTTTCCAGTGCCCCAATCATCTAGCCTGAAACATGTCTACAACAGACGTTCCAGTGCCCCAGTCATCTAGCCGGAATCATGTCTACAACAGACGTTCCAGTGCCCCAATCATCTAGCCTGAAACATGTCTACAACAGACGTTCCAGTGCCCCAGTCATCTAGCCTGAATCATGTCTACAACAGACGTTCCAGTGCCCCAGTCATCTTGCCTGAATCATGTCTACAACAGACGTTCCAGTACCCTAGTCATCTTGCCTGAATCATGTCTACAACAGACGTTCCAGTGCCCCAGTCATCTTGCCTGAATCATGTCTACAACAGACGTTCCAGTGCCCCAGTCATCTTGCCTGAAACATGTCTACAACAGACGTTCCAGTGCCCCAGTCATCTAGCCTGAATCATGTCTACAACAGACGTTCCAGTGCCCCAGTCATCTTGCCTGAAACATGTCTACAACAGACCTTTCAATGCTCCAGTCATCTAGCCTGAAACATGTCTACAACAGACGTTCCAATGCCCCAGTCATCTTGCCTGAAACATGTCTACAACAGACGTTCCAATGCCCCAGTCATCTTGCTTGAATCATGTCTACAACAGACGTTCCAATGCCATTGTTTCATCGTGGACAACAGCAGGAAATGCAATGTTGTCGTTTTCGCCAGATTGGATTTGAAAAAATGGATGAAACTGAATTAGCATAAATAGTAAATATCTTGGACAATAATATTTTTGAAGAAAAATTGTTAAAAGCTGTAAAAGGAACTAACATGTACAATGCGCATTATGACATTATCGCATAACTAGCACGTGACCTTCCTGAGCAGACGATGAAATTTCTCATTTTACAAACACAAACACAAATGTCTTTATATTTACCTTTGTGTAAGGGATTTTTGGCTACACATAAATGGGATTAATGAAAACATACTTTCAAATAAAATGTGAATATTTATCTGCTTTATGCGCAGTTTGCTCTTGGTACATAATATATGAAGCCATAAGTATCAAAGCACCTGTTTTGAGAGCAAAGATATAATTCGTGTTCCCAATGTAAACACTATTCACATGAATAAACAAAGGACGAAAACAGGCGCCGGCCGATATCAGGTATGTTGACGATACGGCCAGTATAAAATGTTAATTGCATTTGCCGGATATTATTATTTTCTTAAGTCGTGCAAACAACTTACAAACAACTCTTGTTGACTGTTTCAGCTTCATCGCGTGACCTTGCTGCTTAATTCAGCTATCGCAACGGTGTCGGCTCGGCACCCGTTTATATGGGGGAACTCAAGACATCAGAGCGTACTTGTTATTTTATATTTATCCACTATACCTTGTTGAATATCTTATTTTGATATAGTACATCATTGAATAAAAACACTTAGTGGTCTTAATCAGAAATGGTATAGAAACTATTGTTCGCGTTAGTGGTAGATTTTATAAATTCGGATAGCTACCTGAATTGCTCAAACACCGTATCAATTCTGTGGAAATATTTCCCCCAATGATTTGTTTGTTTACATTCGTCTGCTGGAACAGTTACGCGATAGTTGTTTCAGGCTACCGGATACACGTAACGGAATTATATTGAACCATGCTTCCGCTCTGTCAGCGAAACTATGTAAATATTTTAAATACGGATGTAAATGGACAAATACGCCGAGCATAGGAATACGTCGAGCATAGCTTCGACCACTTTAAATGTACATGCATATTTTCGGATGTTCACAACATTTTTCTTATGTAGTTTTATCATTTTCTTTCAGTTCGACGTATATAAATAAACGTAGTATAATATACATGCCTATGGTTACACACTAATAATACAACATAACAAAAGCAAATGGGTCGGGCAACAAGTTCTAACAACATTACATTAAGCCATTCCCAGAAGTTATGGACTGTAAATGTGATATGTAAATATGATGTGAACAATAGGATTTCTTATCTTATATATATAGAGGATCTTACATGAGTGGCTTTCCATATTGAATGTATTAAACTCGTTGAATAAAAATGATAAAATGCTCGGCTTTCCATATTGAATTTATTAAACTCGTTGAATAAAAATGATAAAATGCGAGGCTCTATTAAACGAGTTGAATAAAATGATAAAATGCGAGGCTCTGCTGAGCATTTTATCATTTTTATTCAACGAGTTTAATAAATTCAATATGGAAAGACACGAATGTAAGATTCTTTTTATCACATTAACCAAATACACAGTAAAAGTATGTCACGATTGAACACACTTCCCCTTTAGCAAATGAAAGCCAGAGTAGTACTGCGGTTTCTACTTAATGGGCCAAGAAAATAGTGCGACACTAAATACTCCAATTTTTTTATTTTCTTCCTTTGTAAACAGTTTTTAAACTATCACAACATATCATGTGCAACAATTCAATATTAAACACTTTTAAATTATTTTCAAACAGTCTTTTTTAACAAATACAAATACAAAATGTACACGATGCTTTGGCAAATGACGTCACAATCAAAGTTACACAGTGCGTGCTAGTTGATGTAAAATGTATGTCACTGCGAATCGCTACGTGATTCGCCCACGCATTTGCCTCATTTGCATATTTAATACATTAGTGTATTACCGAATTTATGACATGGCTTTATTAAACTCCCGCGCCGTAGTTTATGTGATAAATATATATAATGTATGGGCATTTCTTAATTTGATAGTTAAAAAAGTACTGACGTCATAAGCGACCAAACTTACAGATTATAGAATGTCATTAATGATGGCGTGTCGTTCCAAACGTTCTTTCAAAAACACCTGTTATGTGTATGTCACTAAACAAGTCACAGCTTTCTCAATTGGTAACATATTGTGTTGGCATGTTCGAGATTTGTTAAAGAGACGGTGTCGTATAGGGCTGCCCTATCACCATCATTAGCTCCTTTTTGTGTGTCGCCCGCCATATGCAATTATGGTATATGCTATTATGATATATGCTATTATGATATATGCTATTATGGTATATGCTATTATGGTATATGCTATTATGATATATGCTATTATGATATATGCTATTATGATATATGCTATTACGATATATGCTATTATGATATATGCTATTATGATATAATATATTATGATATACGTTATTATGGTATATGCTATTATGATATATTCTACTATGATATATTTTATTATGATATATGCTATTATGATATAATATATTATGATATACGTTATTATGTATTATGGTATATGCTATTATGATATATCTATATGATATATTATATGATATATGTGTATATGCTATTATGATATATTCTATTATGATATATTATATTATGATATATGCTATTATGAGATATGCTATTATGATATGATGCTATTATAATATATTCTATTATGAAATATGTTATTATGATATATTATATTGTGATATTATGCTATTATGATATATGCTATTATTATATATGCAATTATGGTATATGCTATTATGATATATGCTATTATGATATATGTTATTATGATATATTCTATTATGATATTATGCTATTATGATATAATCTATTATGATATATGTTATAATGATGTATTCTATTGTGATATATATGCTATTATGGTATATGCTATTATGATATATGCTATTATGATATATTCTAGTATGATATATGTTATTATGATATATTCTATTATGATATTATGATATATTCTATTATGATATATGTTATTATGATATATTCTATTGTGATATATTATATTATGATATATGCTATTATGATATATGCTATTATGATATTATGCTATTATAATATATTCTATTATGATATATGTTATTATGATATATTCTATTATGATATATGCTATTATGATATATGCTATTATGATATATGATATTATGATATATTATATTATGATATATTCTATTATGATATATGTTATTATGATATATTCTATTATGATATATGTTATTATGATATATTCTATTATGATATATTCTATTATGATGTATTCTATTATGATATTTGCTATTATGATATATTATATTATGGTATATTCTATTATAGTATAATTATGCTATATATGCTATTATGCTATTATGCTATTATGATATATGCTATTATGATATATGCTATTGTGATATATGCTATTATGATATATGCTATTATGATATATTCTATTGTGATATTATGATATATTCTGCTATGATATATGCTATTATGATAGTTTGCTATTATGATATATGCTATTATGATATATGCTATTGTGTTATATGCCATTATGGTATTTGCTATTATGATATATTCTATTATGGTATATGTTATTATGATATATTCTATTATGATATATTCTAGTATGATATATTCTATTATGATATATTATGATATATTATATTATGATATATTCTATTATGACATATGCTATTATGGTATATGCTATTATGATATTATGATATATGCTATTATAGTATATGCTATTATGGTATATGCTATTATGATATATGCTATTATAGTATATGCTATTATGATATATGCTATCATGGTATATGCTATTATGATGTATTCTATTATGGTATATGCTATCATGGTATATGCTATTATGATATTGTGACATTATGATATATGCTATTATGATATATGATATTATGCTATTATGATATATGCTATATGCTATTATGATATATGCTATTATGATATATGCTATTATGATATATGCTATTATGATATTATGATATATGCTATTATGATATTATGATATATGCTATTATGATATTGTGCTATTATGATATATGCTATTATGCTATATGATATTATGCTATTATGCTATTATGATATATGCTATTATGATATATGCTATTATGATATATGCTATTGTGATATATGCTATTATGATATATGCTATTATGATATATTATATTGTGATATTATGATATATTCTGTTATGATATATGCTATTATGATATTATGCTATTATGATATATGCTATTATGATATATGCTATTGTGATATATGCTATTGTGATATATGCTATTATGATATATGCTATTATGATATATCCTATTGTGATATTATGATATATTCTGTTATGATATATGCTATTATGATATTATGCTATTATGATATATGCTATTATGATATATCATATTATATATGCTATTTGATATATGTTATTATGATATATATATTATGATATATTCTATTATGGTATATGCTATTATGATATATTCTATTATGATATATGTATTATGATATATGCTATTATGAATTATGTATATGCTATTATGATATTATGCTATTATGATAATTATGCTATTATGATATATGCTATTATGATATATGCTATTATGGTATATGCTATTATGATATATTATGATTTTAACAAATATATCATATTGTAATATATGCTATTGTGATATATGTTATTATGATATATTATATTATGATATATTCTATTATGGTATATGCTATTATGATATATGCTATTATGATATATTCTATTATGATATATGTTATTATGATATATGCTATTATGAATTATGGTATATGCTATTATGATATTATGCTATTATGGTATAATTATGCTATTATGATATATGCTATTATGATATATGCTATTATGGTATATGCTATTATAATATATGCTATTATGATATATGCTATTATTGTATATGATATTATGCTATTATGATATATGCTACCATGATATTATGCTATTATGCTATTATGATATATGCTATTATGGTATATGCTATTATGGTATATGCTATTAACTATATATCGGTTATATATACATTAGTATGTATAGCTTATGCTAATCGAAACGAATTAACACTGTACTTTTACACAGAAAGATTAATTTTATTAACACCTCTATTTTTATAACAGAGATGCATATGCTGGTGAATGCACGACCTATTACTCTTGTTCAAGGACATGTTCAAGGAGTTACACCACCAAATGTGGTACTTGGGGGTGGCGAAGATGCAGGAGGTAAGATATAGTTTATACCAGCAGTTGCACGAACAACATTGATGTTGCAGACATGACACAGAACTCCATTATACATATAGATGGATACTTCCTATAGATATTTGCTCCAATTCGGAGAGCAAAACATTATAAACATACATCAATGTACATTGACTATATACATGCATCATACAGTGAGTGACCATATATATATACATATTATTATTTTGCATTTCATTTCCAGCGGTTATATGAACAGTTCATACACTATATCAAGCAGATACATGAACAGTTCAAAAGATATACCAAAGCAGTCTCATATGAACAGTTCATACAGTATATCTAGCAGTCACAGAAACAGTTCATGCAATATATCAAGCAGTCATATGAGCAGTTCATACTGCCCTGTTATAATGGATAGCGTCAGTGTCAGGGATTTAGACATTTAGCATTCCTAAATATTATAAATTCATACTGTGACATGCAGTAAACATTAGCATCGTTCATCAGCAATTGCAAATAATAATTGTTTCACACTAAGCCATTTCTGAAATCTGTTCCCTTGACGTTCTCCAAATTCACGTTTTATAAATCCAAAATTCCTCCAACCAATCCCTCCATATCACATTCAACCTGCTTAGCCACAGGCCTCTCTTTCCTTTTCATTATACTATTGTACGCATTTCTCTACATATCTCGCGTTTCAGATATTATTGTCCATGTACGACATTGTTTTACTGTCACAGACTGCTGATGGTTGCTTTTCAGAATATCCTGGTACGTCGTCACTCGGTAACAGGAATAAGCATCACAAATGTACCGTAACCACCATGCCTTCGTAAGAAAGTTCATACGAGCAGTACGTGTTACTGCCAATGTGCTTTGCACCTGCTATTCTGTGCTGACTCTTGGTCTGGTTATTGCATTAAGTTGGCTTTATATACTGTTAATTATCGCTGCCGATGTTCACCTGTAGCTTCGTCAATTGCCAGCATGATGTCAGATGTACTTGATATTTCGAACCATATAGCCATTTAAATATTCGAAGTCTGCAACAAAAACTAGATTTGCTTTATGCAGAACTTAGCTAATTTGATGTGCCTGCCTTTTCTGTGACATGTCTGAACAACTCGATCTCCACAGAGGAAATCATGTTTCCTAATTTCCACAAACCTGGGCGAAGGAATCGTGTTGGTCATGGTAGTGACATAATATTGTTACGCGCTAATCGGG
The DNA here is from genome assembly GCA_014843695.1 of Archivesica marissinica. Classification (NCBI taxonomy): domain Eukaryota; kingdom Metazoa; phylum Mollusca; class Bivalvia; order Venerida; family Vesicomyidae; genus Archivesica; species Archivesica marissinica. Next base: position 38,562,223 of record CM026400.1, on the reverse strand, counting down.
GTTAATCTAGTGGGCAGACGGGAGGACGGACGTAGGCTGATCACAGCCGACAGTTGACTAAGTGATGACAACGACGATATGATGTACCTCTTTCGTGCTTTGCTATACAGCAACTGATATGCATATGCGTGACTGTTAACGACAATTATTAATATTACAAACTGGCCAAGAAACCCGAATTATATCATGAAATGACACTTAAAACGCACCAATGCTTAAAATGCAAAGATTTCCGGCTATCCCAGAGTGTTGGAGGCCAAGAATGACATTCTGCTCGGTATTTATACTAACACACAATGCGACGTATGGGACGTGCAACCTGTGGGTGCACACTGTGGAATCCACACGTCGCAGTGCACGCGCGTGCCCCACATGTCGCATGCCGCTGTCCACATGTCGCATTACGTCACACACACATTTGTAGTACAACATGTACTCACAACTTAAAACTAAAATAAGACTATTGCAGCAACTAAGCACCGCATACATACCAATAACATAAATACACTTATAAAAAGCAACCGAAACTTACGTTTAAACACGTTCGTCCTCTACAAATACCACATATAACCAGCGAGAATACACGAAGCTGGACCTCATGTAAACCAGGCTGTAGACAACAACTGGAGTGATATTCGAAGGTGATCTGTTTGTTTCATAGGGCAACGGTCAAATTCCTATAGCGCTGCCAGTAAGTAAACATGCATCACCACACTCCATGGACACGCACAAAGTAAAGCTCGGAGGGTAAGCTAACTCCTAGGGTGTTACAATATACATGTACGTCAGAAATGTCCCAACACATTCTGTCTCGATCCATAACAGACTTGTTGAAGATTTTATAGGACTAGCAGTTGGAACAAATCTCACTGATATTATCATCACTGGATACTTTAACTAAAATGCTCTCAAACAAACTACCATTCAAATCCATTACTCAGCAGTATACCTATCTACAACTAATTGACCAACTAACATATTTCACTGATCATTCAGAATCCACTGATTGACCTTGTTCTTGTTTCAAATATATTCTTCATTTTGTAGTTGGCGAACACTTATTCAACAGGACCAACTTCGTTCCGACATCAGTAACTATATCGATGAGGGGAATGGTATATTGATGATGATATTGACACTTATGCAAGTAATATCTCCTCTAATATTACAGATATTGCGAAACAAGACATACCAAGTCACACTATAAAAGTAAGACCACTGGAACCACCATGGATAACTACTGACATCAATAGACAAATACGCAAGCGAAAACGGTCATATAGGAAAATCATGTCTTAGTCATCAGTGGCATAAAGTCAGACTTTGCAAAGAAACTCTCCGACAAGCTAAAGAATGGATCTAAACAATCTAACAACGCAATTCCTCCATTACAACACACAGACACACCTACCTTCTATTACAATGCAAAACTTCTTAACAACTACTTTCAGAAACAGACAAACATTAATGATGACATCAGACATGTACCATATCTCGGCCCACCGCATTCCATGATTCGATTGAATGAAATAAATATCATGGTAAATGAAGTGACTGGTGTTTTAAAGTCTTTACAAAGCGGCATGGTCAGATGGAATATGCAAGCATAAATCCTCTATGAAGCTCCTCAAGAGCTATCTCAACCCTAATCTTCTGCTCAATCAGGGTTCATACCGGGTTAATCAACTGTAAGCGAGCTGACGTACACATACGATACACTCTGTATATCTCTAGATAATGGTCTTGATGTGATATTCTTCTGCAATATAAGTAAAGCCTTTGATAAAGTCTGGCATGTATATTTGCAAACTTATTACATGCAGATATATGCGTTCCTTGTATTCAATTATTTTCCGATTTTCTGTCGAATGAAAGACAAAGAGGTGTTCTTCCTGGTATCAAATCTACATGGGCAAACATAAGAACCGTAGTTCTACAGGGGTCAATTCTAGGTCCTATGCTTACATAAAATTACTAATATTACATGTATTTCTGGAGGCGTCGCCCCAATTATATCAAGGGTGGGGGCAATAAATAAGCATATCCAAAATGTATTAATATATGCACTAAATGAACAGTTTCGCATTATGCTTACAAATGACCGTCATGTGTGAATATTGTTTACCATAACTACTGTTGTGAATACCGCATGCAGTTAATTCAGTCTGTTACATTCGACAATAGCATTATTGTGACTGAAAACAACAATGGTTTTCAAAATGGCTACCATGCTTAACGTCAATCTGGTACCACTAAATATAGCTTTGATGTTCATGTTTTGCTAAACTGCACATACTTTCATAAGGTGTCCTTTAACTGTGTAGAGAATCCTATGTGTTTGCGAAAGAATGCATCTGACCTTGTAAGTGTAAACTATTTCGGTACAGACCACAGCAGAATAGCAAAATAAGAACACTTAAGCGGACATGAAGACACTATTCGAAGCATCCAACATTCTCTGACAAGTGATCACAAAGGCGGAAAAATAGAATTTCAGCGTCCAACAATCTGACATAATTGATTCACATGTACCGACATAGTTGTATACATTATTCCTGTGAATTTTGCCAGGACCAACGTCCACTCTCTCGTCTAACATGACTGAGGCCAACAGATCACCAGTAGATAAACATGTAAAGAGCTTGCCCAGAGTACTGTGCATTATAACTCTCAGATCTTCAGACAAGACACACATCTGATGTACATAATAATGTAGATGGCAATGAAATGTCACAGCAATTAGGTATTGGTGAAGCTGTAGGATAGGCAATAAGAGCAAACAGTTCATCAATCTTATGTATGGATTTGGTGTTGCATAAGGGCGACTCCTAAAACTAGAAACTGAAATAGCTAATACAATTCCAGAACAATACACATACATGATCGAGTCTATATCCCTGCAAACGTTGTTTCTGACTGATATATATTCCAGACATGACTTTATTGAGAATATACCAACGGTAATACATACATTCAATGGCACAGTAATGGCAACTTGACTGAGTCATTATTCAGCGGATATAACATACAAGTTAGATTGAAAATGGCGATCATCAAGGAACTACCTTCAAATATCAGTGAGCTCATTCCATGTATAATGCCAAGAATTCCAAACAAGCAAGACTAGTTTACCCAACATGTGATCTCAATAAAGAACCACATGCAGGCATGACACACATAGGTGAAATGGCTTGGTTGCTCGTGAAGGTTCTCTAGTTAAACTACCCAATTCAGCACAGATAAGGAAATAACATATGCATACCACAGTTCAGAGTGGGCAGTTTACACTTCTAATTTTGGTAGGTCAATGCCTTTCACAAGTGCTAGTACACCTACACTAATGGCTGCTCCTGCTCATCAATTGCAGACGCTGGTGACTATCTAAAAGCAAGCACAAGAAGGCGGCAAAACAGTGATAACTCTTGACTTGGGCTCATGCAAGCCAGCCAAACAACATTCGGCTCAGTATGAATTATTAAGTCATCTCATCGCCCGCCCTGGTGAACTGCATATGTTATGGCTTATCTCCGAACAATTGACTTATACTTATCTCCGAACAATTGACTTATACTTATCTTCGAACAATTGACATACTTATCACCGAACAATTGACTCATACTTATACAACAGTGGGCTAGATTTGTGCTGGATTGAAGCAGGCGTGTATGGTTCAGTTACCATATAACCGATTCATGGGGAACGACATGTCAAGATGGGTACTGTAGTACATTTAGCTACCTTGCAGAAGCTTTCATTAAATAAACCACAGCTTTGTTCGTGAATGTACCGTGATAGTAAGGTGGACAATCTCCACTTTGCAAAAATAGATATGTTGAAGACATACAGAAAACTCATCCAGATATGGTTACAAATGTATATCACTGACATTCACTAGCTAGAAACATTCTTCAGTATATATCGATAGTATTGTTCATGTACATCAGAGCTGTACGGACTGGTGATGTGAAGTTTCTTCTTCTAGACAACACAGAAGCGTTTGTAAAATACAAAAGCATTAGCTAAAACAAATACAGATATTTGGGAAGAGGTCATGAAAGACAATTGAATGGTCAACAAAAAGTAGGTACCCTTCGGTGCTATTGTACGAGATCAGTTTGCCCTGGTACCAGTAAATCAGATGAGAAGAAGTAGCAGGATGCCTTAATGGCATCACACTAAACCATACGTCCACAACAAATTCTTCCTGGTTGCTCCAGAGCGTGTATGTCTTGCAGAGGAATAAAAGAACATGACATATCTACCCGAGACCAAAGCTAACCATCACCATGAGCTCACACACCCAAGCAACATGAGAATGTTATGTATGTGACCAGCTGATAGACATTGTTACCAAAGCTGTTTTGCCAAAGAAGAGCCGAGATGACCATCAACAAACATTTCGGGATTGGAGAGGAGAGATTTGTACTACAGATGTGGCCATCGGCATGGAGGATGGCTACTTTAAAAGATGGGAACACATTTTGTTGGAGCTCAATGAAGAAAGGGCACGATTTGTGCGCATGCTGTATTGAAATTCAGCAAGTTGTTTTTCAGCAGATGACAAATCATTTCGTTGAAGGACATTGGCAGAGATACAGCGAATATTATGATGTTCTTTTGGGGACAGGTATAACATTTGTGAATCACTGAAAACATATACACATAAGAGAAGAATAGGTGATATCAAGGCATATTAGATCACAGATACAACATCAATCACCATATGTGTACTATGCACACTCTTCTAGCTCATATAAAGATCAAAGATGAACGTTAAGCATATATAGGACACAAAGTTCTAGCGCAAGCCCTGTCAAAAAGAAATATTATTGAAGTAGCAAGGGGTGAGCACGCGAAAGCCACTCACTCACAGACACGTTAATCTGTCAGGTACCAAGTTGCAGGTACCAAGCTAATTATTCATTATCTTGATGTCACATCAAATGTGACCACCTCAGTTAGTTGCAGTATCTAGATACTGATGTTATTGTGTAAGCTATCAAACGTTGAGACATACAACTTCAACATATTTGCAATGCATGGTCCCAAGAGAAGCTGTCTGGGTGTTCATGCACTGTTTGGAGCAGACATTACTCAGTCTTGTAGATTTGCTGACAACGGGTAATGACTAGAAAGTGTAACAATAATTCCATGCATTTGCACACAAAACACATGAATGCCGTTCTAGAAACATGCACTGAACAATAGTCCTAATAGGTCACCTGGTGTTTTGCAGTATTTAGAGCAAACTAATAACAAATAATATCAATATTCGTATCATCTTATTGGCTACATTTTAGTACAGATTGTTATGCATGATTTTCTGTATAATCATATCGGATAAAATACATTAAATAACAATAAGAAAATATTTATATTGTATGATTATTAATTGGCTCCAAACATTATAAACTACCAGGTGACCGATTAGGAAATGTATTGGGTGTACATGTGCAATATATATTGGCCTTTCCCAGAACTGACGCAGGAGTGATTGCTGTTAACAACAACAAATTCAATCTGGGGTTCTACCTCCAACTAGGACTGCACTGATACCTGTACTTTTGAGAGCTCAATATAATGCTCTGGCTTGGTACACTGGTGTAGTAGCCAATTCCGAGCTTCCATAATATCGGCCATATGGTTGGGATATAGTTGATGGACACTCTTCCAATCAGTGATAACTTTCTTGCATCCTGCTTCTGATGCAGTAACTCACTCACGTGTTAGTATCAATTAGACGATAAACCAGTTATTACAGTTTGTACATGTGAGTATCTTGAAATTCAAGAGGCTGAACACATTGACAACCGTATACACGGACGTCACCTGAAATGTTATCAAAGTCGATGTTAAAGATCTTGAAGCATTACTTTGTTTGTCAAACAACCCACACCTCCCCCGGCGAGGCTCAACTAAGTGAAGTCTTCTTTAAGCTAATTACCATTGAAAATCTCAATGTTGCCACCAAAACAGCGTCATACGATGTTCACAACTGGAATTATTGTTGAAATATGAGTGTCAATTTGTTGAGATGTAGATTACAAATACTCCAAATGACATATTTCTTGAGATCGTAGTGTTGATGCGCCATGTTCATATTAAACAACCATTCACGCATGTAGTCCATTAACCATGTTTATTTCGACTATTCCTTTATATAGAACGAGTGACTACCAATGTGATAAGACCTGTAGCAGACAGGTCTGCTGCGACGGATATGTGGGCTACCGATGTAACACACGTAAGAACTTACTATTGTACCAATGTCTGTTAAAGATTATACCATGACATGCATGCCCTCATTTTATACATGTACTTGATATAACTACATTGTTATGTTTCCGGTGAACGTTCTGTCCCAAAGATGCGTATTCCTTATCACAATCCTATTATGCTATCTGTTTAGCGGTTATCAAAATGATCTTCATGTATAATTTCTTAATATTAAAAGAAACCTCTGTACGACCGACCGCAATCCCAACAAATCACAATATGGGCCGTCACAACATAGTTCCTATATTCAATACGTCAACAAGAACGTTTTTAGCCAACCAATTCATTTATATATCGTTTTATGCGGAACGGGGGTTATTGGTTTTGGCTGCGTGTATCTTTGTGTTAGCAGGGTAAACGTGTGGGTGAAATTTGATTAAACTCTGTTGTTATATAGAGGGTTGGGTCATGAGGAAGTGGTTGGTATTGGGCAGAAATCGGTCCAATGTGCATGTACACATCGGGGATTTGCATCACTGTTATTCTCTAGTTAGTATTTATTATGCTCGTATTTGAACCAAAAAACAACTTTGTTTTATTATTGCGTATTAATTTGTAAAGTAGCACACACCGGAGATTACCGAATATTGAGAATCCGGATATGTCCGTTATGTTGAAATACAATCAGTCAAGACTAAAATCTGGAAGCAAAAGATGTTTGTCCATATTAAGAAGTCATAACTTATTGATTATTTAATGTTATGTAACTTGTCACAGGCAAATATTTGTTGTCATATGTATGCTAAGTTTAAAAAAACGAACATATGCGACTTCGGTATTTTCCGGCTTAGTCTCATACGACGTATACCGAGGGCGCGCCAGGTTGTAGACGACGGCAAAGTAATCTTAATAATGTGACTATTTGATTTCAGTATATTGCTATGCAACAAACCAACCACACACAACACTCTCGGTGCTTTGCTATCTATATATTTCTAGTGATCTTCTCGTCTTAAAATGTTGTGATATATTTTAGCTGTATGTTTTGGTTCAACTTCCTGTCCCAACGGAGGCAAGTGTGCATCACCAGATAGGTGCACATGCCCCACCGGATTTTCTCCAAACAGATGTAATGGTAAGTAGCCGAGAAATAGAGGCTATTTGTGTTCATTAGTGTAAGATTGGAATTTATTTCATCGAGTGATCACTGAAGTTTGTATTTCCACATAGTTCGGTGAATGCAAAACAAAATACAGTTCTAATCTTTCACAAATACATACAACTCATTTTATGTTATGATTTCCAATGATTTTTGCTATTATAATTGTTATACTGTAAGATTTGAATTTAATATAAATCATGGCACCGACATATGTGGAAATACAAATGTCGGTGATCACATGATGAAATAAAATCCTATCTTACAGTAAACACAAACTATTAATATCTTTATTGATTTCCAATGCATTTTGCTAGTATATTTGTTATCCAATTTTATTCACTTATTCACTACAATTCACAACAGCACAACAACTTATGTTAGTGTGAACGTTCGCGATAAGAAATAGGTCCTGTATAATTATGTCGCATACTGTTTTATAACTAACTGTACACGATTGTCAGAAAATAAAAGTACAAAAGTATATCCAGCCGCGGAGGAATACGAAACGCAAGCAGTGGTAAGGAGAATGCAATCTTACACTGTTTCAAAATGATGAAATATATCAGTTTCTTTCACTGAGAAAACACCACCATTCATTAGAAATCATAAAAGAAAAGCGCCACAATTATCGGAATAGAAGCATAGTAATATTTAGCTTTCTTCTGTTTGTAAAACGCAATAATAACATATTTAGAGTTAAGTATCGTTTTAATTAGGGGTGTCAACGAATAGCGATTATACTATTCAAATATTCGGTCGGGAAGGTATTCGAATATTCGACAGAATTCTATCAAAAACTCAAAATCACTCAAACTCAAATAAATATTGCCAAACTAATCTAATTTATGTTTTACGCGTAAACGTCATCTTCTTCAAATGATTATTCAGATTGAGATTATACCTGCATATGCTTAATCCAATTTGCATAGATTACACCTAGCAGTTTTCTTATTCTCAGAGCGATTCAAGCATTTCCAAACGTGAGACTTTTTGGGGGCAATATAAAATAAATTCCCGAATATTCGAATACTGGAATAGTATTCGGATATTCGAATATTCGCTGCCATCCCTAGTTTTAATAATATGGAATACAGTGCCATGTAGCTAGTGTACATCTATAATCACCCTTTCATAGCTATCAGATACTTTTGTAGTATACGTTTCCGGTTACAAATTATCCATTAAAAACCGACCTACTTTCAAATATCACAAAATGCATTCAACGTCCAGTACATATACAGTACTCTTACTTCATTGCATATGATTAACTGTAATGTTGACTGAGTATGAAATGCCTGGATTTTCTCACTTTACATACGAACAATATTGCATTATCCCCAGCCCCCCATCTCGATCATGTCTTTATGTAAGGTCAACCGCTAAACATGTGTTCTTTATACATTGCCCCTTGCAAAATTTAACAGGATTCGAACAAGAACTATTTTTGGCCTATGTATTTATTGGCTGAACACAATAATTACCATTCCTTGTGTTTATATACAGATATCAATGAATGTGCCAGCAGTACACACGGGTGTAAACATAATTGTGTAAACACACATGGTTCCTATCACTGCACATGCAGGACCGGCTACACGTAAACACACATGGTTCCTATCACTGCACATGCAGGACCGGCTACACCTCAACACGGATCTCAAATCATGCATCGGTATGTATACACATATGTACGTAGGTATATGTCAGTATTAAGTGCACACATGCGTCAATGTAAATGTGTAAACACACATGATTCCTGTCAGTGCCCGGCTTATCTCACATCGTACGCGTCGTGGCCACGACACATATCGCAGCAGCAGCATATGACATAGGAATCTTCCACGTGTCGTACTGCTTACCCTTGTACACACCTGTCGCAATTGAATGGATGGTACGGCCAAACCGGGAAGCCTCGTACTACGCTTTGATGCTAACTGCCTGGTATGTTTCCATGCGGGATGACCAACTGTGATCTGAGGAGTGTTGCCCTAAGATGAGAAGACAGTAACCACATACAACACCTAACAGTCTGGGAACAGACGTCGATATATTTTGTCTGGACAGTCAAATACATATATTTTAACACCGATACTATTAATTCAGCCGTATGGAGTTTCTGATCATATCAACTGTCATTTTGCCAGAAGTTAAAACATGAAAAATCGACAGATTGGCACCTAGGCTACACCCAACAGTATGTGCTTTCTATCCATCTAGACAATAATCTATTTAGGCAACAGCAACTTTGGAACAAAATCGATGGTTCCTATTCCATATTTCCTGCGGTGACGAGTGTCAGTCGTAAGCGCTAAGCACAACCGTGTAAAAAGGTGTTACTACCAGATAAATAGATTTCTTTATTTATAGAGGGTGACCTAATTAGTTCTAAACTAATCTTCCTTAAGGCCCTCTCAAATTTCTTAATACTGTAGCATTACTACACATACATAAAATTATAACCAAAGTACACAGTTACACAATGCACTATATATGTATAATGTTGTACAATGTATTTTAAACAAATCAGGTAATGTTATTGAAATACAACACGACATAAGCTATTGAATGATAATCACTATATATATAACTTTCCAGTGTCTACCGATTAAAAAGTTGTTGTATCCATAATTTACATTTTGTCTTGAACACATTTAAAGATCTGAACGTCTTAATTTAATGGTAGACAATTCCATATCGTTGGAGTATTCTAAAGATTTCTTGTACATTTCACATCTAGGTTTTGGAATATAGAGGTCAGATTTGAAGCATATCTCAATGTCAAATCTGAGGTAACTGTATTGCGATGTCTTAATTGAAAATGTTCATTCAAATAATTCAGTACAAGATTGTGCATAATTTTGTACATTGCTACTGCTTTTTAAAACATAATCTGCTGGTCAAAAGTCATTATACTAATTTCAGACATTGATTCAGGCAAAGAAATATAATCTTGACCCAGAATGTATTTACATGCTAGTCTCTGTAATCTTAACAGTGTGTCGATATTTTGTTGGGTGGTGTTTCCCCATATGATATAACAATAATCAAAACGTAGTTGGATATATGCCTTGAAGTAAATTATTCTTTAGTTCAGATTGACAATATACTGTATTTTACCTAATAGCTAAATGCTAGTTGAAATCTTATTCATAATATAAGTTATATGTGAGTACCATTTTAATGAATCCTGTATGAGTACTCCAAGCAGCTTCTCTGATTTGTTGGTTTTCAATAATATATTTTCATATTTAAGAGAGAGTGTTGGATTAGGGAAACCACATTTTCGCTGGGCTGTCATCATAAATAGAATATTTCGTTTTGTTGTTTTCATTTCATGTTCAAGTCTTCCAAAGCTTAATGTAATCGTTTTTCTAACACCTCTTTCTGGGTATGGATATCATCTGCATATAAATCGCTACCGGTAAAACACCAGTGGTAAGTCATTAATAAAAAAGTAAGAATAAAAGTGGTCCTAATATTGAGCCCTATGGGACTTCACAATTAACAGTTTTGTTTTCAGATAAATCGTCATTTATAGAAACAGTTTGGTTTCTATCACAAATATATGATTTAAAAAGCTTCACGGTATTGTTGCTACATTATACATATATCTATCATATAGAATAAAGCTGATTCAGTTGAGTGTCCAGTTCTAAAACCAATTTGTGTTTTGTGAAGTATATGGAACTTATCTAAAAAAAGTGTCTTCATTGATTTATGCACTTGTCTTTCAAAATGTTTCGACAAAGTTGGTAAAATTGAAATAGGTCTATGTGTATCTACGGCATTGGTTTTTCCACTTTTGAATAATGGTTTGATTTTTGCAAATTTCCAAGCTTCTGGGAAAGTTGTTATATACTCTTATTTATTATAACAGTTACATGTTGTACAATGATATCAGCGGACAGTTTAGGTCCACTATTATCGAATCATGTAGCTTTAGAAACATTAAGTTTGAGCAATTGCTTTCTGGTATTATTCTGTGTAACTTCGGGTATTTCAAACACTACATCAGCAGGTACATGTTCATTAATACAATCTTGAATATAATCAAAGTTTAAGTAATCAGGTACTGGATCTTTGATGTTGGATGGAACAGTGACAAATACTTCATTAAATATAGTTGTCATTTCAACATTTTGAGAGTAATCAGTTCCTTGATGGTATATCGAGTTAATATTGTTTCCAGATTGCGTTGATTTCCCTGAACCAAACTCGTTTTAGAAATCTTCCAGACAGTACGAGGGTTATCTTTACCAGACTCGATTTTTCTTTCACATTACTCTTTCCTTGCTGTATTAATCATTGCTGACACTTTGTTTCGGATCTGTATAAAACGCAGATTTGTCTGCAGAATGCAACTTGCATACTAGTGTGTGTGTATGGAGGCAGGAGACGGTCACACTTTTGGTAATCACGATCAGTGGTCAGTAGCGCCTGTCACTTCATGGTACACTTAATTCCAATAAACTATTCTGGTAATTTGCAAAATTGCCTATGGCAATGTACAGTATGGGAATAAATTAGATATATTTAACAGTATCCATTATAAGAAAACTGATTGTCCACTCAATTCTTCACAGTTAGTTTAAACAATATTTTATTTCAATGAATATACATAGTATAATTATCACAATAAGAAAATACATGTAGGATTGAGGAGAAAGCAGCTTGCTTATATGGCTACCTCTTTCCTAAATTCTTCACAGTTCAAGTCAAATCAAGTCCAATATATTTTATTCTCTCATTTCAATAAACATACATGAATAAATGAGGTATTACAATTAATACAATACATGAGGCTCATAGATACTAAGTATTACTAGCAAAATTAGTAAATTACACATGTATAACAATGATAATAATATAACTAACATAATTATACATATATAACAATGATTACCTTTGCATGACGATGGTTCAGTGTAAAATAGTATATCTCCACTGGACATATATAAAGTGCCGGATCGTCAACATGTTACGATCCGTTATAATGTTTTTATCATTCTATCACATAACTGTATTTCTAAGCGAACTAAAGCATAAGTAAAATTTACATTGCCACATTCATCGTATTATCTGAGAAAAATGAAAATGTTCTTTCTTTACACATATATTATAGACAGGTTTGCACTATCTTTTAAGTATACATTTAATGAATTTACATAGATTTATTGAATTCACCTTTATTATGCGTATTCATTAGCTGCTCAAATTTATACATACTTGGTCTTCTGTAGTAGTAAGGTTTGATGTTTTCTTTAGTTTTCCAAATGATCACATTCAAATAAATAATGAAATTCGTCACCTATTTCATTTACACAATTGCTACAAAAGTTAAGCTTACGTGGTACTCTGCTCCATTTTTCTGTTTCAATTGGGAGTATATGGTTCCTAGTTCTAAACTTAGTGAAGTATGTTACAAGAGTAGGTGTTGATTTCAAATAGTTTTCAAAACCAAACTTTTTTTAAATATTCGGTAGCTTGTAGTTTCTGCCTAACAAGAGAGTTTCAACCACTTTGTATTAATAGTATTTTGATTTCAACATAGGTTAATATGTCCACAATTTATTAGTACGGATCGGATATTGTAAAGCCACGGACATTTGTTCTGTAGTGATTCACTATTAGTTTAAACATATTTGATTTCCCAATATAATAGATATTGTACAATGCATACATAACACATAATCAAAATACAGCAGAAGGATTAGAATGGAAGACAGTGATTCACTATTAAGACCCAGATGACATATTCGTAATACTTTGATAAATAACACTAGAGAGTTTTTCAGTTATTTCATGTTCAACTTGTTAATGTAATCGCGCCCAGAAGGAAATAGTTTTCTCCTGTATATCAACTTATAATGGCATGCATCCACTTTCTCCATATACCATATAATTTGGGGTTGACCGTTTCATTTTCATTATGTATTAAAAAAATTCAACTGTACTCTCTCAATAACATCAAGCTTACTAAATCCCCATATTTCGGCTCCATACAACAGACTCGGTGTGATTGTTTATTAAAAATGTCAATTGGGATATATATAGGTAAATTTAATCTATTTGAGTTTCTATTAAAACTATACATGGCCCTTGTAGCTTGTGATGCTAGATGTGTTTTACATTTCCTAAACGTTCCATATCTGCTAAAGTATACACCGAGATATTTGTATTCAGTGACAGTTTCAAGTGGTTTACTTTTAAACGTATAATTATAAGCACGGTGTCTGCCTTTAGAAAATACAAGTACATTTGATTGTTTGGAATTTACTTTAAGTTTCCAGTTATCACAGTACTGTTCGTAATCATTAAGTGCATTTTGTAAATCAGTTTCAGTTTCTGACATAAGAACTGTATCATCTGCATACAATAGTAAAAATAATTTTAAAAAGTTTTGCACACCATCTACTAGCTCGTCGCTGGGTATGTTTACCCTTGAATATTGTTACTATTTTCTAAACATATGTACAGGTCACTTTGGCTCTATGGACATATTTTTCGAGGTTTTTACATTTATGCCCTAACCATGGTGACGGTTGATTATTTGGAGAATCGTCGGATACATTATTTTTGTTTTCAGGAATGTAGCCAAACGATTCCTTAGATGGTTTCAAAAATAACGACGCAATATCATTAACAACGATATCAGCATTTAGTTGGTTAAAATTGTTTTGAGATTCCAAACAGTTAAAATAATTTAATTTTCGGTGAGTTATGTTGGTTATTGTTATATGTGCAACATGCCTGAAAATCAACTTTTAGTTGTAATGGAGCATGCGCGCCAGAGTATAAACTACACAATTCTAAAACGTTCAATTCATTTACATATTTAAACAAAGATGAATTACACATGAAATAATCAACTGTGCTAACCCCTTTCCATGTAAAAAGTCCCTGATAGTCTCCCTTTGTCCTTCCATTTAACAAATATAGGTCATTACATTGCAAATATTCTATAACCCTATACCCGTAATTATTCACAGAATGGGCATAATTATTTCTGTTTAAAATTATGTTAGGTGATTTTTCAAAATATGCCATTTCCTGACTATATTCATCACACATTTCGTTTAAATTATGACTTTTGAACAAGTCTTCATCTAGCGTAATAAAACCATCCTTATTTCTAGTTCTAGAGTTGAAGTCGCCAATAATACAATTAACACGATATTTCTGTGGAAGTCAATTTCATTTTCAATCTCTTAGTTTTTACTGGAACATACCATTGTGTTTATAGAGCAGCCCGCACGGAATCCATATAATGTATGCACATACACATATTTCATATCCTAGCCCCAGTCCATGGCTCCAGTTACACACCCTGCATTGAGCCTGACATAATTTATTTGTAACCACTTGTTTTTGTGTTTTTGCTTTACCGTGAATCTATTACACCATATGCAAGCCGATGCAACAAATTGTCTTTACTCTGAAAGGTTGAAAGGATTGAACACCACAACATCTATTAAATTGATTACGAAGTGCAGTTATTTCAATCGACACGTGTGTGTCGTTGTATTAACGTTCCAGAAATATAACGATGTATTGAATTTTGTGTGTATCAATTTACAATTAGAGAAAATAAATATGTTTACAGATTGGAATGAATGTCTTATCAATAATGGAGGATGCGACAAAATGTGTATTAACTCAGTGGGATCTTATTCGTGTGACTGCGGATCCGGTTACAAACGGAACGGGACGAAATGTTCAGGTAATTTATTTCATTGAACCAAACTACTTTATTAGTGTGCCTCCGCCATCTTTGATCAGTACATTTTGATTTTGAAAATGTTAAAATAAATTTCACATTATCACAATTATTGGCGAACAAATTGCAACATCGTAATACAATATACTAACCATTGAGAACGTTTTAGACTTACTATATAATGTTAAAGATTATAATATGAAAAATTACCTTTTGCATTTAAATATAAAATGTCAAATAGTTGACTGGTACCACTCTTCAGTTTGTCTTTTCAGATATCAATGAGTGCAGTATTGGTACTTCCGGTTGTGCGCATGGGTGTAACAACATCGTGGGCTCCTACACATGTTCCTGTAATACCGGTTTTGTGCTGGGTGTTGATAGGAAATCGTGCGAAGGTAGCTGTTGTAAATCAAAACGTATATCGACATTTCGCTGTAGTATTTAATGATTTAAACATGTGTAGAACTGCTGCAGACGTCAATACATTCCACAGTTCGAGTTATATTAATATAAGCACTGCAAATAACACACACTATGCTATGTTATACATACCGGCGGAATAAGGGTATGCAATGACAATGTACGCTTATTCTAAGAAGATATACGTCTTGCCAATGGGAAGCTGTCCCCTCATATTTATTTCAGATATTGACGAATGTACGGATGGTTCCGCTAAATGTAAGGACGCATATTGCAACAACTCCCCGGGAACATACAGCTGTTCCTGTGAAACAGGGTATATACTCAGTCCTGATGGCTACAGGTGTAGAGGTGAGACAACCTGTTTAATATTTATATAATTGTCTTTACTTCATTTCCTAATGAATGGGCAATATCGGACAACTTACCTCCTTTGATATGTGGCGCTAAATGTGAATATATCCTAAATATTTACGTCCACTAGCTGTTTTGATTGAAAACAAGGAACTCAACTATTACTATTTTTATTATGAAGAATATACATGTATGAACAGAAAATACCCCTTCCAACTCAAAGAACGTTTTTTCATTTATGCATTCCGATGAACTACTGTTTTGAAACAGTGGAAAATAGCATATATTTTGTCACTGCTTAAGTTTCGTATTCCTCTGCGGTTGAATGTACTTTTGTATGTTTGCTATTTTCTGACAATCATAAACAGTTAATTATAAAGCAATTTGTTTTGTCTGTCGTTTTTAATTTGACAGCAAACATAATTTAACTTGAAAATTATGCCTTTTTTGTTATTGCTGTACATTTATGACGTCCCATGACGATGTCAACGTAAAAATCACTTCAGACGGTCGACTGTGTAAAATGATATATAATAAAATCAATGAAAATCCATAAACAAAGTGACTGAAAACATTGTTTGTCATATACCCTGTGGCTTGGGGAATACCACCCCAGGCGGACACTATATACCCTGTGGCTTGGGGAATACCACCCCAGACGGACATATATACTTTGTGATTTGGGGAATATCACCCCATGCGGACACTATATACCCTGTGGCTTGGGGAATACCACCCCAGGCGGACACTATATATTCATATACCCTGTGGCTCTGGGAATACCACCCCAGGCGGACACTATATACCTTGTGGCTTGTGGAATACCACCCCAGGCGGACACTATATACCTTGTGGCTTGGGGATTACCACCACAGGCGGACACTATGTATCTTGTGACTTGGGGAATACCACCCCAGACGGACACTATATACTTTGTGATTTTGGGAATATCACCCCATGCGGACACTATATACCCTGTGACTTGGGGAATACCACCCCAGGCGGACACTATATATTCATATACCCTGTGGCTCTGGGAATACCACCCCAGGCGGACACTATATACCTTGTGGCTTGTGGAATACCACCCCAGGCGGACACTATATACCTTGTGGCTTGGGGATTACCACCACAGGCGGACACTATGTATCTTGTGACTTGGGGAATACCACCCCAGGCGGACACTATATAACTTGTGGCTTGGGGAATACCACCCCAGGCGGACACTATATACCCTGTGGCTTGGGGAATACCACCCCAGGCGGACACTATATACCTTGTGGCTTGGGGAATACCACCCCAGGCGGACACTATATACCCTGTGGCTTGGGAATACCACCCCAGGCGGACACTATATACCCTGTGGCTTGGGGAATACCACCCCAGGCGGACACTATATACCCTGTGGCTGGGGAATACCACCCCAGGCGGACACTATATACCTTGTGGCTTGGGGAATACCACCCCAGGCGGACACTATATACCTTGTGGCTTGGGGAATACCACCCCAGGCGGACACTATATACCTTGTGGCTTGGGGAATACCACCCCAGGCGGACACTATATACCTGTGGCTTGGGGAATACCACCCAGGAGGAAACTATATACCTTGTGGCTTGGGGAATACCACCCCAGGCGGACACTATGTACCTTGTGGCTTGGGGAATACCACCCAGGAGGACACTATGTACCTTGTGGCTTGGGGAATACCACCCCAGGCGGACACTATATACTCATATACCCTGTGGCTTGGGGAATACCACCCCAGGCGGACACTATATACTCATATACCCTGTGGCTTGGGAAATACCACGCCAGGCGGGCACTATATACTCAAATACCCTGTGGCTTGGGGAATACCACCCCAGGCGGACACTATATACTCATATACCATGTGGCTTGGGGAATACCACCCCAGACGGGCACTATATACTCAAATATCCTGCGGCTTGTGGAATACCACCCCAGGCGGATATTATATACCTTGTGGCTTGGGGAATATCACCCCAGGCGGACACTATGTACCTTGTGGCTTGGGGAATACCACCCCAGGCGGACACTATATACTCATATACCCTGTGGCTTGGGGAATACCACCCCAGGCGGACACTATATACTCATATACCCTGTGGCTTGGGAAATACCACGCCAGGCGGGCACTATATACCCTGCGGCTTGGGGAATACCACCCCAGGCGGACACTATATACTCATATACCCTGTGGCTCTGGGAATACCACCCCAGGCGGACACTATATACCTTGTGGCTTGGGGAATACCACCCCAGGCGGACACTATATACCTTGTGGCTTGGGGAATACCACCCCAGGCGGACACTATATACCTTGTGACTTGGGGAATACCACCCAGGCGGACACTATATACATTGTGGCTTGGGGAATACCACCACAGGCGGACACTATATACCCTGTGGCGTTGGGAATACCATCCCAGGCGGACACTATGTACCTTGTGGCTTGGGGAATACCACCCAGGAGGACACTATGTACCTTGTGGCTTTGGGAATACCACCCCAGACGGGCACTATATACTCAAATACCCTGCGGCTTGGGGAATACCACCCTAGGCGGACAATATATACCTTGTGGCTTGGGGATTATCACCCCAGGCTGACACTATGTACATTGTGGCTTGGGGAATACCACCCCAGGCGGACACTATATACCTTGTGGCTTGGGGAATACCACCACAGGCGGACACTATATATCTTGTGACTTGGGGAATACCACCCCAGGCGGACACTATATAACTTGTGGCTTGGGGAATACCACCCCAGACGGACATATATACTTTGTGATTTGGGGAATATCACCCCATGCGGACACTATATACCCTGTGGCTTGGGGAATACCACCCCAGGCGGACACTATATATTCATATACCCTGTGGCTCTGGGAATACCACCCCAGGCGGACACTATATACCTTGTGGCTTGGGGAATACCACCCCAGGCGGACACTATATACCTTGTGGCTTGGGGAATACCACCACAGGCGGACACTATGTATCTTGTGGCTTGGGGAATACCACCCCAGACGGACACTATATACTTTGTGATTTGGGGAATATCACCCCATGCGGACACTATATACCCTGTGGCTTGGGGAATACCACCCCAGGCGGACACTATATATTCATATACCCTGTGGCTCTGGGAATACCACCCCAGGCGGACACTATATACCTTGTGGCTTGGGGAATACCACCCCAGGCGGACACTATATACCTTGTGGCTTGGGGAATACCACCCCAGGCGGACACTATATACCTTGTGGCTTGGGGAATACCACCCCAGGCGGACACTATATACCTTGTGGCTTGGGGAATACCACCCCAGGCGGACACTATATACCTTGTGGCTTGGGGAATACCACCCCAGGCGGACACTATATACCTGTGGCTTGGGGAATACCACCCCAGGCGGACACTATATACCTTGTGGCTTGGGGAATACCACCCCAGGCGGACACTATATACCCTGTGGCTTGGGGAATACCACCCCAGGCGGACACTATATACCCTGTGGCTTGGGGAATACCACCCCAGGCGGACACTATATACCTTGTGGCTTGGGGAATACCACCCCAGGCGGACACTATATACCTTGTGGCTTGGGGAATACCACCCCAGGCGGACACTATATACCTTGTGGCTTGGGGAATACCACCCCAGGCGGACACTATATACCTTGTGGCTTGGGGAATACCACCCAGGAGGAAACTATATACTTTGTGGCTTGGGGAATACCACCCCAGGCGGACACTATATACCTTGTGGCTTGGGGAATACCACCCAGGAGGACACTATGTACCTTGTGGCTTGGGGAATACCACCCCAGGCGGACACTATATACTCATATACCCTGTGGCTTGGGGAATACCACCCCAGGCGGACACTATATACTCATATACCCTGTGGCTTGGGAAATACCACGCCAGGCGGGCACTATATACTCAAATACCCTGTGGCTTGGGGAATACCACCCCAGGCGGACACTATATACTCATATACCATGTGGCTTGGGGAATACCACCCCAGACGGACACTATATACTCAAATATCCTGCGGCTTGGGGAATACCACCCCAGGCGGATATATATACCTTGTGGCTTGGAGAATATCACCCCAGGCGGACACTATGTACCTTGTGGCTTGGGGAATACCACCCCAGGCGGACACTATATACTCATATACCCTGTGGCTTGGGGAATACCACCCCAGGCGGACACTATATACTCATATACCCTGTGGCTTGGGAAATACCACGCCAGGCGGGCACTATATACCCTGCGGCTTGGGGAATACCACCCCAGGCGGACACTATATACTCATATACCCTGTGGCTCTGGGAATACCACCCCAGGCGGACACTATATACCTTGTGGCTTGGGGAATACCACCCCAGGCGGACACTATATACCTTGTGGCTTGGGGAATACCACCCCAGGCGGACACTATATACCTTGTGACTTGGGGAATACCACCCCAGGCGGACACTATATACATTGTGGCTTGGGGAATACCACCCCAGGCGGACACTATATACCTTGTGGCTTGTGGAATACCACCCCAGGCGGACACTATATACCTTGTGGCTTGGGGATTACCACCACAGGCGGACACTATGTATCTTGTGACTTGGGGAATACCACCCCAGACGGACACTATATACTTTGTGATTTTGGGAATATCACCCCATGCGGACACTATATACCCTGTGACTTGGGGAATACCACCCCAGGCGGACACTATATATTCATATACCCTGTGGCTCTGGGAATACCACCCCAGGCGGACACTATATACCTTGTGGCTTGTGGAATACCACCCCAGGCGGACACTATATACCTTGTGGCTTGGGGATTACCACCACAGGCGGACACTATGTATCTTGTGACTTGGGGAATACCACCCCAGACGGACACTATATACTTTGTGATTTTGGGAATATCACCCCATGCGGACACTATATACCCTGTGACTTGGGGAATACCACCCCAGGCGGACACTATATATTCATATACCCTGTGGCTCTGGGAATACCACCCCAGGCGGACACTATATACCTTGTGGCTTGGGGAATACCACCCCAGGCGGACACTATATACCCTGTGGCTTGGGGAATACCACCCCAGGCGGACACTATATACCCTGTGGCTTGGGGAATACCACCCCAGGCGGACACTATATACCTTGTGGCTTGGGGAATACCACCCCAGGCGGACACTATATACCTTGTGGCTTGGGGAATACCACCCCAGGCGGACACTATATACTGTGGCTGGGAATACCCCAGGGGACACTTTACCTTGTGGCTTGGGGAATACCACCCAGGGGACTATGTACCTTGTGGCTTGGGGATACCACCCCAGGCGGACATATTACTAAACTATATACCCTGTGGCTTGGGGAATACCACCCCAGGCGGACACTATATACTCATATACCATGTGGCTTGGGGAATACCACCCCAGACGGGCACTATATACTCAAATACCCTGCGGCTTGGGGAATACCACCCCAGGCGGATATTATATACCTTGTGGCTTGGAGAATATCACCCCAGGCGGACACTATGTACCTTGTGGCTTGGGGAATACCACCCCAGGCGGACACTATATACTCATATACCCTGTGGCTTGGGGAATACCACCCCAGGCGGACACTATATACTCATATACCCTGTGGCTTGGGAAATACCACGCCAGGCGGGCACTATATACCCTGCGGCTTGGGAAATACCACCCCAGGCGGACACTATATACTCATATACCCTGTGGCTCGGGGAATACCACCCCAGGCGGACACTATATACCTTGTGGCTTGGGGAATACCACCCCAGGCGGACACTATATACCTTGTGGCTTGGGGAATACCACCCCAGGCGGACACTATATACCTTGTGACTTGGGGAATACTACCCCAGGCGGACACTCTATACATTGTGGCTTGGGGAATACCACCCAGGCGGACACTATATACATTGTGGCTTGGGGAATACCACCACAGGCGGACACTATATACCCTGTGGCGTTGGGAATACCATCCCAGGCGGACACTATGTACCTTGTGGCTTGGGGAATACCACCCAGGAGGACACTATGTACCTTGTGGCTTTGGAAATACCACCCCAGACGGGCACTCTATACTCAAATACCCTGCGGCTTGGGGAATACCACCCTAGGCGGACAATATATACCTTGTGGCTTGGGGATTATCACCCCAGGCGGACACTATGTACATTGTGGCTTGGGGAATACCACCCCAGGCGGACACTATATACCTTGTGGCTTGGGGAATACCACCACAGGCGGACACTATATATCTTGTGACTTGGGGAATACCACCCCAGGCGGACACTATATAACGTGTGGCTTGGGGAATACCACCCCAGGCGGACACTATATACCCTGTGGCTTGGGGAATACCACCCCAGGCGGACACTATATACCTTGTGGCTTGGGGAATACCACCCCAACCAAAAACTATACCCTGTGGCTTGGGAAATACCACCCACGGACACTATATACCTGTGGCTTGGGGAATACCACCCCAGGCGGACACTATATACCTTGTGCTTGGGAATACCACCCCAGGCGGACACTATATACCTTGTGGCTTGGGGAATACCACCCCAGGCGGACACTATATACCTTGTGGCTTGGGGAATACCACCCCAGGCGGACACTATATACCTTGTGGCTTGGGGAATACCACCCAGGAGGACACTATGTACCTTGTGGCTTGGGGAATACCACCCCAGGCGGACATTATATACCTTGTGGCTTGGGGAATACCACCCCAGGCGGACACTATATACTCATATACCCTGTGGCTTGGGAAATACCACGCCAGGCGGGCACTATATACTCAAATACCCTGTGGCTTGGGGAATACCACCCCAGGCGGACACTATATACTCATATACCATGTGGCTTGGGGAATACCACCCCAGACGGGCACTATATACTCAAATATCCTGCGGCTTGTGGAATACCACACCAGGCGGATATTATATACCTTGTGGCTTGGGGAATATCACCCCAGGCGGACACTATATACTCATATACACTGTGGCTTGGGAAATACCACGCCAGGCGAACACTATATACCTTGTGGCTTGGGGAATACCACCCCAGGCGGACACTATATACTCATATACCCTGTGGCTTGGGGAATACCACCCCAGGCGGACACTATATACTCATATACACTGTGGCTTGGGAAATACCACGCCAGGCGGGCACTATATACCCTGTGGCTTGGGAAATACCACGCCAGGCGGGCACTATATACTCAAATACCCTGTGGCTTGGGGAATACCACCCCAGGCGGACACTATATACTCATATACCATGTGGCTTGGGGAATACCACCCCAGACGGACACTATATACTCAAATATCCTGCGGCTTGGGGAATACCACCCCAGGCGGACACTATATACCTTGTGGCTTGGGGAATATCACCCCAGGCGGACACTATGTACCTTGTGGCTTGGGGAATACCACCCCAGGCGGACACTATATACTCATATACCCTGTGGCTTGGGGAATACCACCCCAGGCGGACACTATATACTCATATACCCTGTGGCTTGGGAAATACCACGCCAGGCGGGCACTATATACCCTGCGGCTTGGGGAATACCACCCCAGGCGGACACTATATACTCATATACCCTGTGGCTCTGGGAATACCACCCCAGGCGGACACTATATACCTTGTGGCTTGGGGAATACCACCCCAGGCGGACACTATATACCTTGTGGCTTGGGGAATACCACCCCAGGCGGACACTATATACCTTGTGGCTTGGGGAATACCACCCCAGGCGGACACTATA
The DNA here is from genome assembly GCA_014843695.1 of Archivesica marissinica. Taxonomy (NCBI): domain Eukaryota; kingdom Metazoa; phylum Mollusca; class Bivalvia; order Venerida; family Vesicomyidae; genus Archivesica; species Archivesica marissinica. Next base: position 38,538,486 of record CM026400.1, on the reverse strand, counting down.
TACATTGTGGCTTGGGGAATACCACCCCAGGCGGACACTATATACCTTGTGGCTTGTGGAATACCACCCCAGGCGGACACTATATACCTTGTGGCTTGGGGAATACCACCACAGGCGGACACTATGTATCTTGTGACTTGGGGAATACCACCCCAGACGGACACTATATACTTTGTGATTTTGGGAATATCACCCCATGCGGACACTATATACCCTGTGACTTGGGGAATACCACCCCAGGCGGACACTATATATTCATATACCCTGTGGCTCTGGGAATACCACCCCAGGCGGACACTATATACCTTGTGGCTTGTGGAATACCACCCCAGGCGGACACTATATACCTTGTGGCTTGGGGAATACCACCACAGGCGGACACTATGTATCTTGTGGCTTGGGGAATACCACCCCAGACGGACACTATATACTTTGTGATTTTGGGAATACCACCCCAGGCGGACACTATATACCCTGTGGCTTGGGGAATACCACCCCAGGCGGACACTATATATACCCTGTGGCTTGGGGAATACCACCCCAGGCGGACACTATATACCTTGTGGCTTGGGGAATACCACCCAGGCGGACACTATATACCTTGTGGCTTGGGGAATACCACCCCAGGCGGACACTATATACCTTGTGGCTTGGGGAATACCACCCAGGCGGACACTATATACCTTGTGGCTTGGGGAATACCACCCCAGGCGGACACTATATACTCATATACCCTGTGGCTTGGGGAATACCACCCCAGGCGGACACTATATACTCATATACCCTGTGGCTTGGGAATACCACCCCAGCGGGGGCACTATATACTCTAAATACCCTGTGGCTTGGGGAATACCACCCCAGGCTCCTGTACCGTCAGAGCTCCCTCTGAAACGGCGCGGTCGCAGGTTTCGGGCCCGGTGGTAATTCTTGCTTATCCTTCTTCCTCTAATCTAATATGTACAGATGCACCACCCCCCTAAATATTACAGATGCACTACGACGAGGTCTAATGTAAATATGATGTACAGATGCACCTACGACGAGGTCTAATTAAATATGTACAGATGCACCTACGAGAGGGTCTAATGTAAATATGTACAGATGCACCTACGACGAGGGTCTAATATAAATATGTACAGATGCACCTACGACGAGGGTCTAATGTAAATATGTACAGATGCACCTACGACGAGGGTCTAATGTAAATATGTACAGATGCACCTACGACGAGGGTCTAATGTAAATATGTACAGATGCACCTCGACGAGGGTCTAATGTAATATGTACAGATGCACCTACGACGAGTGTCTAATGTAAATATGTACAGATGCACCTACGACGAGGGTCTAATGTAAATATGTACAGATGCACCTACGACGAGGGTCTAATGTAAATATGTACAGATGCACCTACGACGAGGGTCTAATGTAAATATGTACAGATGCACCTACGACGAGGGTCTAATGTAAATATGTACAGATGCACCTACGACGAGGGTCTAATGTAAATATGTACAGATGCACCTACGACGAGGGTCTAATGTAAATATGTACAGATGCACCTACGACGAGGGTCTAATGTAAATATGTACAGATGCACCTACGACGAGGGTCTAATGTAAATATGTACAGATGCACCTACGACGAGGGTCTAATGTAAATATGTACAGATGCACCTACGACGAGGGTCTAATGTAAATATGTACAAATGCACCTACAACAAGTGTCTAATGTAAATATGTACAGATGCACCCACGACGTGGGTCTAATGTAAATATGTACAGATGCACCTACGACGTGGGTCTAATGTAAATATGTACAGATGCACCAACGACGAGGTCTAATATAAATATGTACAGATGCACCTACGACGAGGGTCTAATGTAAATATGTACAGATGCACCTACGACGGGTCTAATGTAATATGTACAGATGCACCTACGACGAGGGTCTAATGTAAATATGTACAGATGCACCTACGACGAGGGCTAATGTAAATATGTACAGATGCACCTACGACGAGGGTCTAATGTAAATATGTACAGATGCACCTACCACGAGGGTCTAATGTAAATATGTACAGATGCACCTACGACGAGGGTCTAATGTAAATATGTACAGATGCACCTACGACGAGGGTCTAATGTAAATATGTACAGATGCACCTACGACGAGGGTCTAATGTAAATATGTACAGATGCACCTACGAGGAGGGTCCAATATAAATATGTACAGATGCACCTACGACGAGGGTCTAATGTAAATATGTACAGATGCACCTACGACGAGGGTCTAATGTAAATATGTACAGATGCACCTACGACGAGGGTCTAATGTAAATATGTACAGATGCACCTACGACGAGGGTCTAAAATAAATATGTACAGATGCACATACGACGAGGGTCTAATGTAAATATGTACAGATGCACCTACGACGGGGATCTAATGTAAATATGTACAGATGCACCTACGATGAGGGTCTAATGTAAATATGTACAGATGCACCTACGACGAGGGTCTAATGTAAATATGTACAGATGCACCTACGACGAGGGTGTAATATAAATATGTACAGATGCACATACGACGAGGGTCTAATGTAAATATATACAGATGCATCTACGACGAGGGTCTAATGTAAATATGTACAGATGCACATACGACGAGTGTCTAATGTAAATATGTACAGATGCACCTACGACGTGGGTCTAATGTAAATATGTACAGATGCACCTACGACGTGGGTCTAATGTAAATATGTACAGATGCACCTACACCTACAACAAGGGTCTAATATAAATATGTACAGATGCACCTACGACGAGGGTCTAATGTAAATATGTACAGATGCACCTACAACAAGGGTCTAATGTAAATATGTACAGATGCACCTACGACGTGAGTCTAAGGTAAATATGTACAGATGCACCCACGACAAGGGTCTAACGTAAATATGTACAGATGCACCCACGACAAGGGTCTAATGTAAATATGTACAGATGCACCTATGACGTGGGTCTAATATAAATATGTACAGATGCACCCACGACAAGGGTCTAATGTAAATATGTACAGATGCACCTATGACGTGGGTCTAATATAAATATGTACAGATGCACCTACAATGAGGGTCTAATGTAAATATGTACAGATGCACCTACGACGTGAGTCTAATGTAAATATGTACAGATGCACCTACGACGTGGGTCTAATGTAAATATGTACAGATGCACATATGACGTGGGTCTAATGTAAATATGTACAGATGCACCTAAGACGTGGGTCTAATGTAAATATGTACAGATGCACCTACAACGAGGGTCTAATATAAATATGTACAGATGCACCTACGACGAGGGTCTAATGTAAATATGTACAGATGCACCCACGACGAGGGTCTAATATAAATATGTACAGATGCACCCATGACGAGGGTCTAATATAAATATGTACAGATGCACCTACAACGATGGTCTAATGTAAATATATACAGATGCACCTACGACGAGGGTCTAATGTAAATATGTACAGATGCACCTACGACGTGGGTCTAATATAAATATGTACAGATGCACCTACGACGAGGGTCTAATGTAAATATGTACAGATGCACCAACGATGAGGGTCTAATGTAAATATGTACAGATGCACCTACGACTAGGGTCTAATGTAAATATGTACAGATGCACCTACAACGAGGGTCTAATGTAAATATGTACATATGCACCTACGACGAGGGTCTAATATAAATATGTACAGATGCACCCACAACGAGGGTCTAATGTAAATATGTACAGATGCACCTACGACGAGGGTCTAATGTAAATATGTACAGATGCACCTACAACGAGGGTCTAATGTAAATATGTACAGATGCACCTACAATGAGGGTCTAATGTAAATATGTACAGATGCACCTACGACGAGGGTCTAATGTAAATATGTACAGATGCACCTACGACGAGGGTCTAATATAAATATGTACAGATGCACCTACGACGAGGGTCTAATGTAAATATGTACAGATGCACCTACGACGAGGGTCTAATGTAAATATGTACAGATGCACCTACGAAGAGGGTCTAATGTAAATATGTACAGATGCACCTACGACGAGGGTCTAATGTAAATAGGTACAGATGCACCTACGACGAGGGTCTAATGTAAATATGTACAGATGCACCTATGACGAGGGTCTAATGTAAATAGGTACAGATGCACCTACGACGAGGGTCTAATGTAAATATGTACAGATGCACCTACGACGAGGGTCTAATGTAAATATGTACAGATGCACCTACGACGAGGGTCTAATGTAAATATGTACAGATGCACCTACGACGAGGGTCTAATGTAAATTTGTACAGATGCACCTACGACGAGGGTCTAATGTAAATATGTACAGATGCACCTACAACGAGGGTCTAATGTAAATATGTACAGATGCACCTACGACGGGTCTAATGTAAATATGTACAGATGCACCTACGACGAGGGTCTAATGTAAATATGTACAGATGCACCTACGACGAGGTCTAATGTAAATATGTACAGATGCACCTACGACGAGGTCTAATGTAATATGTACAGATGCACCTACGACGAGGGTCTAATGTAAATATGTACAGATGCACCTACGACGGGGTCTAATGTAAATATGTACAGATGCACCTACGACGAGGGTCTAATGTAAATATGTACAGATGCACCTACGACGAGGGTCTAATGTAAATATGTACAGATGCACCTACGACGAGGGTCTAATATAAATATGTACAGATGCACATACGACGGGTCTAATGTAAATATGTACAGATGCACCTACGACAAGGGTATAATGTAAATATGTACAGATGCACATACGAAGAGTGTCTAATGTAAATATGTACAGATGCACCTACGACGTGGGTCTAATGTAAATATGTACAGATGCACCAACAACGAGGGTCTAATGTAAATATGTACAGATGCACCTACGACAAGGGTCTAACGTAAATATGTACAGATGCACCCACGACAAGGGTCTAATATAAATATGTACAGATGCATCTACGACGAGGGTCTAATGTAAATATGTACAGATGCACCTACGACGAGGGTCTAATGTAAATATGTACAGATGCACCTACAACAAGGGTCTAATGTAAATATGTACAGATGCACCTACGACGAGGGTCTACTGTAAATAGGTACAGATGCACCTACGACGAGGGTCTAATGTAAATATGTACAGATGCACCTACGACGAGGGTCTAATGTAAATATGTACAGATGCACCTACGATGTGGGTCTAATGTAAATATGTACAGATGCACCTACAACGAGGGTCTAATGTAAATATGTACAGATGCACCTACGACGAGGGTCTAATGTAAATATGTACAGATGCACCTACGACGAGGGTCTAATATAAATATGTACAGATGCACCTACGACGAGGGTCTAATGTAAATATGTACAGATGCACCAACGACGAGGGTCTAATGTAAATATGTACAGATGCACCTACGACTAGGGTCTAATGTAAATATGTACAGATGCACCTACAACGAGGGTCTAATGTAAATATGTACATATGCACATACGACGAGGGTCTAATGTAAATATGTACAGATGCACCTACGACGAGGGTCTAATGTAAATATGTACAGATGCACCTACAACGAGGGTCTAATGTAAATATGTACAGATGCACCTACAACGAGGGTCTAATGTAAATATGTACAGATGCACCTACGACGAGGGTCTAATGTAAATATGTACAGATGCACCTACGACGAGGGTCTAATGTAAATATGTACAGATGCACCTACGACGAGGGTCTAATATAGATATGTACAGATGCACATACGACGAGGGTCTAATGTAAATATGTACAGATGCACCTACGACGTGGATCTAATGTAAATATGTACAGATGCACCTACGATGAGGGTCTAATGTAAATATGTACAGATGCACCTACGACGAGGGTCTAATGTAAATATGTACAGATGCACCTACGACGAGGGTCTAATATAAATATGTACAGATGCACATACGACGAGGGTCTAATGTAAATATGTACAGATGCACCTACGACGAGGGTCTAATGTAAATATGTACAGATGCACCTACGACGAGGGTCTAATGTAAATATGTACAGATGCACCTACGACGAGGGTCTAATATAGATATGTACAGATGCACATACGACGAGGGTCTAATGTAAATATGTACAGATGCACCTACGACGTGGATCTAATGTAAATATGTACAGATGCACC
>CM026400.1:38392698-38531219 GCA_014843695.1 Archivesica marissinica | reverse complement strand
GAATATCACCCCAGGCGGACACTATATACCTTATTGCTTGGGGAATACCACCCCAGGCGGACACTATATACCGTGTGGCTTGGGGAATACCACCCCAGGCGGACACTATATACATTGTGGCTTGGGGAATACCACCCCAGACAGGACACTATATACATTGTGGCTTGGGAATACCACCCCAGGCGGACACTATATACCTTGTGGCTTGGGGAATACCACCCCAGGCGGACACTATTTACCTTGTGGCTTGGGGAATACCACCCCAGGCGGACACTATATACCTTGTGGCTTGGGGAATACCACCCCAGGCGGAGACTATATACTCATATACCCTGTGGCTTGGGAAATACCACGCCAGGCGGACACTATATATTCATATACCCTGTGGCTTGGGGAATACCACCCAGGCGGGCACTATATACTCAAATACCCTGTGGCTTGGGGAATACCACCCCAGGCGTGCACATATACTCAAATACCCTGCGGCTTGGGGAATACCACCCCAGGCGTACACATATACTCAATACCCTGTGGCTTGGGGAATACCACCCCAGCGTGCACAATATACTCAATAACCCTGTGGCTTGGGGATACCCCCCGACAGCACTATATACTTAAATACCCTGCGGCTTGGGAATACACCCCAGCGGAACATAACATTGTGGCTTGGGATACCACCCCAGGCGGACACTCTATACTCATATACCATGTGGGCTGGGGAATACCACCCCAGACGGGCACTATATACTCAAATCCCTGCGCTGGGGAATACCCCCCAGGCGGACACTATATACCTTGTGACTTGGGGAATACCACCCCAGGCGGACACTATTACTCATATACCCTGTGGCTCTGGATACCACCCCAGGCGGACACTATATACCTTGTGGCTTGGGGAATACCACCCCAGGCGGACACTATATACCTTGTGGCTTGGGGAATACCACCCCAGGCGGACACTATATACCTTGTGACTTGGGGAATACCACCCCAGGCGGACACAATATACATTGTGACTTGGGGAATACCACCCCAGACGGGCACTATATACTCAAATACCCTGCGGCTTGGGGAATACCACCCCAGGCGGAAACTATATACCTTGTGGCTTGGGGAATACCACCCCAGGTGGACACTGTGTACTCACATACCCTGTAGCTCTGGGAATACCACCCCAGGCGGACACTATATACCTTGTGGCTTGGGGAATACCACCCCAGGCGGAAACTATATACCTTGTGGCTTGGGGAATACCACCCCAGGCGGACATTATATACTCAAATACCCTGTGGCTTGGGGAATACCACCCCAGGCGGACACTATATACTCATATACCATGTGGCTTGGGGAATACCACCCGAGACGGGCACTATATACTCAAATACCCTGCGGCTTTTGGAATACCACCCCAGGCGGACACTATTACCTTGTGGCTTGGGGAATACCACCCCAGACGGGCACTATATATTCATATACCATGTGGCTTGGGATACCACGCCAGGCGGACACTATATATTCATATACCCTGTGGCTTGGGGAATACTACCCCAGGCGGGCACTATATACCCTGCGGCTTGGGGAATACCACCCCAGGCGGACACTATATACCTTGTGGTTTGGGGAATATCACCCCAGGCGGACACTATGTACCTTGTGGCTTGGGGAATACCACCCCAGGCGGACACTATATACTCATATACCCTGTGGCTTGGGGAATACCACCCCAGGCGGACACTTTACTCATAACCCTGTGGCTTGGGGAATACCACCCCAGGCGGACACTATATACTCATATACCCTGTGGCTTGGGAAATACCACGCCAGGCGGACACTATATATTCATATACCTTGTGGCTTGGGGAATACCACCCCAGGCGGACACTATATACATTGTGGCTTGGGGAATACCACCCCAGGCGGACACTATTACATATACCTGTGGCTTGGGGAATACCACCCCAGGCGGGCACTATATACCCTGCGGCTTGGGGATACCACCCCAGGCGGACTTTACTCATACCCTGTGGCTTGGGAATACCACCCCAGGCGGACACTATATACTCATATACCCTGTGGCTTGGGAAATACCACGCCAGGCGGACACTATATATCATATACCCTGTGGCTTGGGATACCACCCCAGGCGCACTATATCCCTGCGGCTTGGGGAATACCACCCCAGGCGGACACTATATACTCATATACCCTGTGGCTTTGGGAATACCACCCCAGGCGGACACTATATACCTTGTGGCTTGGGGAATACCACCCCAGGCGGACACTATATACCTTGTGGCTTGGGGAATACCCCCCAGGCGGACACTATACCTTGTGGCTTGGGGAATACCACCCCAGGCGGACACTATATACATTGTGGCTTGGGGAATACCACCCCAGGCGGACACTCTATACTCATATACCATGTGGCTTGGGGAATACCACCCCAGACGGGCACTATATACTCAAATACCCTGCGGCTTGGGGAATACCACCCCAGGCGGACACTATATACCTTGTGGCTTGGGGAATACCACCCCAGGCGGACACTATGTACTCATATACCCTGTAGCTCTGGGAATACCACCCCAGGCGGACACTATATACATTGTGGCTTGGGGAATACCACCCCAGGCGGACATTATATACTCAAATACCCTGTGGCTTGAGGAATACCACCCCAGGCGGACACTATATACTCATATACCATGTGGCTTGGGGAATTCCACCCCGACGGGCACTATATACTCAATACCCTGCGGCTTTTGGAATACCACCCCAGGCGGACACTATATACCTTGTGGCTTGGGGATACCATCCAGACGGCACATATACTCATATACCCTGTGGCTTGGGAAATACCACGCCAGGCGACACTTTATTCATATACCCTGTGGCTTGGGAATACTACCCCAGGCGGGCACTATACCCTGCGGCTTTTGGAATACCACCCCAGACGGACACTATATACCTTGTGGCTTGGGGAATACCACCCCAGACGGGCACTATATACTCATATACCCTGTGGCTTGGGAAATACCACGCCAGGCGGACACTATATATTCATATACCCTGTGGCTTGGGGAATACTACCCCAGGCGGGCACTATATACCCTGCGGCTTGGGGAATACCACCCCAGGCGGACAATATATACCTTGTGGTTTGGGGAATATCACCCCAGCCGGACACTATGTACCTTGTGGCTTGGGGAATACCACCCCAGGCGGACAATTTGTACTCATATACCTGTGGCTTGGGGAATACCACCCCAGGCGGACACTATATCATATACACTGTGGCTTGGGAATACCACGCCAGGCGGACACTATATATCTTACCATGTGGCTTGGGGAATACCACCCCAGCGGGCACTATATACCCTGCGGCTTGGGGAATACCACCCCAGGCGGACACTATATACTCATATACCCTGTGGCTCTGGGAATACCACCCCAGGCGGACACTATATACCTTGTGGCTTGGGGAATACCACCCCAGGCGGACACTATATACCTTGTGGCTTGGGGAATACCACCCCAGGCGGACACTATATACCTTGTGACTTGGGGAATACCACCCCAGGCGGACACTATATACATTGTGACTTGGGGAATACCACCCCAGGCGGACACTCTATACTCATATACCTGTGGCTTGGGGAATACCACCCCAGACGGGCACTATATACTCAAATACCCTGCGGCTTGGGGAATACCACCACAGGCGGACACTATATACCTTGTGGCTTGGGGAATACCACCCCAGGCGGACACTATGTACTCATATACCCTGTGGCTCTGGGAATACCACCCCAGGCGGACACTATATACCTTGTGGCTTGGGGAATACCACCCCAGGCGGACACTATATACCTTGTGGCTTGGGGAATACCACCCCAGGCGGACATTATATACTCAAATACCCTGTGGCTTGAGGAATACCACCCCAGGCGGACACTATATACTCATATACCATGTGGCTTGGGGAATACCACCCCAGACGGGCACTATATACTCAAATACCCTGCGGCTTTTGGAATACCACCCCAGGCGGACACTATATACCTTGTGGCTTGGGGAATACCATCCCAGACGGGCACTATATACTCATATACCCTGTGGCTTGGGAAATACCACGCCAGGCGGACACTATATATTCATATACCCTGTGGCTTGGGGAATACTACCCCAGGCGGGCACTATATACCCTGCGGCTTGGGGAATACCACCCCAGGCGGACACTATATACCTTGTGGTTTGGGGAATATCACCCCAGGCGGACACTATGTACCTTGTGGCTTGGGGAATACCACCCCAGGCGGACACTTTGTACTCATATACCCTGTGGCTTGGGGAATACCACCCCAGGCGGACACTATATACTCATATACCCTGTGGCTTGGGGAATACCACCCCAGGCGGACACTATATACTCATATACCCTGTGGCTTGGGAAATACCACGCCAGGCGGACACTATATATTCATATACCCTGTGGCTTGGGGAATACCACCCCAGGCGGACACTATATATCTTGTGGCTTGGGGAATACCACCCCAGGCGGACACTATATACTTTGTGGTTGGGGAATACCACCCCAGGCGGACACTATATACCCTGTGGCTTGGGGAATACCACCCCAGGCGGACACTATATACTCATATACCCTGTGGCTCTGGGAATACCACCCCAGGCGGACACTATATACCTTGTGGCTTGGGGAATACCACCCCAGGCGGACACTATATACCTTGTGGCTTGGGGAATACCACCCCAGGCGGACACTATATACCTTGTGGCTTGGGGAATACCACCCCAGGCGGACACTATATACTTTGTGGCTTGGGGAATACCACCCCAGGCGGACACTATATACCCTGTGGCTTGGGGAATACCACCCCAGGCGGACACTATATAATATACCCTGTGGCTTTGGGAATACCACCCCAGGCGGACACTATATACCTTGTGGCTTGGGGAATACCACCCCAGGCGGACACTATATACCTTGTGGCTTGGGGAATACCACCCCAGGCGGACACTATATACTCATATACCATGTGGCTTGGGGAATACCACTCCAGACGGGCACTAAATACTTAAATACCCTGCGGCTTGGGGAATACCACCCCAGGCGGACACTATATACCTTGTGGCTTGGGGAATACCACCCCAGGCGGACACTATATACTCATATAGCCTGTGGCTCTGGGAATACCACCCCAGGCGGACACTATATACCTTGTGGCTTGGGGAATACCACCCCAGGCGGACACTATATACCTTGTGGCTTGGGGAATACCACCCCAGGCGGACACTATATACCTTGTGGCTTGGGGAATACCACCCCAGGCGGACACTATATACCTTGTGGCTTGGGGAATACCACCCAGGCGGATACTATATACCCTGTGGCTTTGGGAATACCACCCCAGGCGGACACTTTATACCTTGTGGCTTGGGGAATACCACCCAGGAGGACACTATGTACCTTGTGGCTTGGGGAATACCACCCCAGGCGGAGAGTATATACTCATATACCCTGTGGCTTGGGAAATACCACGCCAGGCTGACACTATATATTTATATACCCTGTGGCTTGGGGAATACCACCCCAGGCCGGCACTATATACTCAAATACCCTGTGGCTTGGGGAATACCACCCCAGGCGGGCACAATATACTCAAATACCCTGTGGCTTGGGGAATACCACCCCAGGCGGACACTATATACTCATATACCATGTGGCTTGGGGAATACCACCCCAGACGAGCACTATATACTTAAATACCCTGCGGCTTGGGGAATACCACCCCAGGCGGACACTATATACATTGTGGCTTGGGGAATACCACCCCAGGCGGACACTATATACCTTGTGGCTTGGGGAATACCACCCCAGGCGGACACTATATACATTGTGGCTTGGGGAATACCACCCCAGGCGGACACTATATACATTGTGGCTTGGGGAATACCACCCCAGGCGGACACTATATACCTTGTGGCTTGGGGAATACCACCCCAGGCGGACACTATATACTCATATACCCTGTGGCTTGGGAAATACCACGCCAGGCGGACACTATATATTCATATACCCTGTGGCTAGGGGAATACCACCCCAGGCGGGCACTATATACTCAAATACCCTGTGGCTTGGGGAATACCACCCCAGGCGGACACTATATACTCATATACCATGTGGCTTGGGGAATACCACCCCAGACGGGCACTATATACTCAAATACCCTGCGGCTTGGGGAATACCACCCCAGGCGGACACTATATACCTTGTGGCTTGGGGAATACCACCCCAGGCGGACACTATGTACCTTGTGGCTTGGGGAATACCACCCCAGGCGGACACTATATACTCATATACCCTGTGGCTTGGGGAATATCACCCCAGGCGGACACTATGTACCTTGTGGCTTGGGGAATACAACCCCAGGCCGACACTATATACTCATTTACCATGTGGCTTGGGAAATACCACGCCAGGCGGACACTATATATTCATATACCCTGTGGCTTGGGGAATACCACCCCAGGCGGGCACTATATACTCAAATACCCTGTGGCTTGGGGATACCACCCCAGGGAACACTATATGCTCATATACCCTGTGGCTCGGGGAATACCACCCCAGGCAGGCACTATATACTCATATACCCTGTGGCTCGAGGAATACCACCCCAGGCGGGCACTATATACCCTGCGGCTTTGGGAATACCACCCCAGGCGGACACTTTTGTTACCTTCGGCCTTTGCATACAAGGACGGGAATGCAGACGAAAACAATGATAAACATTTCAACACTTCTTTTAATATTATTGACGTGAACGATTTACTAATTTCTTATTTATATAGAAATCTAGTATGATAAATTATTAAAGGGCTGTACGGAATTGTACAATCTCGTTATTACTAGTGTGTTATCGATATATGTGAGCTGGTGAGTTCTTACGTTTAGCGGATTTATTTCGTTGTTAAAACGGATCTATTTCTTCATAGATTTGGAAGCTCTCGAATGAGTTTTGTCCTCCTATATATAGACTTTGGGGGCGTATGAATTCCGTTTCGCCCTGTAGGTGTGTCCCTATTAGCCAATCATAACTGTGTAAAAATCCGTTCACCAATCGGTGCGCTCCAATACAACAACGATTCAGCGATTAGTTCCACGAGCGTGCGCCGTTCAAAATGTAGATCCGTTAACCTACCAAATCATCAAAGGAGCCGCCATCAGAACGGAATAGATCACTGAACAGATATAATGATCAACAGGTTTATAGTCACTTGGTGTTGTCAAATACCTTCCGCGAAATACCGATGCGCTAATACAAGCCAGTTTCTGTGATTAGGATATGTAAGCACCTGTCCAGATTCAGATGACAAATATTGGATAAGATGTTCGTCTCTCGGTAATTGTACGATCCAGAAGCACGAGAGGATGTCAAAAGTATGCATTAATGAAACATCCTTATTTGGTCATATATTGTTAGTTCGTATTTCATAGTTGATTTAACAAGTTCCATAGTAAAGCTCACACTATCGTATTGTCATTAGTATTCGCGTATAGCACTCACATTTTAGGTCAGACACCGCTATTGCAATTTCCATAGGCCACCATTATAACACACAGTGCCATTAGATTTTCCCCAAAAATAGTTTGGCACAAAAGAGAGTAGTTTTCAACAGAATGGCCTTTGAGCCACAGGAAAATGTCAAATTTCAATGGGGTTGACCGATTGCGTTTTTTTATATTTCCCACTAAAGGCACCCACCCCCTACTCTGAAGGTAATTTGGTGGTGAATGTTGCACTGACACCTGCATTTATAATATGCTGTTTATTTGTCACCAAATAGTCTGCAAATATTTTTAAATATTCCAAAATGCAGCTCATATATTGTATTTTAATATTTAGAAGTCATTTTCAATATTTGTGACAATACCTACTCAGCCAATCAGTTCATGTATCAATAACTCTTAAGGGCTTCCCTACACTTTTTCAACCAATCCCAGACCACTATATCAATAACACCGTCTGACCTACACTATATACTCATATACCCTGCGGCTTGGTGAATACCATCCCAGGCGGGCACTATATACTCATATACCCTGCGGCTTGGGGAATACCACCCCAGACGGACACTATATACTCATATACCCTGGGCCTTGGGGAATACCACACCAGGCGGACACTATATACTCATATACACTTTGGCTCGGGGAATACCACCCCTGGCGGACACTATATACTCATATACCCTGCAGCTCGGGGAATACCACCCCAGGCGGACACTATATACCTTGTGGCTTGGGGAATACCACCCCAGGCGGACACTATATACTCATATACCCTGTGGCTTGGGGAATACCACCCCAGGCGGACACTATATACCTTGTGGCTTGGGGAATACCACCCCAGGCGGACACTATATACTCATATACCATGGGGCTTGGGGAATACCACGCCAGGCGGACACTATATATTCATATACCCTGTGGCTTGGGGAATACCACCCCAGGCGGGCACTATATACTCATACCCTGTGGCTTGGGGAATACCACCCCAGGCGGACACTATATACTCATATACCATGTGGCTTGGGGAATACCACCCCAGGCGGGCACTATATACTCAAATACCCTGTGGCTTGGGAAATACCACCCCAGGCGGGCACTATATACTCATATACCCTGTGGCTCGGGGAATACCACCCCAGGCGGGCACTATATACCCTGCGGCTTTGGGAATACCACCCCAGGCGGACACTATATACTCATATACCCTGCGGCTTGGGGAATACCATCCCAGGCGGGCACTATATACTCATATACCCTGCGGCTTGGGGAATAC
This sequence comes from Archivesica marissinica, assembly GCA_014843695.1. Lineage (NCBI taxonomy): Eukaryota > Metazoa > Mollusca > Bivalvia > Venerida > Vesicomyidae > Archivesica > Archivesica marissinica. The sequence continues at coordinate 38,522,355 of CM026400.1, read as the reverse complement.
CACCCCAGACGGACACTATATACTCATATACCCTTTGGCTCGGGGAATACCACCCCTGGCGGACACTATATACTCATATACCCTGCAGCTCGGTGAATACCACCCCAGGTGGACACTATATACTCATATACCCTGTGGCTCGGGGAATACCACCCCAGGTGGACACTATATACTCATATACCCTGTGGCTCGGGGAATACCACTCCAGGCGGACACTATATACTCATATACCCTGTGGCTTGGGGAATACCACCCCAGGCGGCACTATATACTCATATGCCCTGCAGCTCGGGGAATACCACCCCAGGCGGGCACTATATACTCATATACCCTGCAGCTCGGGGAATACCACTCCAGGCGGACACTATATACTCATATACCCTGCAGCTCGGGGAATACCACCCCAGGCGGGCACTATATACTCATATACCATGTGGCTCGGGGAATACCACCCCAGGCGGAGTCCGCCTCTGTGGTCGAGTGGTTAAGGTCGCTGACTTGTATACCACTGTAACCTATCATCACTGATGGTCACGGGTTCGAGCCCAGCTCAGGCCGTGTCTCATTTATATGAAAAAGTTGGCAGTTTCTTACGGAGGTTGGTGCATCCAAGTACTGGTTAACCGCTGCAGCCTGCCCAGGAAAGGTGTTGTTAAGTAAACTGCCCACCGGCGATATAGCCCGAAATGGTGCTGATGCAGGCGTAAAACCCGAAATATAACATAACATAACCACCCCAGGCGGGCACTATATATTCATATACGCTGTTGCTCGGTGAATACCACCCCAGGCGGACACTATATACTCATATATCCTGTGGCTCGGTGAATACCAACCCAGGCGGGCACTATATACTCATATATCCTGTGCCTTGGGGAATACCACCCCAGGCGGACACTATATACTCATATACCCTTTGGCTCAGGGAATACCACCCCAGGCGGACACTATATACTCATATACCCTGCAGCTCGGGGAATACCACCCCAGGTGGACACTATATACTCATATACCCTGTGGCTCGGGGAATACCACTCCAGGCGGACACTATATACTCATATACCCTGTGGCTTGGGGAATACCACCCCAGGCGGCACTATATACTCATATACCCTGCAGCTCGGGGAATACCACCCCAGGCGGGCACTATATACTCATATACCCTGCAGCTCGGGGAATACCACTCCAGGCGGACACTATATACTCATATACCCTGCAGCTCGGGGAATACCACCCCAGGCGGGCACTATATACTCATATACCATGTGGCTCGGGGAATACCACCCCAGGCGGGCACTATATACTCATATACCCTGTTGCTCGGTGAATACCACCCCAGGCGGACACTATATACTCATATATCCTGTGGCTTGGGAATACCACCACAGGCGGACACTATATACCCCAGACAGGCACTATATACTCATATACCCTGTGGCTCGGTGAATACCACCCCAGGCGGACACTATATACTCATATACTATGTGGCTCGGGGAATACCACCCCAGGCGTACACTATATACCACAGACAGGCACTATATACTCATATACCCTGTGGCTCGGTGAATACCACCCCAGGCGGACATTATATACTCATATACCATGTGACTTGGGGAATACCACCCCAGGCGGGCACTATATACTCATATACCATGTGGCTTGGGGAATACCAACCCAGGCGGGCACTATATACTCATATATCCTGTGGCTTGGGGAATACCACTCCAGGCGGACACTATATACTCATATACCCTGCAGCTCGGGGAATACCACCCCAGGCGGGCACTATATACTCATATACCATGTGGCTCGGGGAATACCACCCCAGGCGGGCACTATATACTCATATACCCTGTTGCTCGGTGAATACCACCCCAGGCGGACACTATATACTCATATACCTGTGGCTGGGAATACCACCCAGGCGGCATAACATAATCCTGTGGCTTGGGGAATACCACCCCAGACGGACACTATATACCCCAGACAGGCACTATATACTCATATACCCTGTGGCTCGGTGAATACCACCCCAGGCGGACACTATATACTCATATACCATGTGGCTCGGGGAATACCACCCCAGGCGGACACTATATACCACAGACAGGCACTATATACTCATATACCCTGTGGCTCGGTGAATACCACCCAGGCGGGCACTATATACTCATATACCATGTGGCTCGGGGAATACCAACCCAGGCGGGCACTATATACTCATATATCCTGTGGCTTGGGGAATACCACCCCAGGCGGACACTATATACCCCAGACAGGCACTATATACTCATATACCATGTGGCTTGGGGAATACCACCCCAGGCGGGCACTATATACTCATATACCATGTGGCTCGGGGAATATCACCCCAGGCGGGCACTATATACTCATATATCCTGTGGCTTGGGGAATACCACCCCAGGCGGACACTATATACTCATATACCCTGTCAACAAACCGAATATAAGCAAGCTGCTTTCTCCTCAATCCTACATGTATTTTCTTATTGTGATAATTATACTATGTATATTCATTGAAATAAAATATTGTTTAAACTAACAAACCGAATAACATATACTAGTTTAGTATCTTATATAAGGAAATCTATAAAAAGGTTAGTTGTTCTTGCAAAATACATTCCATCGCCAAATAAACCATCTTGATGTCATTTCTTCAACATACATCTCTGGTAACGAAACATCTCTGGTAACGATACATCTCTGGTAGCGATACATCTCTGGTAACGATAATCGATAACTGTTCCTACAAATACTGCATGCTCGACAAACCACTTGATGTACTAGGCAACGATATGTAAGGGGGTTTCTCCAAACACCGCCTCTCCATGATGCTGAAAAATTGTACTTGTACACTTGTAAACTAGTTGTGCTGTGAGTGGATATTGTATGTTAGGTGTAGAAGACATGGTAACTACCAGTGGTGTTGTTTGTGAATATTGTATGAATGAGTAACTGTGAGTGGATGTTTTATGATGTGTGTAGAGCACATGGTAAGTGCCAGTGGTTGTAAAAAAAAACAAGGTGTAGACACATGGTAATCAGTGGTGCTGTTTGTGAATATTGTATGAATGAGTAACTCTGAGTGTATGGGTGTAGAGCACATGGTAAGTGACAGTGGTGCTGTGAATGGCATGTATTATTTTCGACAACTTACATCCCATAGTGGTCAAACCACTTGAATACATCACTGGACGGATATACTAGGCAACGAAGCCCCCCCTAACTAAACAGAATCCTTTATGGGTCGGTATAATATATTGTCTCACTTAGACAAATGAATTGTGTTGGTGATTGATGCAGTCAAGCAAGAAACGATTATAACATACAAGAACAGCTAAGCAAAGAATGAATATATTACAGTAGCGTTTTGTATATTTCCAATGTAGATATAGGCGGCTGTTTGGTTAGCAATGGCAACTGTGATCAGCTATGTATCAATGAAGCTGGATGGCATAGATGTGACTGCTACCCGGGTTACCAAATGACTGCCGGCAATTCAAACGCATCCAGTTGCATCGGTAGGCGTAATTAACTGTTCGGTTTTATTATATCAGCAATCAATTGGGTGTGATCGGTGGTTCCCCGTATTAAACATTAGCTAGTTTTATTAGATATATGAATTTAGATAAATGTGTAATGTATACTCTAACGAGTAATTTAGAAATACATATCATTTATAATGACCGATTAACAGATATAACTTAAAGTCGGTTAACGGTTTGCATGTTGGGTAAAATAAAGGCTATAAATAGTTCAAATAATTGTGCAACTTCATGAATTCACGATTTCAACTTCACATATTTACAATATCAACTTTATGAAGTCGCACTTTCGTTATTTGATCTATACGATTTCAACTTCACGATTTCATCTACACGATTTCATCTACACGATTTCAACTACACGATTTCAACTTCACAATTCACGATTTCATATACACGATTTCAACTACACAATTTCAACTTCACGATTTCATCGACACGATTTCAACTACACGATTTCAACTACACGATTTCAACTTCACGATTCACGATATTATCGACACGAATTGTATTTCACGAATTCACACGATTGCAACTTTATGATTACTCGATTTCAATATCACGAATTCACGATCTCAACTTCACGATTTCATCTACATGATTTCAACTTACGATTTCCACTTCACGAATAAATTATTGAGGATTTCAATATCACGAATTCACGAATCAACTTACTTTATGCATTCACAATAGTTCACTATTTCAACTGCAGGAATTAATTCACGATTTCAACTTCATGATTTCAGATTTCAAGTTCACGAATTCACAGTTTCAAATTCAGGATTTCACGAATTCACAATTTCAACCTCATATAATTACGATTTCACGATTTCAACTTCGTGAATTATTCACCGCAGTGTAGTAGGGGACCTCGCTGACATTTCTATTACTCCCATTGGTAGATAACGTCAGAGTAGTCCCTATACGCATAGCGGTCCTTTCAGTTGGAATCCTTTGTTTTTACAGTTGGTCCCTACCCGGATGTTGCGTTATGATAAATGTGATTTTATCCAAATATTGTTGATTAATTGATAATTTTTTTTATATATTTTTTACTCATTAGATATACTGTAGGATATATTTCGAGATATAGTAACATAATAATTATAAGATAAGAAAGTGGAAGAAAATTGATGACATGTCTTGCAAAAGAAACAGCGATAAAACAGAGGAAACAACTTAAGAGAACCTACATACATTTAGAGAGTATTCAGGGACAGTAACTGACCGATGTCTCTCATTACCATGTTTATGGTTATACCTAAGTTTCGCATCATATCTTATCTAGTTTATTATTATATATATATTCAAAGATATAGATGAATGTATCCAGTCAACTTCCGGGTGTACACAGACCTGTAGCAACAGTGACGGTTCGTTTGAATGTGGCTGCAATGCAGGATTTGATCTTGATACCGATGCAAAAACATGTATTGGTAAGCTAATTCATATATTAGAATTCACTGCCTACGAATCCACAACAAGATACTATATTTACATATATGTGAATTCACTGCCTACGAATCCACAACAAGATACTATATTTACATATATTAGAATTCACTGCCTACGAATCCACAACAAGATACTATATTTACATATATTAGAATTCACTGCCTACGAATCCACAACAAGATACTATATTTACATACTCTCTACGAATCCACACGATATTATATTTACATATATGTGAATTCACTGCCTACGAATCCACAACAAGATACTATATTTACATATATGTGAATTCACTGCCTACGAATCCACAACAAGATACTATATTTACATATATTAGAATTCACTGCCTACGAATCCACAACAAGATACTATAGTTACATATATGTGAATGCACTGCCTACGAATCCACAACAAGATACTATATTTACATATAAAATTATGTGAATTCACTGTCTACGAATCCACAAGATACTATATTTACATATATGTGAATTCACTGCCTACAAATCCACAACAAGATACTATATTTACATATATGTGAATTCACTGCCTACGAATCCACAACAAGATACTATATTTACATATATGTGAATTCACTGCCTACGAATACACAACAAGATGAAGCTCGAGAACTATGGCATCAGAGGATCTACATTGACTTGGATCAGCAATTTCCTGACGCAACGTCAAATGTATGTCGTCGTGGACGGAGAGAAATCCCGTCAAGTTCATGTAAGTTCCGGAGTATCCCAAGGAACAGTGCTTGGTCTCTTACTGTTTCTATGTCACATCAACGACTTGCCCGACAGAGTGTAGTCACAGATCCGCCTGTTTGCAGATGACTGCCTGCGCTACAGACCAATCACTACATTCAAAGACCATGAGATCCTCCAACATGACCTAGATAATCTTCAACAATGGGCAAACGACTGGGGAATGAAGTTCAGTGCGAAGAAGTCCTACCTCCTCAGCAGTAAGAACATATCCTTCTTCTTCTACCGCATAAACGTCGCCATTCTACAACAGGTCCAAGACAATCCATACCTCGGCATTACCTTCTCCGAAGACATGAAATGGAAGACGCATATCAACAACATCAGAAAACGAGCCAATTCCACCTTAAGATTCCTGAGGCGGAACCTTCGCCACTGCCCCAAGAACTGCCGGAATAACGCCTACATAGCTCTGATCAGATCCAAACTTGGGTATGGAAGCATTACATTGGACACATACCAACAAGGTGACATTGACACGCTGGAACGAGTCCAACGGTCAGCAGTCAGGTTCATCACCAAGGACTACCGCTCCAGAGAAGAAGGGTGTGTATCAGATATGATAAACGACCTTGACCTTCCTACTCTCCAGGAGAGGCGGCGACAGCAGAGGTTGATCTTCCTCGTCAAGGTGATGAAAGGGCACGTGCTGGCATTACACATTGAACACTACTTAAAACCGCTCAGACCTAAGCGGACAGTTTGGGCTAAACGCTACGAGGAGTATATTAAGACAAACATTGTGGAACATTTTGTGTTTCCAACAGATATTTGCAAAAACTGAAAACTTTAAACAGTCTTTCTTTGTTAGAACTGTGCTAGATTGGAACACACTCAGTGATAGTGACATCCAGCAGGACACGATCGAACAATTCAAGTGGTATGTTCAATCTAAGAGACAATAAACCTTAAACGGGCACTCTCCTCGTTAAGTTAAAGCCAGCAGTGGTTACTTCAACGTATTAATACAGAGACAGAGAAGATACTCTATTTACATATATGTGAATTCACTGCCTACGAATCCACAACAAGATACTCTATTTACATATATGTAAATTTACTGCCTACGAATCCACAACAAGATAATATATTTACATATATGTGAATTCACTGCCTAGGAATCCGGTCCAAGATACTCTATTTACATATATGCTATTTACATATATGTGAATTCATTGCCTATATATCCGGCCCAAGATACATTTATTTACATATATGTGAATTCACTGCCTATGAATCCGGTCCAATATACTATATTTACATATATGTGACTTCACTGCCCACGAATCCACAACAAGATACTATATTTACATATTGATGAATTCACTGCCTAGGAATTCGGCCCAAGATACTATATTTACAAATATGTGAATTAACTGCCTATGAATCCGGCCCAAGATAATATATTTACATATAGATGAATTCACTGCCTAAAAATCCGATCCAATATACTATATTTACAAATATGTGAATTAACTGCCTATGAATCCGGCCCAAGATATTATATTTACATATATGTGAATTCACTGCCTAGGAATCCGATCCAAGATACTATATTTACATATATGTGAATTCACTGCCTAGGAATCCGATCCAAGATACTATATTTACATATATGTGAATTCACTGCCTAGGAACCCGGTCCAAGATACTATATGTGTAAGATACCACCCACTTGCAATGTATTTTGCTGTCAGTTACTTTGAAGATGATTTAGCTCTTTGGAGATGATTTAGCTTATTTACCCTCGCCGCCGGCGAACCATGGTGGCAAGTTAATTCCTGTATCATCCAAAGTGATATATGTATGCGTACCGGAAGTAGTCATACTATATTATGTGTGTGTGATTTATATTTATCTATCGCCGCTACCGGTTGCCCATATGAGAGATACCCCTTCTAAAGTCTCCTCTGGTTCTTGTGCACAGTTTGAAGCACCGACATGCGACCTTGGTCTTAAAGTCCCGTCCGAAAGACTATGATATGAGCCATTTTAGTATTGTGATCCAGTGGAACGAACCTGCGACCCCTGGATTGAAAGAATATATACTATTATATCATGCATTGGGCTATGTATTGGCATAGTACCGGAAACAACTATAATATATTACATCATGCACTGTGTTATATAAGATGTATAATACCGGAAACAACTATAATATATTACATCATGCACTGTGTTATATACTGTGTATAGTACCGGAAACAACTATAATATATTACATCATGCACTGTGTTATATACTATAGTACCGGAAACAACTATAATATATTACATCATGCACTGTGTTATATACTATGTTAGTACCGGAAACAACTATAATATATTACATCATGCACTGGTTATATAATATGTACCGGAAACAACTATAATATATTACATCATGCACTGTGTTATATACTATGTATAGTACCGGAAACAACTATAATATATTACATCATGCACTGTGTTATATACTATGTACCGGAAACAACTATAATATATTACATCATGCACTGTGTTATATACCATGTATAGTACCGGAAACAACTATAATATATTACATCATGCACTGTGTTATATACTATGTATAGTACCGGAAACAACTATAATATATTACATCATGCACTGTGTTATATACTATGTACCGGAAACAACTATAATATATTACATCATGCACTGTGTTATATACCATGTATAGTACCGGAAACAACTATAATATATTACATCATGCACTGTGTTATATACTATGTATAGTACCGGAAACAACTATAATATATTACATCATGCACTGTGTTATATACCATGTATAGTACCGGAAACAACTATAATATATTACATCATGCACTGTGTTATATACCATGTATAGTACCGGAAACAACTATAATATATTACATCATGCACTGTGTTATATACTATGTATAGTACCGGAAACAACTATAATATATTACATCATGCACTGTGTTATATACCATGTATAGTACCGGAAACAACTATAATATATTACATCATGCACTGTGTTATATACTATGTACCGGAAACAACTATAATATATTACATCATGCACTGTGTTATATACTATGTACCGGAAACAACTATAATATATTACATCATGCACTGTGTTATATACTATGTACCGGAAACAACTATAATATATTACATCATGCACTGTGTTATATACTTGTATAGTACCGGAAGCAACTATAATATATTACATCATGCACTGTGTTATATACCATGTATAGTACAGGAAACAACTATAATATATTACATCATGCACTGTGTTATATACTATGTATAGTACCGGAAACAACTATAATATATTACATCATGCACTGTGTTATATACTATGTATAGTACCGGAAGCAACTATAATCTATTACATCATGCACTGCGTTATGTACTATGAACCGGAAGCAACAATAATATATACTATCACCATCCAGATATTGATGATTGTGAACATGTCACGTGTGAACATGGCGGTTCCTGCCAGGACGAAGTGGAGTCATACACGTGTTTTTGTTCTGCTGGTTATACGGATATGCACTGCGAAACAGGTCAATATGAATTTTATCATTATATGAGTAGTGTGTTCATTATGAATGGGTGTTAAAATACAAATATAAATCAGGGGAGTTCTCCCAGATAACGCGGACTGTAGTACGCAAATAACGCGCACAAATTCACATCGCACGTTCTCCCGTCTACGGCCAGTTGGGAGAAGTAAGAATATAAAGCAATTATTGTACACATGATCTTGTCAACTTAACTCCTACATGAAGTAAGCCAGTAAAACATATATTTTATTTAGCTTATGATATTTTAAAAATATACATTCGTATATGCAATAAACAAATTAAAGTGGATTAAAAACAACAACAAATAATTCTTATATGAATTCCTTGTACATTTATAGACATATAGAAGAGCTGTTCATTATCAGATTATACATGGCAGTTTGGATTGTTACCGACATTAAGCATTGTTACCGACATTTTGCATTGTTACCGACATAACTTTATAATACTGTTGAACTGTTAATGCAAATAAACGGAAATACTAGTTAGATATGTGAACCAAAATCAAATCTTTACATCAACGTGTACATCAACTCGACCTGTCATTCTTTCAACGTATTAATAACCTTTAATCCAGTCGCACCGATTCATCCAACTTCATGTAGCCTAACCAATATGAACTATAAACTTGAATGTATGCAGGTAGTGGTTTGTTTGATTTTGGTTTTAAAGCGATATTACATCGCATAAAGCAAATAATATGCATTTTTTCACGTATAAATGCATTGCTACTACAAATTCTTCCGCGTACTTTCCAACACTAACATTGAATCAATAAACAGTGTTTTAGTGGTCTATACATACTTAAAAATTGAAAGTAGGATTTCATACAACGATAAATCTGTAATCCAAATGGAAGCTTGCTTTAGTGTTACCCATGTTTAAAAAAGGGCAAAATAATATTGCCAGTAACTATCGTCCGATTTCTCTTCTGAGTTGTGTAGGTAAATTAATGGACCGGTGTGTGTATAAATATATTTATAATTTTCTAGTGCCCAACAACCTAATTTATAAACAACAATCTGGGTTCGTGACAGGTCACTCAACTGTATATCAGTTAATTGATATTTATCATCAGATTGCACAGTCCTTTGATTCAAGGTTACATACATGTCTAATCTTCTGCGATATATCTGAAGCATTTGACCGAGTATGGCACAAAGGATTATTATTTAAATTAAAGCAATGCGGCATTGGTGGTCAGGTTTACAAATGGATCACTGATTATCTCTCGTCCAGGGAACAGCGGGTCATTATGGGCACATCGCTTTCACGGTCTAATACTATATATGCAGGGGTACCCCAGGGATCAGTTCTCGGTCCCCTCTTAGTTTTAATTTATGTTAATGACATAGCTGATCAACTACTAAGTATAACCCGATTATTTGCAGACGATACATCGTTAGCCTGTACAACTTCCAATATTGCAGATCTTGAAGGAATACTTAACCACGATCTCAGTGTTTTAACAAAGTGGTCTAAACAGTGGCTTGTAACATTCAATCCCAACAAAACTGAAGTATTGTATATTGGAAACGGAAATGAACACCAACTGAACTTATTTTTTGATACCATTAGCTTGTCTACAAATGAAAGCCACAAACATCTGGGGGGTGAACATTTAGCAATTATTGCAAATGGCACAGTCATATTCATAATATTACTTTATCTGCGGCCAAACTTCTTGGTGTCATGCGGAAATTGAAAATTTCCATTAAACGCAAGTCAAATTTATATTTCATTCCTAAGACCAATCCTTGAGTATGCGTCAACTGTTTGGGATAAATGTACATTATATGATAAAGAGAACCTTGAAAAAATACAGCATGAAGCAGCTAGACTAGTGGCTGGTACTACTAGGTCAGTTAGCTTGAACAACCTCTACGACGAAATTGGTTGGCTATCTCTTTCCGACAGACGGGCATATCAAAAATTAATTTTGACTTCCAAAATTAAGCATAATTTAGTACCTGATTACCTAAGTGCACTATTTCCTAGAACGGTTAACCAAACGTCTCAATACAATCTGAGAATCAGTAATGATCTTGCAATATTGCCAAGGCGCACTTCGTTGTTTGCTAATTCCTTTGTTCCGTCCGCTATTGGTGCATGGAATGCATTACCGTTGCTGTCCGAGATCATCAAAAACTTGCTTCGTTCAAACATGAACTCTTAAGTACAATGTTTGTTTTAACTACAGTTCCGTCATATTATGGGTATGGTAAGAGGTACTTATCAGTTATGCACAAGCGTTTAAGAAACACTTGTAGTGACCATAAACGCGACTTATTTCTTAATCATGTTTCGGATCACGACCTTTGTAATCACTGTAATGAGCGTGACGATGCAGCACATTACTTCTTTAATTGCATAAATTATACTGCGCAAAGGTCTCAATTATTCGTAGCAACCCGTCGCTTTCATCCCTTGAACTGCTAGTTCTTACTTCATGGTAATGTTGAACTCTCATATGACGAAAATATTGCTGTCTTTCAAGCTGTTCAAGTGTTTATAAGAGATACTAAACGTTTTGATCGAATCAATTAACCTCCCTCTGTTGCTCCAGGAGCTAGGTGGCACTACACACTACAAGTCTTTCACTCTCATCTCCCTTCATTCATTTTCCAACACTTATCTAATCATATAATCACTCCTGTTTCTTCTATTATAGTCACTTCTTAGTCTCTGACTATTACATTGTAACTACATGTATTGCAATCGATGTTTACTATGTATTATATTGCCATGTACTCGTATACTATACATGTATCTACTCTGCCATATGTAAATGTTGTAAAATCAATGCACCAATTGGAAAGGGTCGAATCTAATGTTTTGAGAACTTGTGACCCGACCCACTTGCCATTATTTATGCTGTAGTTTGCTGTGATGTATTATATTGTATATGCACTTTAATATTGGCAATAAAATATGTTTTATACTTTTAGACTTGAATGAGTGTGAACTGGTTAACGGTGGTTGTCAGGATATATGTACGAACACGGAAGGGTCATTTAACTGCACATGCGCAGAGGGCAGAAACCTTGAACCGGATGGGTTGTCTTGCACTGGAGGTAACTATTTATGCTTGATTATGTTTGATTTAAACATAGTTATTCATTCATAATGTACAGTACATATCTAGTCTTAACTCAACCACATACAAAACTCAATCTCGGTATGCAATGGGCAAGACATGCGATCGTTTATTCAATGTAATGACGAGGTTAATTACAAGTACGAAACAAATGTTTCCAAATTGACTGTACTAAGTACATATAGTCGAATACATGAAACATAGCCTCGGTGCAGACCGAGATACACAGGACCAGGGTAAACCCCAGAGGTAAATAATCATTACTGATAATGTAGAAAAACTCTGTAAAACTATATTCAATGTACCTCAGGGATGTTTCATATATTTTACTAACAATGGAAAACTATATTCAATGTACCGCAGGGATGTTTCATATATTTTACTAACAATGGAAAACTATATTCAATGTACCTCAGGGATGTTTCATATATTTTACTAACAATGGAAAACTATATTCAATGTACCTTAGGGAAATTTCATATATTTTAGTGACAATATATCTTTGATTGTTTGTAGATTCAAATAATAGTTTTCAAATGATAATATATTCGTACTCGGTTTTACGATATACTGCATGGTACTCATAACGAATCTGAATTCAATTCGATTTTAACATTTAAATCAATATGGAAACCCGTTTATAGATCTCATCCCCGAAACAATTCGAACTTGAATAGCGAACTTGCTTGCGAAACGATCTAAGCCTAGCGTTGAACTGAAGATCAATCGAACCATATCACATGACCAAGCACGCACGCACAGTCATGTGATCATCTTTATATGAACCAATAATTTGCACACACAATGTTGTGCCAAGTATTGTTAAGGCATACGTTCTGAGCTATACTAACGTAACGCACAGAACTTGAAACTATATACATAATGAAAATGGATTTAATCGAAAGCTTATTAGGAGTATCTCCATTGTTGTGATTGACCTTCCTCAAGCCAGTTGCAAACTTAAAATCCCACACTTTTACAACAAAATATGATACTATATCTTATTATATGAACATTTTAAAATTGCGGCCCGTACACTAGCTTTGTGACAGTCAGGTAACTCTTTGTTGAGCTCATATGTACTATCGTTATTTCTGATTTGATAATATTTTATTGCTCTATATACATGTATATAACAATCACAATCATTGTACAATTAGAAATTTAGCAAATGGGTTGGGCCACAAGTTCTAACAACATTAGTGATTGGCCCTCCCCTCCCCATAACATCAATTAAGAACAACAGAATGTAAGTGGCGTAGTTAGTGCTGACAACATGTGCATAATGCACTTTACAAGATTTAATATAATTAGTTTGTGAATTTTCAAAGAAATGTGCTAGTTTGCTCAATCCACTGTCCGGTTTCCCAAGAATTGCACCCCAGGACCAAGCCCAAACCCGACTGAAAAACGAGAACATATTGGAGAGTTACTAACTCAAATATCGTAAGTATATATTGAATAAAAGTAATCAGTTAAAACGATGTGTTATTTCTATAGGTGAATCTGACAGCAGAACAGTATTCCAACGTCTGGAGATTCCTCGACAGCTACTGCCAAAAGCTTGCTTTACTGTCAGCCTTGTTCGCTGTACCGATGGAGAAGACATAGATATATATCTCACATCAACGTCAGAATGGTACACCTTGATGTCTGACGCTGATACCATGTTTACACTAGGAATAGTCTTTGTTAAAGTTAACGACTTCTCGGTGCCTTTGTCTCTCCGTGGAATTGAGGTCACTAATCTAAATGCGGGATTTCAGTTGAATTACGGTGTGCAGTATGATTCGTCTCAGGGAATGGTCATTAACAATCACTTGACCTCCGCAGATTGTCAGCCATTTGAACTTGCTGAAGGTGATTTCTTTGATTTTATCAGTGTGGACTCATTTACGAAGTCATTTCTTCTTTCGTTGTTTCCGGCACTTCCTGACTGGCTAAGCTTCGAGAAGTCAAGTACAGAAATTCTGTCTGTACAAGATACCAAGAGTGACCTCGTGTACGGCCGGGATATGGACAATGACAACTGGTGTGCTGGCGCGCCTGTAATACATAGCCACCTGTACACCGTGTTCCGCTTTGGCACTGGATTCTCATTGAGTGTTATGGGAAGCCGTGTTGCCATTCCAAAACCGCTTAAGTCACGGAAGTTCTGTTTGATAGTTGACCTTTGCCACAGCAATGGCGGGACGGTGTTCCTGATGGTACCAGATGAGTCACGTGACCTCTTGCTTCAGCTTCCCATATTCCGCGTCCTAAAAGAAGAACAAAATCTGCACATTCATCCAAGAGGAATTGGTATATCTCTTGTTAACGGTATAAATGCAGATTACCACTCCTTGTCCGTTGACCTCTGGAATGGAGATATGATGTTTCAACCGTAAGCATTATTCATGCTCTTTATATAAATGAACAATTTTAGCCTAACTAGAAATGCACTAAAAAGAAATGCATTAATGAATGATTCATTGCAAGTCTTGATATTGACCAGTATAAAATACCTAACGTAATTAACCAGTCTGTTAACCTGGACATGTAATTAGCCAGTCTGTTAACCTGGACATGTAATTAGCCAGTCTGTTAGCCTGGACATGTAATTAGCCAGTCTGTTAGCCTGGACATGTAATTAGCCAGTCTGTTATCATGGACATGTAATTAGCCAGTCTGTTAGCCTGGACATGTAATTAGCCAGTATGTTAGCCTGGACATGTAATTAGCCAGTATGTTAGCCTGGACATGTAATTAGCCAGTATGTTAGCCTGGACATGTAATTAGCCAGTCTGTTAGCCTGGACATGTAATTAGCCAGTCTGTTAGCCTGGACATGTAATTAGCCAGTCTGTTAGCCTGGACATGTAATTAGCCAGTCTGTTAGCCTGGACATGTAATTAGCCAGTCTGTTAGCCTGGACATGTAATTAGCCAGTCTGTTAGCCTGGACATGTAATTAGCCAGTCTGTTAGCCTGGACATGTAATTAGCCAGTCTGTTAGTCTGGACATGTAATTAGCCAGTCTGTTAGCCTGGACATGTAATTAGCCAGTCTGTTAGCCTGGACATGTAATTAGCCAGTCTGTTAGCCTGGACATGTAATTAGCCAGTCTGTTAGCCTGGACATGTAATTAGCCAGTCTGTTAGCCTGGACATGTAATTAGCCAGTCTGTTAGCCTGGACATGTAATTAGCCAGTCTGTTAGCCTGGACATGTAATTAGCCAGTCTGTTAGTCTGGACATGTAATTAGCCAGTCTGTTAGCCTGGACATGTAATTAGCCAGTCTGTTAGCCTGGACATGTAATTAGCCAGTCTGTTAGCCTGGACATGTAATTAGCCAGTCTGTTAGTCTGGACATGTGCACCACGAATGCACGAATTCTAAGACGAACACTCATGTTGCCACATGGCATGCTAAATATTATTTCGGGTTCAGATAATTGGTAATCATAATACATGGCGTGGAAATAACACATAGAAAGCTTATGCAATAATATTATATCTAATGATTTTAAACTAATTAAAATATATATTTTTATTTTGCATTTCAACAATGGTGTTCAACTGTTTCATTAGTTCTATCCAAGGTACTATCATATTTGTCATATTTAATTGCATAATTTTATTATAATTTTCTAGGGTACTACCTCAAGTGGATTTCTGGATTGGAGGCGCACTCCTGAAATATGATGAGTATTTCACAGTTTCGGCAAATGCCGATATTTATTTAGGCGTTCCAAGTATTCAAACGGTACAACGTTCTTATTTACTGTTATATTGATTGTTAAAATATGTTCGTATGAAACAGTCATCTGCAAGAACATTAATAGACATTGCAAAATATATACAATTCAACAGTCCAAGTGAACGAGTCTTCCGTTAACACTTTGCATACTACCTGCATATTGGGTTTTACTCTACATGCTAGTTGTTACATGACAAACAATAAGCGGTCATATGTGCATCATATAGAACAGAACAGAACATATAGTTCATTAGTTGTCACATGACAAACAATAAGCGGTCATATTTGCATCATATAGACCAGAACAGAACATATAGTTTATTAGTTGTCACATGACAAACAATAAGCGGTCATATTTGCATCATATAGAACAGAACAGAACATATAGTTTATTAGTTGCCACATGACAAACAATAAGCGGTCATATTTGCATCATATAGAACAGAACAGAACATATGGTTTATTAATTGTCACATGACAAACAATAAGCGGTCCTATTTGCATCATATAGAACAGAACATATAGTTTATTAGTTGTTACATGACAAACAATAAGCGGTCATATTTGCATCATATAGAACAGAACAGAACATATAGTTTATTAGACTTAACCATGTACATATATACTATTGCAAGTAATGAAAGCATAAGTCTTACATATATGAAGAGTGTTAGACTGTCAGATGGTAGCTACATATGTTGATTAAAATGTTTTCAATGTGAGAGTGTTATTAGAGATACTAGATAGGAATTATCTCAGCATCTCTATTTTAAGACAATTTTATCATATTGTGTTATAAATCTGATTGTTTTCTTGGCACAGCTGTTAGTTAGCTGTGTGGCCACATTTACGCGTTCCGCGCCAACGAGAGTGATTATTGTATACACATTTATTTTAGCACGATTGCGAAACAAGTTCTTACAACTTATATTAATCACTCTCGAGACCTCATTCCTGATGGAATCCATCACCACGAGGGAGAGAGAACGTGGAATTTAAATGCCTTGTCTAAGGGCATTATCGTAACGGCTCCAGCGGGGTTCGAACTTGGGGCCTTTCGCACCTGAAGCGAACGCACTACCATTGCGCTATCACGACTTCCACAACGAGAGTGATTAATATATGTTGCTAAAGCTTGTTTCGCAATCGTTGTAAAATAAATAAAGTTTAAACTTATGTTTATGTTATATGATATGTGTGTTAAATATAAACACAGATGAGAAAGTGTAAGTAGTATGTTTAGTATGTTCTTTGTTTGAATATGTGTATGTATTTGTTATGTAATATCAAGTATGTGCCATGAAGATGGAAGGTGCTTAGTGTCCATTTAATGCGTTGTCTTTGCAGATTGTGTTTGTCAATTTTTATGTGGTGGGTACTGTGGAACTAGGAGGCTAACATACACAGAGAAACAAATAAGAAGAGCACATACTCCTATACATACACTGCACGAGTGAGGGCGGATCACTTGTTCATGTCCGAGAATACTTACTCTGGGTACCCTATATTTATAGGAGAGGGGGTGATTTTCCCATGTCATAAGATAATGACCCCCTATATGTGAACATATGAGTGAGGTCGGGTCACTTTTCCATGTCCTAAAATACTGACCCCGACTGTGTACCCTATATTTATAAGAGAGGAGGGTGACTTTCCCATGCCATACAATCATCAGCCTCCGTCCGTCTTATGAGACGATGGATTGCGCTCTTGTTGAGGAACATCTTCTGCGGTGACTGAGTAGGCCTATTCTTGAGTGGCAGTCTCTGTTGCAGTCATCGCAGGTGAAGATCGAGTCATCCAGTTTGGTTGATGCGTTTCGCTTCTGTCGTTTCTGCTCACGAAGAGTAGTTCGCTCAGCCTCGGCTCGTCTGACCCCAGCTTTCACAACGTGTCTCCATGATGACCGGTTTGATGCTGTGTCCTCCCAAGACTCTATGTTGATTTGCGCTGAACGCAGGTCCCTCTTACAAGCGTCCCTGTATCTTAGGTGGGGGCGACCAGTTGGACGTGATCCTTGTTCAAGTTGACCGTACAGTAGATCTTTGGGGATGCGTCCTTTATCCATGCGTCGGACATGACATAGCCAGCGCAGGCGGCGTTCACTGAGCATTGCATAGGTGGTTGTTGAACTCGCTCTGCTGAGGACCTCTGTATTGGTGACCCTATCTTCCCAAGTGATTCCCAAGATCCTGCGAAGGCACCTCATATGGTATGAGTTCAGCTTTGTCTCTTGTCTGGCATATGTCGTCCATGACTCACTGCCGTAGAGGAGCGTGCTGAGTATGCAGGCCTGGTAGACCTTCAACTTGGTGTTCAGCGTTAGGTTTCTGTTCTCCCAGACTCTCTTGGCGAGTTTTGACATGACGGTGGCTGCTTTCCCAATGCGTGCATTGATCTCAGCATCGAGGGACAGGTTGTTGGATATCAGTGATCCTAGATATCTGAAGTTGTCGACCATGGCGAGTGTAGAGCCGTTAATGGCTATGGGAGCTGGATCTGCAACTTCCTGGGTCATGACCTCTGTTTTCTTTATGCTGATGGTTAGGGCAAACTCACGGCATGCATTGGAGAACTGATCCATGAGGCGCTGGAGGCCATCGTGTGTGTGGCTTGCGAGGGCTGCATCGTCAGCATCTCCCTGAGTAGGACACGAGTTGTTTTGGTTTTGGCACGCAAGCGGGCCAAGTTGTATAGCTTGCCATCGTGTCGGTGTGGATGTAGACACCGTCAGAGGAGGACTGGAAAGCATATGTCAGGAGGAGTGAGAAGAGGATGCAGAAGAGCGTCGGTGCGAGGACGCAGTCTTGCTTGACTCCGCTGAGGATGGGAAAAGGCTTGGAAGTGTCGCCGTCGAAGCTGACGGTGCTCTTCATGTCTTTGTGGAACGACGTGATCATGCTTAGCAATTTTGGTGGACGGCCAATCTTGTGTAGCAGTTTGAAAAGTCCACAGCGACTGACCATGCCATAAAATAATGACCCCCTATATGTGAACATATGAGTGAGGGCGGGTCACATTTTGTCCATGTCCTAGAATGACCCCGTATGTGTAGCGTATGTCTACTCTATATTATATGTGTACTCTAAATAAGAGAGGAGGGTGACTTTCCCATGTCATAAAATAATGACTCCCTATATGTGAACATATGAGTGTACGTGGGTCACTTTTCCATGCCATAAAATAATGATTCGCATATGTGTAGTGTAGACTATATGAGGGAGAGTGTCACTATATTTCCATTTCTATTTTTATGATCACAACCTATGACCTCGTTATTTTCTACTTTAAATACCAGATGCTAACCTCAATGTTTCGGGAGGAATGGACGGGCCTGATTGCTATTCAGCTGACGGCGTCTCCTATTCTGCGGTTCAAACTACTTGGCAAGGAGTATTCGATTTCATTCCCACTGTTGACGGCTGCGTTTAATGCTGTTATTTCAGTTGGAGGTAGATATACATTTCCCTCAATCTATCAGTTCCATTCTATTTTACCTTCAGAGTTTTAAAATGCAAACATATGTAACTTTGACCACACTGGAAGTTACTACGATAGTAGCATGTGTGGGAGATACGTTGCTATAGTAATAATAATCACAATTATAGGAAATACTTTATGTAATGCGGAGACATTGATAATACTTGATGTAATTATTGTTATTTGCTATATTGTGTTGAACCTGTTGTAATTATATACGAGTAAATATGTTGTTATATTTCAACGGCTTGTGTTTTGAACTAGATAAACAAACATAGAACCTTGGTTGATAAAGTTACAATTGGTATACATATAAAACATAAAAAGGTTCATGTGACATTGTATCAAATGAAAGGTTTCCTGATATTTTTATAGTATATTTGTTTAGTCTATGTACATGTAAATGATCATACCGAAACATATTTAAAGACAATATGATATTTTCTCATCCACATAGGTTCCGACCGCCAATGGTGTGGTGATGTGTCAAACCCACCGGGTGTCTTCCTGTCTACAATGCTTGAACTGAACCCATTCAAGGGCGTTCCTATACTCGAGGATTGGGTTGTTTCAAATACACATCGTCTGTATGCATTTGTTACAAGTGACCCACGAGATCATCTATTAGACGGCATTAATGTAGACTTAGCTGAAGATATACTGCAGCTTGGTAGTTGTCTAAAGAGTGCCATCGCAATTGTCGATAATGCTATAAACAGCATTGACATAGAATTGTCAAATGCATCTAAAGCAATAGTCACAGAACTACAAGAGAGCGTAATTGCCGTAAAAGATGTCATAGGCGTAAATATAGCGGATATATTGTCGGGAGATTTTAAAGAACTTATGATATATCTTAGCGATATTCGACAGCACTTTCTTCAAATTAGAGCTATCGTTTATACTTTCGCAGATGAAACTGAATTCATAGTGAATGAAGCTAAGGATAATTTCACAGATTTACTTCATACCCAAATCAACATTATTGATGAAAATGTACACAGCGTGATCAACACAATAACAGAAAATGCCATAACCACTGTCGGAAACTACACTGGATTCGGTTTGAAATACACTACCGATTTAAAATTATTTGGCCTGAAGTTCTTAGGTATTGATATAGAAATTGTTTATTCGGAAGGAAATCTTTTTCAGTGCAGCCGATTTGATAAAATTCAGGAGCTTCTGAATGGAGAGAATGTGCTTCGATTCACGGGAAGAGCATCTACAGGATATAATATCGGTAAATTTCTAAAATTTGAAACAGGATTTGGAATAGGTGGAGCTATTGCTATTGATTCAAAAGATATTGTAGTAGTACAGTTGGAAGCTTTCATCAGTTTTATTGGTATTGGGGCAACATGTGACGTGTTCATCAGTAGCTCTGGAATATACACATATCTGGAAGTGAATATCTGGGATATATTCCTTGTGCAACTAGATGTTTCAGCTGAGGTTGTCGATGAGTGGTACCAACTGAAATATACTGTCCATGGTCGTTTTGTCACAAAGGCAAGGAAAAGGCGATATGATCAAACGTCCACTTCTTTAATTCATGATGGTTATTTGGATGCGTTTAAAGTTGCTAGAAAAAGACGACAGGTACAAACAGTTAGTTCCTCATTTCAAGCCAGTTATCTAGATGCGCTAAAAAGAGTGATAAGACTGATATCTGATGAAGCCCAAAAACGATTAACTCAGGTTCAAAATACACTTACTGCTGCACAAAATGGTTTGACTAAAGCTCAGAACTGGATTGATGAAAAACAAGCTGAAGTTAGAAAGGCAAATGTCGCATTTGATAATGCTGTACAAGTGCTTGAAGATGGTAAAGCCAAGCTAGAGACAGCAAAGGGGCCGCTAAAAGCAGTCATAAGGAAACTCGATGAATCACAAAGGAAAGTTGACAATCTATGTAGAATTCGATCGTGTTCCAAATGGTGCATACCTGGAATAAAATGTAAAATTTGTTGGACAGGTGGTTGGATTAAATTTCCGTATCCATGTTGTCGGTTTACAAAATGTATGATCAGCTTTCCCAATCCTCTTTGCGTCCTTGCTAACCTAGCCTGCAGGATATTAAGAGCTATTGCGTATGGAATTCTAGAACTAGCAAAGATATTTGTAAGAGTAGCAATGCTGGCTTTTGATATAGCGCAAGCAGTAGTAGCCGTTGCTCAATTTATTGTCGATAAATCACGCGTTGTTTTATTGATTGCTGAAGGTTTCCTAGAATTAGCCACAATCGGACTGGAGTTTGCCAAGGTAATACTAGAAGCAGCTAAAGTCGCATTGGAAGCGGTTAAGTTTATTATAGGTGTCGCGGTTCAGGTTCTTGAATTTGTAATTGAATACGGTCTCAAAAGTATAATAGACGTACGGAATTGTGGATTCAGTGGGAGAAAACGAAGGGATATAACATTTGAGGCTTCATCTAGAATGCATGTGTTACTGCGAAAGATTAGGGAATCAAATGGTCTGAATAATTCAGACACATACTGGAACGAAACGATTGATATTGTAAACAATATCACAGGATTGCGAGACACTGATACCGATTCAGATAACAGAATTCAATTGTACCGCGAAAAATGTAACACTATTACAGTCATACAAGATTTTATGCAGGTTGCCTTTGAATCACTACAGGACATAGCTAACGAGTCTAAAGCTTACTTGTACGAGATTGATGACGTGAAAAGCCAATTACAATCATATGGCAATAGCTCTACTGAAAATATTACTGTCGAAAGTGCAGGTATAAGTAGGGAATATGCTGCAAAAGATTACAACATGACTGATGACGATCTTGATAAGGCAATAAATGACACGAAGGCTGCAGCTATTGATGACCCTTTGCTTATCGAAATCCAAGCTGCAACGAATGTATCAATGGAAAATGTCGATGCTGAAGCTAGATCAGTTGAATCGGTAGATTATGTAAGTTATTGGTTCGCTTCTATGAAAAACATGACAAGAGACTTTTTCAATGAAACAGAGTGTGAAGATTTTAAGGATTGTGTGTTTTATTCGATTTCAAGTTTATACAATCTTTACGAATCAGAAGTGCTTCCAAATATAACGGATATTCAAGACTCTATACTTGACCTTGAGAATATATTGATTGAAGCTTTTCAGAATGAATCGTCGTCAATTGTAGACACATCAATCGCAATGGAATATGTTCTCACACAAATCAAAAGCCTTATAGATATGAATTTGTTTTGTTCCGAACCTCCACAGTTTTTGAAACAGTTGCAGAACCAGACTGTTCTGACCGGAAGTGATGTTATATTTTATTGTCATGTGAGTGCTGATCCGGAACCGAGTTTCTTTTGGGTAAGAAACGACGATGTAATATCAGGAGAACATTCAAACATGCTTGTTATAGCAAATGTTTCGGAGGCTGACACAGTTGATAAATACAACTGTATCGCTGGAAATGTGGTAGCGAATGTAACGTCAACATATGCGTATATTACTGTTGTCTCAGAGGGTAAGTCATAGAGGATATTTATGTTTATTAGTATAACATAGGATTTTATTCCATCCAGTGATACCATCGAAATATGTATTTCCACGAGTGGCATTAATATTCTTTTTTTCCAATGCTTTTGGCTGATATAATATTAATTTTGTTTTCATATTTTATTCAATTTAACTGCCCTGTCGGAGCTTCATTGTACTACAATACACAACCGCACAGCCACTTCTGTTACTGTAAAAGTCCGTAATAAGAAATAAGTACGGTATAATGTTCGAGTTAGTTTCTGTTTGCTGTCAGAATTAAAAACTACAGACAAACAAATTCATTAGAATATATTACTTTACTGTTCGTGATTATCAGAAAATAGCTAAAATATAAAAGTACATCCAACCGCGGAGGAATACAGTGACAGATAAAATGCCATATTTCACTGTTTCAAATCTACCATTCATTAGAAAGCATACATTAACTATTTATATAATACCGATACAGTGCAGACTCGGTTATTAATCGAGATGGTGCCATCATACTGTATTAAGCAAACTGCAACCACAGAAATCTAAAAATCAGATATTTTACTGAATGTCTATGGAATTCATATTTATTGATATTTATAATTATATTGAATGTGACTCGTTACATTATTCAACATAATATGATTGTAGTGACCAAATAGTGATGAATTTGTACGGTAACTTTAATTAAACAGATGTATTCTTCAGTTTAACTGCAATACAAATGTCAAATTATAACGTTCACAGAATCATACATTCATATGCCGGTATATGAATAATGTCTCATGTGTGTACAGTAAAAATGTGACAGTGGTCACGTCACCTCTATTAAGCAACCACACTACGCCTGTGTTAAGCGGAAGCTTGCTGTGCTTCCCTCGAATGGCTGCTTAACACATTTTTCAATGTATAATGTTCTCGACTTCCTGTTTAACAGATGACGAATGCGAAAATTAACAACCAATGCAAACACTCATATGTATAAATAATGTATGTGTACATGTTTCTGTATTTTCTGTGTAGATGATGACGAATGTGAAACAGATAATGGTAACTGCACACATGTATGTAGCAATACCATCGGGTCATATGTTTGTACGTGCTACAACGGATATGGAATTGAGGAGGATGGGGTTTCTTGTTCCGGTATTTACATAATTGACATACTTACATATTCAAGTGTCTTCATTAACCCACGACGTAGAAAAGAGGGTTAATAGAGGGCTACGTCTGTCTGTATGTCTGTCTGTCTGTCTCTCTGTCTGTCTCTCTGTCTGTCTCTCTGTCTGTCTGTCTGTCTATCTGTCTATCTATCTATCTGTATGTCTGTCTGTCTGTCTGTCTGTCTGTCCTTCTGTCTGTCTGTCTGTCTGTCTGTCTGTCTGTCTGTCCTACCAAGCTAGGATAAGGTTGTCTGTGGTAGGATATGCCTGTTTAGCCATACGGAAATACAGCTAAGCGTGCACAATGATGTCATTCTTTCAGGCTATCTATATTTAGGATGTTTAGAAGAACGAAACAATTGCATATTTGCTATAACATTCACTATTGCACAATAAATTTACAACAGTCTATACGATATACTGTCATACTGTAAAACATGTATCATAAGAACGGAATCGAAAACAGGTATATCTTTAAAGATTGCAAATACATTCGATTGGAAGTCTCGATAGCGCTGTTGTAGTGCGTTCGCTTCAGATGGGAAAAGCCCGAGTTCGCGCCCAGATTGTGCCCTAAGGCAGGGCATTTAAATTCCATATCCCTCTTCTCTTTCCCTAGTGGCGATGGATTCCATCAGGAATGATGTCTCGATAGTGATTAATATAAGTTGTAAGAACTTGTTTATGCAATCGAGCTAAAAGAAATGTGTATAAACTAAATGCAATTAGAATAAAAACCTGAACAAATGACATGTGGCATAATAACTATTTGATATCAACTAAATAATAAATAAATAGAATAAGTCTATTATTATTAGTAAATACAGTCAAATCTGCGTTAAGCAGCCAGCCAAGGGAATCCCAGAAAATGGCTGCTTAGCACATGTAGCTGCTTAATAGAGGGCACATTCATAACAACGTAACATATTGGGAATATGGAAACTTGCTCCTTAATGCAGGTTGTCTGCTTAATAGAAATGCCCACTGACACAGGTTTAACTCTAATTAATGACATTTCTAGACGTTAATGAATGTGAAGAGGACAATGGAGGCTGCCATCAGCAGTGTCATAACTACATTGGTACATTCAACTGCAGCTGTCAATCTGGGTTCACTCTACACGCTGACCTGCACAACTGTACAGGTAGGTTTATATAGGTCATTCTCAATGCAATGCACATGCGCAGTCATATTTCCGGACATTGTCATGATTGCACCGCAGGTGGACCTGAGTCTCTCGATAAGACAATCACATATAGTAGGTCATATCATGGTATGATTAGGTCCCAAACGTGTTAGCAATTCGTCCAAATGTCACAAGAAGTTGTATTTTATCTAGTTCTAGCTTAGTTGTGATAACACTAGGGTTCCAAAGGGATTGTTTGATGACCCTAAGTCATAAGTCGAATTGTTTCAGTTATATCTCTGGTTTGGCGAGACCTGTAACTGAAACATTAGTCAGTTACTGCCCCTGAATACTCTTAATAGTATATTGGTCCGCTTAATTGGTTTCCTCTGTTTTTATCGTCGTTTCCTTAGCACCACATGTTTTTCATTCTCATCCGTATTCTCATTTTATAATTATAAAATTATTAAATATCGACAGATATCCTTTAGCATGTCCAATGGATACCATACTGTAAAAATGGGTTCAATTAATTAACACGATTTTGATAAAATTACACGCAACATATGTTTAAACAACAACATTAAAAACAAAGGATTCCAAATAAAAGGACCAATATACATTTAGGGATAAATCTGACTTTATCCATCAATAGAAAAACTAGTAATGTCTCTCATTATTTCAAGTGAGGATATCTATACTGCTAGCTGGCGGATTGTCGGTGGTTCTACCCGTGTCCGAGTATGCAATACTGCTCAGATGGGCACCAGGGACCTTCGTACACCAAATATAGCTTAAGGTGTTGATGCGAGTATTATTATACTGAACATACAAAGTTTGCTCTTTCATTTGGGAAAATAGTTTCTCAACCAAATATCCTGTACCAGTCTGAAGATTATATACTCTTATTACACGTTGAAGCATGGCAACTAGATAGTATATGTGGTGCGCTTCATGTGCGAAAGGTCCGCAGTTCGAGCCCCGCTGGAGCCGTTACGATTGTGCCCTTAGGCAAGGAATTTAAATTTCACGTTGCCTCTTCTCTCTCCCTCGTGGCGATGGATTCCATCAGGAATGAGGTCTCGAGAGTGATTAATATAAGTGGAAACAACTTGTTTCGCAATCGAGCTAAAATAAATTTGTATAAACTATATGTGGATATACGAGACCAGGAGTTGTTGAACTATTTACAGAACAGAACATTTATTGCAAAATCGTCAATCACTTTATATTTGGCAATGCAATGTACATACATATTATACACAATATGGCCACCATCTACAAATAGCACAAATAGCACAAATTCCTTTAAAAATAAACTTCTCATGAACCACCAGCCGGATTATGACGATTCTTGGTAGAACTGATCGAGGTACAATACTTTTTCAAAGTTGTTCAAATGATGTCCCTGGGATCAAAGTTGGGCGTGGCCCCGGAGGTCAAATTGAGGTCATATTTTATGTTTGAGCAAATATTGTGATGTCATTTATCAAATCTAAGGTATCGACGAGGCGATCGCTCTGATTTTTGTTGAGTTATCACAATCAAATGATTTTATCTCATCCAAGCTGATTACCGAAGGGTCAAAATATGGTTATTTTAATATTGATATCAAAATACCTCTTTATCCAAACCACTTAGCCAATGTTGACAAATTTCAAACTTATAGTCCATGGGTGTAGCCTTTTCATATTTGTTAAAATTGAGGTTGTCGCGAATAACATCTCACGAACCACCGCTCCGATATTGACAATACTTCGTAGGAATAATCTATGCATAATGCTCTTTCAAAGTGGTAACAAATATTTCCCCATGCTTAATCAGGCGATCGATACAGGGTAATCATGACTCTCTTGTTATATTTATGCTGGTGCATCTACTTTAAAAGTGGTCTCGTGTCGGTGCTTTACACCATGCACGCAAAAGAACCAGGGTACTCTGGAATGGATCTCTGTCTGTATCATTGTATAATACTCCAAACATCTAGAATGTCTAATCTCTTCAGGGACGTCCCTCATATGGACAACCGGTAGCGACGATAAATAAACGTAAAACACCCTAATTTAAAAGCAAGTTTCAGTTAATGTGCACATATAACATGCAAGCACTCAGTGATAACAATAGGTGGTAAAAAGCTCAATTATTTATGTTCCATTTCTGTGCCAGATATCAATGAATGCATACAAGACAATGGTGGATGCAAACAACATTGCAACAATGCAGACGGAACATTCAATTGTAGCTGCGACGATGGCTACATACTCCAAGAGGATACCATCTCGTGCGTTGATGTTAATGAATGTAGCACTGACAATGGAGGATGCGATCATACATGCACAAACGGAAACGGTTCATTCCAGTGTACCTGCAAAGATGGATACACGCTCCAAGATGATGGAGTATCTTGTGTGGATATTAATGAATGTAACACTGACAATGGAGGATGCGATCATACATGCACAAACGGAAACGGTTCATTCCAATGTAGCTGTCGAATCGGATACAAGCTCGAAGATGATGCCGTTTCATGTGGTGATATTAATGAATGTGACGCCAGAAACGGAGACTGTGATCACATATGTATGAATGAAGAAGGATCATTCCGGTGTAGATGTAAAATTGGATACACCCTCCAAGATGACCGTATGATGTGTGTTGATGACAATGAATGTAACACGGACAATGGAGGTTGCGGCCATACATGCACCAATGAGGATGGGTCATATAAGTGTAGTTGTAACGATGGATACCGTCTAGACACTGATAGCGTTTCGTGCACTGATATTGACGAATGCGTATCCGATGGTGCTGGATGCGAGCACACTTGTTTGAATTTTATTGGAAACTTCTCCTGCATCTGTAATGCTGGATATGTGCTGGATGTGGACAGTGTGTCTTGCTCAGGTATGTTGCGCTTGTCATGATTTTATGGTGTTCAATATATAATCTAACATTTAATTTTGAGTCGGAAGGAAAACAATTTGCATAACTGAATCTCTGAAATGTTGAACATATTATCACATTAAAATTATTCTATTAATAAATATTTGAAAATACAAAATAGGTATATTGCACATTTCCTTTTCAAAACAATATCTTTTATTAGCATTATTTTATTTTCAACAGTACAGCATAAGTATTATTTACCGATACAATACAATCCTGTTATCATCTTATATACACCTATGGTTTTTTTCTATTTCGTCATAGAATTGAAACAACACAAGCTTTCTCCCTCTGTAAAACTAGATGTTCCGCTACCCAACCTGGCGTACTATGCTACATACAAGAAAACAGTGGATGATGTCAGACAAATGGTACTCTATACTTTGCCAACTATTTTATAGAACCCATTCATGAACCTGTGAATAAGTGTACTTTGCTTTTGTCCAACTTACTTTGCAAATAATCTTCTATATAAGGCAAACTTATGGGTTTGAAGTTTCTATATGAAAACATATAGGATTGAAGTTTCTATATGCAAACATATGCGGTTGAAGTTTTTATATGCACACATATGGGATTGAAGTTTCTATATGCAAGCATATGGGATTGAAGTGTCTATATGCACACATATGGGGTTGGAGTTTCTGTATGCCACCTTATGGGATTGAAGTTTCTATATGCAAACATATGAGATTGAAGTTTCTATATGCAAGCATATGGGGTTAAAGTTTCTATATGCAAACATATGGGGTTGAAGTTTCTATATGCAAACATACGGGGTTGAAGTTTATATATACAAACATATGGGATTGAAGTTTCTATATGCAAACATACGGGGTTGAAGTTTATATATACAAACATATGGGATTGAAGTTTCTATATGCAAACATATGAGATTGAAGTTTCTATATGCAAACATATGGGGTTGAAGTTTCTATATGCAAACATATGGGGTTGACGTTTCTATATGCAAATATATGGGGTTGACGTTTCTATATACAAACATATGGGATTGAAGTTTCTATATGCAAGCATATGGGGTTGAAGTTTCTATATGCAAACAAATGGGGTTGAAGTTTCTATATGCAAACATATGGGGTTGACGTTTCTATAGGCAAACATATGGGATTGAAGTTTCTATATGCACACATATGGGATTGAAGTTTCTATATGCAAGCATATATTGTTGAAGTTTCTATATGCAAACATATGGGGTTGAAGTTTATATATACAAACATACGGGGTTGAAGTTTCTATATGCAAACATATGGGGTTGAAGTTTCTATATGCAAGCATATGGTGTTGAAGTTTCTATATGCAAACATATGGGGTTGAAGTTTCTATATGCAAACATATGAGGTTGAAGTGTCTATATGCAAACATATGGGATTGAAATTTCTATATGCAAACATATGGGATTGAAGTTTCTATATGCAAGCATATGGGGTTGAAGTTTCTATATGCAAACATATGTGGTTAACGTTTCTATATGCAAACATATGGGTTTGGTGTTTTTATATGCAAACATATAGGATTAAAGTTTCTCTATGCAAACATATTGGCATGAAGTTTCTATATAGGCAAACATATGGGATTGAAGTTTCTATATGCAAACATATTGGCTTGAAGTTTCTATATGCAAACATATGGGATTGAAGTTTCTATATGCACACATATGGGGTTGAAGTTTCTATATGCAAACATATGGGGTTGAAGTTTCTATATGCAAACATATGGGGTTGAAGTTTCTATATGCAAACATATGGGGTTGAAGTTTCTATATGCAAACATATGGGATTGAAATTTCTATATGCAAACATATGGGATTGAAGTTTCTATATGCAAGCATATGGGGTTGAAGTTTCTATATGCAAACATATGGGGTTGAAGTTTCTATATGCAAACATATGGGATTGAAGTTTCTATATGCAAAGATATGGGATTGAAGTTTCTATATGCAAGCATATGGGGTTGAAGTTTCTATATGCAAACATATGGGGTTGAAGTTTCTATATGCAAACATATGGAGATGAAGTTTCTATATGCAAACATATGGGATTGAAGTTTCTATATGCAAACATATGGGATTGAAGTTTCTATATGCAAACATATGTGGTTAACGTTTCTATATGCAAACATATGGGTTTGGTGTTTTTATATGCAAACATATAGGATTAAAGTTTCTCTATGGAAACATATTGGCATGAAGTTTCTATATAGGCAAACATATGGGATTGAAGTTTCTATATGCAAACATATTGGCTTGAAGTTTCTATATGCAAACATATGGGATTGAAGTGTCTATATGCAAAGACATGGGCAATTGATCTTTTTTATAATAATTTTATTACAGAAATATTATAATATTTATACGAAACTAGATACTGTCTTATAAGTATAACGTGTGGACTGGGTATATGCTATGATATAATGGATACTTATATAATTATATTTTCTGCATGCTTAGATGGGGCTATAATATTAGTGAATTCTATTTTTTAAATTTTATATTTATTTTACAACGATTGCGAAGCAAGTTTTTTTAACAACTTATATTAATCACTCTCGTTGGCGCGGATGAAAGCGTAATTGTTATTATTATTATTGAAATAAATAATATATGGAACATGTTAAATTATTCACAACTATATACCATAATAAATAGAAATTTATTAGAAAACAAACCATTAACATAATGATAGATAGAGATAGCTTTCTTTAGTTATAGAGGGTCGCATAATTAATTCTGATTATGATTGTATTTAGCGTGTTGATTGTATTTGGTATGGAACTCTGGAAAGTAGCCACTATTATATACTGGAATTGTATTGTATGGCTATGGTATTGTGTGTCCATATAGTTTTCCTGGTAAATTCTGTAATTTAATTTTTCAGTTGGAGAGGCATATCATGAAATACACAGACGCACAGATAACTGTGTTTGTGAATCGGATCAGGTAAAATTATATGCGTGTAACACAATAATGAATGATAAATTAGAAAGGGCTGTTGCTAGTGTTTTCAAAACGCGTAGCCCGATCCCTTTGCACTTTGAAAAATAGCATGTACATTCTACATCCGTTATGTCAAAGTCGGTTGTGTCGAATTCTCCGGTTATCTCAAATTCGAATCAAAGTCCCGTTTCAGACCATATTGCTACCATATTTTATATAACTGTATCTGTTTATATTGAATTTCGTTACGTCAATCTTCGGTTATGTTGAAGTATTGTGTTCGGTCCGACGGAATTCGACATAACGGATGTAGATTGTATATGGATCTGATCAGGTTTTATGTACATGTATGCTAGGAATATGACATTAATGTTATTGTGATATATATTGTCCGCCTACGTGGTCGAGTGGTTAAGGTCGCTGACCTGTATACCACTGTAACCTATCATCACTTATGGTCACGGGTTCGAGCCCCGCTCAGACCGTGTCTCATTTATATGAAAAAGTTGGCAGTTTCTTACGGAGGTTGGTGCACCCAAGTACTGGTTAACCGCTGGAGCCTGCCCAGGAAAGGTGTTGTTAGGTAAACTGCCCGCCGGCGATATAGCCCGATATGGTGCTGATGCAGGCGTAAAACCCGAAATAACATAACATTTAAATTGTATTCCTCATTGTGAAATATTTGCAATATAATCTGATTAAATTAACAATAAATTAGTTTTATTAACTAATTTCGTATGCATGTATGTATGTATGTATGTATGTATGTATGTATGTATGTGTTGTGTTGTGTTGTGTTGCGTTGCGTTGCGTTGCGTTGCGTTGCATTGTATTGTATTACCATTAATGTCAAACCCCTTGCGGGGACCTAGACATGTTTTGCTTGGCATGCCTGGCCGACCATAGCGGTTAAACAGTACTAAGCAATGTGTGTGAGGTGCATTGCTCAATAACTACTACATAAGTGGCCTGACTGAGTATCGAACCCGGACCGTTCGATTCCAAATCCGACGCTCTACCATTGGACCACGGACGCCAGCCTGTGATTTGGGACATACATCTGGAATAATATATATTAAACTACATTTCTCCTCCAGGAACGGTAGCATCATTGCTGACTACACAGTCATCTACGATGACGAGGGAAACAAGACCGGGACGGCAGATGCAATAGTTCAGTCAATCGCGGCGTTATCTGTTGGTGAAAACTTAGAGTATAATGGAAAGCTTGTACATACCACATCAAGTAATGGCATTATGTTATCGTCTTGAGATAGCTGGTTATTATTCAGTCACAAATGCAAAATCAGTAAATAGAGGATATTTGCGTTTATTAGTGTAAGATGAGATTTTATTTCCACAAGTGATCACGAGATGAAATAAAATCCTATCTGACACTAATAAACACAAATCTTCTTTTTTGATTTCCAATGAATTTGGCTAATATAATATAATTACTTTGCTGTCAAAATTAAAACTACAGACACACAAATTCATTAGAATAATTATATTACTTAATAATTAACTGTACATGATTGTCAGAAAATAGCTAAACTACAAAAATACATCCAACCGGAGGAATACGAAACTTAAGCAGTGGCAGAGAAAATGCCATCTTTCACTGTTTCAAAGCAATGGAAGATGGAGTTTTCTTTCACTTAGAAAACTCATATCATTCATTGGAAAACACAAACGAAACTAGCTTTTTTAACATAATGTCTGGGTAATGTGCAAAAACAGCTGTTTTGCACACGATACTAAGTATTGTGATTGTCTAATGTATATATTATAAATAGAAATGACCGTACTATATTTATGCAATATTCGCGCCTAAAATCAACAAGCTATTTTTGCACGCAAAAAGAATGATTACATGAGAACTTAATTTGTGTATCGTTAATTTAGCTTACCGCGAGGCTGATGTACGTAAATATTATCTCACAGCGAGAGATTGTGTAATAGTTGTCGGTTTTTTTTGATGAGGCGCCAATATGTCTGGCTGTTTCATTAAAGTTACGATTTTGATTGCATAAGGTAACAGGTGGTCAGCGCCACGCTGTCTGACTGAATTGTACATAATTCCGAGTAAAATTAAAGAGAAATCAGAGCACAAAAGGCTGTTCTTATGCAAGGATTCATTGTGTATCTCAAATAGAAAACAATTACTGTTTCTATAACACTAAAGACGAGATGTCTTCAGTATATTAATTTAATATACTTATAAAACGAACTATAAACTAGATAGATACTTTTATTTCCTCCATTGCTGAAGAGCATAACATATTTACAAATCATTATTAATATATATGTACAAACAGTATAATATCAATGCACAAATAACAGGGTTAAATGTCAGTTGAGTAATCGCAGCACATATAACCTTGTATTTAGTCAATTGACCTCGACTATGGACTAATACATAATTAGCAATATATAACAGTTATGATGTCCGAACATAACACTGTGCACATGTAAAACATAGAATCAGTTAGCTTTCAACTACCCGGAAAACATTCTACATATTAGCTTCAATAGCAACAAGTTCCTTGGAACAAGATTATCATCTACCTGTAATGCTAACGATACATCGAACTATAAACTGAACTTACGTGTTACAGACACAGTGAATATTTATTGAGTGAGTAGCACCGTATTACTTGAATAGAGCACCGTATTACTTGAATAGAATACGTGATAGCTAATCTGAAAGACGAGATGTCTTCAGTATATTAATTTAATATACTTATAAAACGAACTATTAACTGAACTTAAGTGTTACGGACACAGTGAATATTAATGTAGTGAGTAGCACCGTATTACTTGAATAGAATACGTGATAGCTATATAAAAGACGAGATGTCTTCAGTATATTAATTTAATATACTTATAAAACGAACTATAAACTGAACTTAAGTGTTACGGACACACTGAATATTAATGGAGTGAGTAGCACCGTATTACTTGAATAGAATACGTGATAGCTAATATAAAAGACGAGATGTCTTCAGTATATTAATTTAATATACTTATAAAACGAACTATAAACTGAACTTAAGTGATACGGACACAGTGAATATTAATGGAGTGAGTAGCACCGTATTGCTTGAATAGAATACGTGATAGCTAATATAAAAGACGAGATGTCTTCAGTATATTAATTTAATATACTTATAAAACGAACTATAAACTGAACTTAAGTGTTACGGACACAGTGAATATTAATGGAGTGAGTAGCACCGTATGGCGATTCACGAGATGTGAATAAACGAAATAGGAGAATATAAAAAGAGACGATAGAGTAAAATAGATAGAAAAGAACTTTGTGTTACGTTATTATTGAATTGATAGAGAACTGAAATATACCCCTAGACAACCGACCAGAGAGTTTATATAGCTTAAACCTTGGAAAGAGCCGTAAATAGACCAGACGTAGAGTAAGAGCCGACGAGGGGGGACGCCACAGTAATAGTTAATTATTGTTCCATCATCCATGGGGAATCTCATAATACATTTATATTTACATCTGACATTAGAAAAAGTTCCACAGTTCATACGTAATCACGTGATATACTCGTATTTACCCCCTGATATCAATACGTAATCACGTGATATACTCGTATTTACCCCCTGATATCAATACGTAATCACGTGATATACTCGTATTTACCCCCTGATATCAATACGTAATCACGTGATATACTCGTATTTACCCCGTGATATCAATACGTAATCACGTGATATACTCGTATTTACCCCCTGATATCAATACGCAATCACGTGATATACTCGTATTTACCCCCTGATATCATCAATACGCAATCACGTGATATACTCGTATTTACCCCCTGATATCAATACGCAATCACGTGATATACTCGTATTTACCCTGTGATATCAATACGCAATCACGTGATATACTCGTATTTACCCCTTGATATAAATACGCAATCACGTGATATACTCGTATTTACCCCGTGATATCAATACGCAATCACGTGATATACTCGTATTTACCCCTTGATATCAATACGCAATCACGTGATATACTCGTATTTACCCCTGATATCATCAATACGCAATCACGTGATATACTCGTATTTACCCCCTGATATCAATATGCAATCACGTGATATACTCGTATTTACCCCCTTGATATCAATACGCAATCACGTGATATACTCGTATTTACCCCCTGATATCAATACGCAATCACGTGATATACTCGTATTTACCCCCTGATATCAATACGCAATCACGTGATATACTCGTATTTACCCCGTGATATCAATACGCAATCACGTGATATACTCGTATTTACCCCTTGATATCAATACGCAATCACGTGATATACTCGTATTTACCCCTGATATCAATACGCAATCACGTGATATACTCGTATTTACCCCCTGATATCAATACGCAATCACGTGATATACTCGTATTTACCCCGTGATATCAATACGCAATCACGTGATATACTCGTATTTACCCCTGATATCAATACGCAATCACGTGATATACTCGTATTTACCCCCTGATATCAATACGCAATCACGTGATATACTCGTATTTACCCCCTGATATCAATACGCAATCACGTGATATACTCGTATTTACCCCTTGATATCAATACGCAATCACGTGATATACTCGTATTTACCCCCTGATATCAATACGCAATCACGTGATATACTCGTATTTACCCCTGATATCAATACGCAATCACGTGATATACTCGTATTTACCCCCTGATATCAATACGCAATCACGTGATATACTCGTATTTACCCCCTGATATCAATACGCAATCACGTGATATACTCGTATTTACCCCCTGATATCAATACGCAATCACGTGATATACTCGTATTTACCCCCTGATATCAATACGCAATCACGTGATATACTCGTATTTACCCCCTGATATCAATACGCAATCACGTGATATACTCGTATTTACCCCCTGATATCAATACGCAATCACGTGATATACTCGTATTTACCCCCTGATATCAATACGCAATCACGTGATATACTCGTATTTACCCCCTGATATCAATACGCAATCACGTGATATACTCGTATTTACCCCTTGATATCAATACGCAATCACGTGATATACTCGTATTTACCCCCTGATATCAATACGCAATCACGTGATATACTCGTATTTACCCCCTGATATCAATACGCAATCACGTGATATACTCGTATTTACCCCTTGATATCAATACGCAATCACGTGATATACTCGTATTTACCCCCTGATATCAATACGCAATCACGTGATATACTCGTATTTACCCCCTGATATCAATACGCAATCACGTGATATACTCGTATTTACCCCTTGATATCAATACGCAATCACGTGATATACTCGTATTTACCCCCTGATATCAATACGCAATCACGTGAGATACTCGTATTTACCCCCTGATATCAATACGCAATCACGTGATATACTCGTATTTACCCCTTGATATCAATACGCAATCACGTGATATACTCGTATTTACCCCCTGATATCAATACGCAATCACGTGATATACTCGTATTTACCCCCTGATATCAATACGCAATCACGTGATATACTCGTATTTACCCCGTGCTATCAATATGCAATCAAGTGATTTAGATTGACCTCCTATTTAAATCAAGTTGGGATCTTTCGCTGCCTACATGTACATCTTCCACCGTACTGCTAGTAACTGGTTAGTCTGTATTACGAGGGTAGGGTGTGCACAATAGATGACACAGTGACATTATGCAAATAATATAATGAGCGATATCTCCCATCTTGAATTCTAGAAAAATAGCCTCGAACATTTCTAAACTTAATGTCATAAATTCCACTACAACGAACTCGTTTCAACAGCGACATGTTAAAAGGAAAGCTTCGTGGTAACACGTTGGGCTGGTAATCCAGGGGTCGCAGGTTCGATCCTCCGTCTGACCCTAATAAAATTAACAGTCTTTCGGATGGGATTTTAAACCAAGGTATTGTGTCGGTGCTTTACGCCGTGCACGTAAAAGAACCAGAGGAGACTATATAATGGGTCTCTGTCTGTATCATTGCACTATCCTCCAAAACTCTAAAATGATTAATCTCGTCAGGAGGCATCGCTCATATGCGCAACTGGTAGCGACGATAAATAAACGTAAAGCACACATCAGAAAGCTTCACGAATACCAATGCAAATAATACAGAATGAATAAAATCTGGTTTACATACCTAAATAAGTAAAGTAGAAGTATTTTGGCGAAACTATGAAAATACGCCAGCAAGTGCGCGGAAAATGACGTCACACAGCTTATTCATAGCTACGCTATGAACCTACACACGCTATGAAACTACCTAGAATTAAAAATAATGAATAAAACGTCACATGATTATATTTAGCTTCACTGTACGTGGTCGTTTGCTAAAATAGTCACAATTACTAAATATGTCTCTTATTTCAGTGTTACCAGAAAATGTGAGCGATCCGTGCGACATTCGTGAACTGTTACTGGCGCCGTGTGCAGAAGGTTTTTACTGCAAGGCTGATACCGATGGACCCCAGTGTCGGTATATGGAAACATATTAATAATATGTTCATTTCCATTTAACATAATTTATGTATTAATAACTCGTCATTTGCTCATGTTCATTTAACATAATATACGTATTAATAACTCGTCATTTGCTCATGTTCATTTAACATAATATATGTATTAATAACTCGTCATTTGCTCATGTTCATTTAACATAATATATGTATTAATAACTCGTCATTTGCTCATGTTCATTTAACATAATATATGTATTAATAACTCGTCATTTGCTCATGTTCATTTAACATAATATATGTATTAATAACTCGTCATTTGCTCATGTTCATTTAACATAATATATGTATTAATAACTCGTCATTTGCTCATGTTCATTTAACATAATATATGTATTAATAACTCATCATTTGCTCATGTTCATTTAACATA
Source organism: Archivesica marissinica (assembly GCA_014843695.1). NCBI lineage: Eukaryota > Metazoa > Mollusca > Bivalvia > Venerida > Vesicomyidae > Archivesica > Archivesica marissinica. The sequence continues at coordinate 38,484,017 of CM026400.1, read as the reverse complement.
ATATATGTATTAATAACTCGTCATTTGCTCATGTTCATTTAACATAATATATGTATTAATAACTCATCATTTGCTCATGTTCATTTAACATAATATATGTATTAATAACTCGTCATTTGCTCATGTTCATTTAACATAATATATGTATTAATAACTCGTCATTTGTTCATGTTCATTTAACATAATATATGTATTAATAACTCGTCATTTGCTCATGTTCATTTAACATAATATACGTATTAATAACTCGTCATGTGTTCCTGTTCAGTTAACATAATATACGTATTAATAACTCGTCATTTGCTCATGTTCATTTAACATAATATATGTATTAATAACTCGTCATTTGTTCATGTTCAATTAATGTAATATATGAATTAATGATGGAGATGGAGATACTGTGCAAAAACAGCTATTTTGCACATGATACTAAGTATTGTGATTGTCTAATGTACATATTATTATAAATAGAAATGACCATACTATATTTATGCAATATTCGCGCCTAAAATCAACAAGCTATTTTGGCGCGTAAAAAGAATGATTACATGAGAACTTAATTTGTGTATCGTTAATTTAGCTTACCGCGAGGCTGATGTACGTAAATATTATCTCACAGCGAGAGATTATGTAATAGTTGTCGGTTTCTTTTGATGAGGCGCCAATATGTCTGGCTGTTTCATTAAAGTTACGATTTTGATTGCGTAAGGTAACAGGTGGTCAGCGCCACGCTGTCTGACTGAAATGTATATAATTCCGAGTAAAAGTAAAGAGAAATCAGAGCACAAAAGGCTGTCCTTATGCAAGGATTGATTGTGTATCTCAAATAGAAAACAATTACTGTTTCTATGACACTAAAGACGAGATGTCTTCAGTATATTAATTTAATATACTTATAAAACGAACTATAAACGAACTTAAGTGTTACAGACACAGTGAATAGAGTGAGTAGCACCGTATTGCTTGAATAGAATACGTGATAGCTAACTAAAAGACGAGATGTCTTCAGTATATTAATTTAATATCCTATAAAACGAACTATAAACTGAACTTAAGTGTTACGGACACAGTGAATATTAATGGAGTGAGTAGCACCGTATTGCTTGAATAGAATACGTGATAGCTAATATAAAAGACGAGATGTCTTCAGTATATTAATTTAATATACTTATAAAACGAACTATAAACTGAACTTAAGTGTTACGGACACAGTGAATATCAATGGAGTGAGTAGCACCGTATTGCTTGAATAGAATACGTGATAGCTAATATAAAAGACGAGATGTCTTCAGTATATTAATTTAATATACTTATAAAACGAACTATAAACTGAACTTAAGTGTTACGGACACATTGGGTAGCGATGGATTAAGTAGCACCGTATTGCTTGAATAGAATACGTGATAGCTAATATAATAAGATAAGAGATACAAATTATCTCTAATATATAGCGGTAATAAATTGATACCAGAACAGTACTGTGAGATATTGAAGTTATTGAGAGACGCGAGCGGCTGATCAACGTAGACAGTCTAATTGAGATATCCTTGATTGTATATTGAAGATTAAAGATGTAATCCAATTATCGACAGGGCGGTGATCTAATAAAGACACTAGAAATTAATGAGGCTTGAAGTGACTATTATATAGATAAGAGATCAGATATTCACGAGATGTGAATAAACGAAATAGGAGAATATAGAAAGAGACGATAGAGTAAAATAGATAGAAAAGAACTTTGTGTCACGTTATTATTGATTTGACAGAGAACTGAGATATACCCCTAGACAACCGACCAGAAGAGTTTATATAGCTTAAACCTTGGAAAGAGCCGTAAATAGATCAGACGTAGAGTAAGAGCCGACGAGGGAGGACGCCACAATACCCATCATTTGAGTTTTTCACAATTTCCCAATGTAAACAAACACTGGTTCAAAATGGAACGCGTAGGGATCCTAGCTGTCATATAGGGCTGTTTACTCAGCAATGCGCTGGGGCAAGTAGTACTGAAATACATTTACAAACAGTCTTCTTCAAATGAACACATATGCAACAAACGCATAGCACTTTGGGTGGCTTCTAGGGCAAATGTTTCATGTAAAAATTGGTATTATTTAATTGTAAAAGTATTTAATGAAAATAATTTAAGTATGTTTGCAAATATTACCGAGCCTAAGCCATCATCATTAGTATTCTCAATGGAAAGTAAACTAATGGCTAGGTTCAAATTAAACTGGTTTACATCTATTAATAGAGATGTTGGTATATCGGGTCGAGGTAGAAATAAATTACGGTTGTATAAGCTATTTAAAACAGAATTCAAAGAAGAAGACTACTGTATGATGTTTTTACCTCTTAGTCATAGAGCTGCTTTGAGTACATTTCGTTGTGGTGTTGCACCAATAAGAATAGAGACGGGCAGGTACGAGAATCTGAGTGTAGATCAAAGGAAATGTCCATTCTGTGACTCCGTTGAAAATGAACTACATGTTATTTTGTTATGTTGTACGTATGCAGATATTAGGTTACCGCTTATTAGAAAAACAATGGGTTTTATGGTAATTTTATTAATCTTTCTGATTCAGAAAAGTTTGTTTTAATTTTCTCCAGCAAGGAACTGATAAGATTATGTGCCAAAACCTGTTTTGAAATTCTTCAAAAACGACGGTTTTTGACGTGTAAATAAAATCAGTATGTTATGCAGTTCATAGATTGATATATATATATATATATTTAGCATGTAAATAATGTATCTCAATTGTTTCTTAATACTATGAATACTTTTTTATTGCCAACTAAATAGTCTATGCTAATCAGTTCACCACTGATCTGATCAGAGGTGATAATTGTTTTTTATACCATTTTTTAATTAATAAGCACGTTAGTGCTCTTTTTCAATATCAGTGTTTTAATAAATATTTTAAACACTTCTTAGATAAGATTAGCGTAGGCAATTTAGATTTAGCACATTTATATCTAAGAGTAGGTCTTGTTTTGGACCGAGAATCTCAGTGATAGCGGTTACACATGGTGACGTTTTGCGGCAGTGGTGTAATGGTGGCAATGTGCCCGTCACCATTTTGACGATTGTCTTCAGTTTGTGAGAGTATCGGTCTGGATCAACCTATATAAACTCTAGTTTTAAGAAACGTATATGTTGAACCGTATTCTATTGTGAATTGTTACTGTTACTGTCTCCTATAATTCATTATTGAGTTGCAATGTACATCGATATGTTTTTATTATATTGAATGTTGTTTGTTGTACATTGATGAGACGTAAATAAAGAATAAAATCTAAAATCTATGCAACCGATGCACCACAATCACAATAAGAAATGCAAACAGTATCTGGTTCTACAGTAAATCATCATCAAATTATGGTCTGCTTAATTGCAAAAACTACTTTATAGGGTACAACGACCAATTCCATCAGTGGGGTCACACGTTAAATGCCCGCGCAGATTATGTGATGCAGTCCGACTACGTTAATTATACTAATTGAACTTCAGTACAATAGTTAATGTATTCCCGCTATTAACTTACTTAACAGAAATTAGTTCCACCGGTGTCCGCCAGGTGTTATACAAACAAACACAACAAATAAATTGGCTATTACATACATAGTAAAAAGTACTGTAACGTGTCGGTACCTGTCATCACCTCCTGACACATCGCAAACCTATGTATTAATCACGCTTAAACAACAACAACAACATTAGTTTATTGCTTTCAGTTTATTCATTTTAGACGTATACATATAGTACATAGTCATAATTATATACATATTATACATACTATTTACACGTAAAACATATATAAGATGCTTAAAGCAAATACAATAGTTACACAGTGTAGTGGATACACACAACAAATTACCGAGAGGTCTCTTTAATAAAATCTTGTGAAAAGATAACAGTTCGAATTATAAGGTCTGTTCTGTATAAATATGCTTACGGTGAGTTGTATGTATTAATATGATTATTTAAATATTAGAATGTATTAATGTCTAGTCCTACTGATTAATGCATAATATATGAACTTAGAAGTATTGAGAATACAACGTTTTGAATGTTCCGACATGATCTGTTCAAGCTTATTAATGTTAGGCCAATGGTCATAATACGGTTTAAAATATAGTAAACTGTAAGAACCTGTCTCGTAGTCAATTCCGTCCGCCATTATTCCATTCCCAACCATCATCCTGCCATGACTCTTCTCAAAGTCAATCTATTATTAGACATGTATTGGAAAATCACCCATATTAATAACAGCAAACTCTGTTATTGCTAAATCTCTGCCATACAGCTTCCCCTAGTTCATATATGAAAGCGATGATGTTGAATATTATAAAAATTGTTGTATTTTTCAGTGAAATGAAAGTAGATTCTGCAGACAATGGTAAGATAGCCCATTAATCAAATTCTCTTTGGTACGGTACATATTTAGCTATTGCGCAAGTGTGTTGATCAATGGCGTCGTGACTTGTTGTATGACGTTAGTCTGTATACCCAGTTTTATCACATAACTTTGCTTATATTCAGTGTAATACAGTCATCTCATAATGTCTTAAATGTACGCACGCGTAATAACACCTGGAATGATTCTGATTGGTTGAGAGAATAATTCTTATACTTTGTACATTAAACTTTAAAGTATGCATATTTCTATTTCAATTGGTACATACTGTTACTGGCAAGACGCACTATGCTTTACACCGTACAACATTTGGGTCAACGTGCGGTAGCAATTAATTAGATACTATTGCAATATCGAAGTACACCGTACAACAGTTGGTCAACGTGCGGTAGCAATTAATTAGATACTATTGCAATCTCTAAATACACCGTACAACATTGGGTCAGCGTGCGGTACTATTGCAATCTCTAAGTACACCGTACAACATTGGGTCAACGTGCGGTAGCAATGAATTAGATACTATTGCAATCTCTAAGTACACCGTACAACATTGGGTCAACTTGCGGTAGCAATGAATTATATACTATTGCAATCTCTAAGTACACCGTACAACATTGGGTCAACGTACGGTAGCAATGAATTAGATACTATTGCAATCTCTAAGTACACCGTACAACATTTGGGTCAACGTGCGGTAGCAATGAATTAGATATTATTGCAATATCTAAGTACACCGTACAACATTGGGTCAACGTGCGGTAGCAATTAATTAGATATTATTGCAATATCTAAGTACACCGTACAACATTGGGTCAACGTGCGGTAGCAATGAATTAGATATTATTGCAATATCTAAGTACACCGTACAACATTGGGTCAACGTGCTGTAGCAATTAAATAGATACTATTGTAATATCTAAGAGCACCGTACATATTTTCTTCAACGTTTCTTCAACAAAATGGTTCAATCTCTATGTGAATGCATCTCAAGTGAATGTCTTACTGGTATGCATATCGTATATCTATATATTATTAAAATGTCTACCTATCCGGTGTAACACAACTTAACGGCTATGATGACATGTGTAAAATTGTTTCTGTTGTTCAACCAGGTAACTACATCGAATTTATCACTCATATCATTGGAATCTTCGGCGTCATTTGTGCGGCGGTAATGTTGCTGTTGTGTACTATATTGATACAACGTTACCGACAGTCTGCAGTGAAAGACAGGTACGTGGTGTGGCGGTAATGTTGCTATTGTGTGCTGTGCTGATGTTCATACGGGCACTCGGTGTCTTCCTCCATCAATAATAGCTGAATAGTCGCCATATCATTCAGTATGATACAATACCTCTCACATTGAACTATTTCAGAATCCGTTTCACATATGTAGCCGGACTACATTTCTCGGACTACATTTTCCGACTACATTTCTCGACTACATTTCTTGGAATACATTTCTTGGAATACATTTCTTGGACTACAGTTCTCGACTACATTTCTCGGACTACATTTCTGGGACTACATTTCAGACTTGGACTACATTTCTCGACTACATTTCTTGGACTACATTTCTCGACTACATTTCTCGGACTACATTTCTGGGACTACATTTCTCGCTATTAAATTATTTACTTATTAAAGTGTACCTTTTGAATAATATAACATTGTAACTCGCGAACCATATCAATTGAAATGTTGTGATCTATTTTGCAGACACAGCCGAGAGACAACTAGAGTTCCAACTAACGGGTATGGTTTAAACATTGTCAAGCAGAAATATTACGTCTTAATAATTATAGAAACAACGCATTGCTTAGATGATTAATGAAAGATTAGCGCATAATGCTTACAATAATCTTGTTTTAAAGTCACTAAACACTATGGGCGTTTTGACTAACGCCTTCCCATAATCATTTATTATTCTAAACCTTCAATAAATTGCAATGCTTACACTGCAATCAATTACACACCTAGCTCTTCAATCAATTACCGCTGTGTTCATAACAATGCAGTAATACTGTTTTATAGCGGATTACCAGGAGCCGCCGTACACAATGCGCAAGAATCTCAGCTGGTACTTCAACCGGAAGCAGGATGGGACGCATGCCCCGTCAATACAGGTCAGATTCATTGTTGCTACACATTAACATTAATACCAGTTTCTTACATCAAACAGCAACGTGTATCAACATTAAACTGGTGAATGTTTTCTTCTATAATACATTCTTTAAAAATCTTCTCATAAACTACAATTAACATATTTTTGAAATTTACCATGTGGTATCATATAATGAACCGTTACTAAATGTACGAAGTACATCTGTTTGTTAAACTTTACATCATATATCACATATGTCAGAAAACACGTGTCTGGGCTATTATCCCCATACCATTAGACATAAAGATAACAAACTATTAGTAGATATGTAGGTACGATGATAATGTCCATGCGAGACGACTTAGATTAATTTGACGTACCTTTTACTTAGTTCTAAAGCATGTGCACATTGCCGCGTGTGCGGTTTACTTTTATTTATCGTTGCTACCGGTTGCCCATATGAGTGACGCCTCCTGAAAAGATTAGTCATTTTAGATTTTTGGAGGATAGTGCAATGATACAGACAGAGACCCATTCCAGCGTCTCCTCTGGTTCTTTTACGTGCACGGTTTAAAGCACCATTTACACCGACACGAGACCTCGGTTTAAAAGCCCATCTAAAAGACTGTTAATTTTTATTAGGTTCAGACGGGGGATCGAACCTGCGATCCCTGGATTAACAGTCCAGATGGTTAACCGCTTGACTACAGATCCGTCTGTAAGCACATTTCCCGAACACTCGTATGTTTTATAGCCCTTAGAGATTTTCAAATCGGGTGATCGATCCAGGGCCTTCATGGGCCTCGTTTTATATTAACATGTACATATGTTGTATATAGTTGGTTTTAAAGGCCTTACAGACGATCGATATTATCCAATGAGAGTCCTTGTTCAATAAATATTAGGATTATTATTGCAAACAATTGTTTTCCAGTCGAATCGTGCCTGCTCGGGTCGATCGATGTAGGGAATGCGTTCAGTTCAACCAATTCTAAGAAGGTATGTACATGTGTATTTGTATCGCGCATATCTAAAGCCACAATGTTATAACATGATTTTTAAATATGCCAACATGGGTGATGTTCGATTAGCGCAGTGGTTAGCACGCTCACTTCTCACTGATGCACCCAGGGTTCGATCCCTGGACAGAGAAGTATGTGAGCTGCTACTGTGATCGACAGATTGGAGATTTCTCCACATATAACCTTTCATCCGCGCTAACGAGAGTGATTAATATAAGTTGCTACGTCTTGCATAGCAGTCGTTGTGAAATAAACACTTTATAGCAATGTCTACAGTGCAGGATGTCATATGTACAGCAAACGCTCGTCCGCTTTGGATTATATGACCTTGTGAGATAATAAACTGTTCAAACATATCTCCAATTTTCTTCCACTATTTTGCAGTCGGCTCGCAGATATGCACCAGAATCGATCTAGTCTTGATAGAGAATGTGGAGAAAGAACGATAACATCTGAACACCTTGATCAAGCAGACGAAGAGGAAATGCAAAGCTTCGGTGGAACTTGTTGGTTGCGTGCGTCTGTCTGCCTGTTAGCAGGATAACTCAATATGTTGTGGATGAACTTTGATGAAACTTTTAGCATCTCTCCGAGTGTTACTCTCTACTTTCTTAATTTGTCATTAGTGTGTGCTCAAATTGTTGCTTTAAGGTTGCTTAACTGTTTCAACACCACGGGCCTCTAAATAGGCTTACAAAAAGTGTAGATCCAGATGAGGCGGCTCGTGACAGTAATATTACTATTTTTAGACAATATTTACCCATTTTGATCGTCACGAGCCGGCTCATCAAGATCTGTACTTTTTGCCAGTACTATTACTAATTTTAGACACACTTTACCCATTTTGATAAATGAACTGGTCCAGATGTATTTTTGTTATTAATTTATTGGTCTAAAATATCATGCATCACCAGCAGTCCATGTCAGTTACTTAGTGTTGAATGGGTTAATACATGTATATATATATGCTACTTTATCATGCACCACCAGTCCATGTCAGTTACTTAGTGTTGAATGGGTTACTGACAATGGTAGATCAGTATGTTGGACCCTTAGATGGATGGTTGTTAATGACATGTGTCTAGTATAACATTAGTGTATGTGTGTATGTTACTTGCAGGTTACTGACAATGGTAGACCAGTATGTTGGACCTTTAGATGGATGGATGTTAATGACATGTGTCTAGTATAACATTAGTGGATGTGTGTATGTTACATGCAGGTTACTAACAATGGTAGACCAGTATGTTGAACCTTTAGATGGATGTATGTTAATGACATGTGTCTAGTATAACATTAGTGTATGTGTGTATGTTACATGCAGGTTACTGACAATGGTAGACCAGTATGTTGGACCTTTAGATGGATGTATGTTAATGACATGTGTCTAGTATAACATTAGTGTATGTGTGTATGTTACATGCAGGTTACTGACAATGGTAGACCAGTATGTTGGACCTTTAGATGGATGGATGTTAATGACATGTGTCTAGTATAACATTAGTGTATGTGTGTATGTTACATGCAGGTTACTGACAATGGTAGACCAGTATGTTGGACCTTTAGATGGATGTATGTTAATGACATGTGTCTAGTATAACATTAGTGTATGTGTGTATGTTACATGCAGGTTACTGACAATGGTAGACCAGTATATTGGACCTTTAGATGGATGTATGTTAATGACATGTGTCTAGTATAACATTAGTGTATGTGTGTATGTTACATGCAGGTTACTGACAATGGTAGACCAGTATGTTGGACCTTTAGATGGATGGATGTAATGACATTTGTCTAGTATAACATTAGTGTATGTGTGTATGTTACATGCAGGTTACTGACAATGGTAGACCAGTATGTTGGATCTTTAGATGGATGTATGTTAATGACATGTGTCTAGTATAACATTAGTGTATGTGTGTATGTTACATGCAGGTTACTGACAATGGTAGACCAGTATGTTGGACCTTTAGATGGATGTATGTTAATGAGATGTGTCTAGTATAACATTAGTGGATGTGTGTATGTTACATGCAGGTTACTGACAATGGTAGACCAGTATGTTGGACCTTTAGATGGATGTATGTTAATGACATGTGTCTAGTATAACATTGGTGTATGTGTGTATGTTACATGCAGGTTACTGACAATGGTAGACCAGTATGTTGGACCTTTAGATGGATGGATGTTAATGACATGTGTCTAGTATAACATTAGTGTATGTGTGTATGTTACATGCAGGTTACTGACAATGGTAGACCAGTATGTTGGACCTTTAGATGGATGGATGGATGTTAATGACATGTGTCTAGTATAACATTAGTGTATGTGTGTATGTTACATGCAGGTTACTGACAATGGTAGACCAGTATGTTGGACCTTTAGATGGATGGATGTTAATGACATGTGTCTAGTATAACATTAGTGTATGTGTGTATGTTACATGCAGGTTACTGACAATGGTAGACCAGTATGTTGGACCTTTAGATGGATGGATGTTAATGAGATGTGTCTAGTATAACATTGGTGCAGGTGTGTATGTTACATGCAGGTTACTGACAATGGTAGACCAGTATGTTGAACCTTTAGATGGATGTATGTTAATGAGATGTGTCTAGTATAACATTAGTGTATGTGTGTATGTTACATGCAGGTTACTGACAATGAAAGATCAGTATATTGGACCTTTAGATGGATGCATGTTCACACCACATTGATTGTAATATTTCTTTGACTATTGTATCTACATTAAATATATTTTGCTTTGGGTTGTGGGTGTACATAGTTACAAAACTAGGGATCATTTTAGAGGGCGATGTGGGCGAAATAGTTGCCCTATAGACCACGACTCTTTCTTTTTACAATTTACATACAAAATATTGGTCAGTAAGATACACTGGTCCATTATAAAGCACTCCTTCTATTAAAATGTTGTATTTAATGGTCATACAGTGTATTGTAACCATATTTTGTTGAAATTGATTAAATAACATCATTTAAGAATGCAACCGCGCGCTTTCTCACTTCTCCCAACAATTCTGACCTGCAGAACAGTATGCAAATTTGATTGTTTGTCTAGTTGTATATATTCGTCTATCTGATTCATGCTTGTTTAAATATCAATATATTCTCATGTTTCTATACATTATCTAGTAGACAGTTTTTAGTAAATATCAATATATTCGCATGTTTCCATACATTATCCAGTAGGCAGGTTTTAGTAAATATCAATATATTCTCATGTTTCCATACATTATCCAGTAGGCAGGTTTTAGTAAATATCAATATATTCGCATGTTTCCATACATTATCCAGTAGGCAGGTTTTAGTAAATATCAATATATTCTCATGTTTTCATACATTATCCAGTAGGCAGGTGTTAGTAAATATCAATATATTCGCATGTTTCCATACATTATCTAGTAGGCAGGTTTTAGTAAATATCAATATATTCGCATGTTTCCATACATTATATAGTAGAGAGGTTTTAGTAAATATCAATATATTCGCATGTTTCCATACATTATCTAGTAGACAGGTTTTAGTAAATATCAATATATTCGCATGTTTCCATACATTATATAGTAGAGAGGTTTTAGTAAATATCAATATATTCGCATGTTTCCATACATTATCTAGTAGGCAGGTGTTAGTAAATATCAATATATTCGCATGTTTCCATACACCATCTAGTAGACAGGTTTTAGTAAATATCAATATATTCGCATGTTTCCATACGTTATATAGTAGACAGGTTTTAGTAAATATCAATATATTCTCATGTTTCCATACATCTAAATATAGATATAAACTATCAATATAGATTTAATAAAATATGAAGTATCGCTTCAATTGGATTTATTTTTCATTATAATACTGTTGCCTGCAACAAGTCACTATACGAGAACCGCGTTGCCTTCGTATACATGCTGCATATTGCTTGGTAGACCATAGTGGTACCATTTGTTGTTTTTCCTGACATCACTACACTAGCCTACCTATCGAGAGCAGCAATGACACCGTATAACGCTTGTTCAAGGTCCTGAAATCTGGGGTCATCACCATCTCCAAATGGTTAGGTAACATAGGTGATCCCTATCCGTTCATTATGTCCCCTATTGCTACTTGCCCTCCGTGACCTGTATGGCCCACCGTACGTTCTCCCGGTGGCACAAATAGAACAAATGCAAAGTAGATTAAGAATCCGGACGGGAATGTCTCCCTGTTCGTTCAACCAAAGGAATAAATGCAAAGTAAACTATAAATCCGTACGGGTATATCTCCCTGTTCGTTCAACCAAAGGAATAAATGCAAAGTAAACTATAAATCCGTACGGGTAGATCTCCCTGTTCGTTCAACCAAAGGAATAAATGCAATGTAAACTAAGAATCCGGACGGGTATGTATCCCTGTTCGTTCAACCAAAAGAATAAATGCAATGTAAACTAAAATTCCGGACGGGTATATCTCCCTGTTCGTTCAAACAAAGGAATAATCCAATGTAAACTATGAACTCGCATGGGTATGTCTCCCTGTTCGTTCAACCGAAGGCATAAATGCAAAGTAAATTAAGAATCCGGACGGGTATATCTCCCTGCGTGTTCAACCAAAGGAATAAATACAAAGTAAACTAAGAATCCGGACGGGTAGATCTCCCTGTTCGTTCAACCAAAGTAATAAGTACAAAGTAACCTAAGAATCCGGACGGGTAGATCTCCCTGTTCGTTCAACCAAAGGAATAAATGCAAAATAAACTAAGAATCCGGACGGGTATATCTCCCTGTTCGTTCAACCAAAGGAATAAATGCAAAATAAATTAAGAATCCGGACGGGTATATCTCCCTGTTCGTTCAACCAAAGGAATAAATGCAAAATAAACTAAGAATCCGGACGGGTATATCTCCCTGCGTGTTCAACCAAAGGAATAAATACAAAGTAAACTAAGAATCTTGACCGGTATGTCCTTGCGGAAGGTTTGTGGGTCTACCCTATATATTGAATGTACAACTGTTTGAATGTGCCACCCTGACGCATTTGTCCAATTGGATTGTCCTTTTCAAGTGAGTCGTTTTCTTCACCTTGCTTAGTTTCAGTGAAAACTTGCTAAACTGGAGTGTGTAGGGTATTGACAGTCACATTGTTACAGTACTGCCAGCTTCAGTTAGCCTGCTGAGTGTGGTCTGATCTTCACCTGTTGGTTGCAACTTGGTTGCTTACAATACGTCCTCAGGAACGCTTCATTTCTGTGGCCTGACATAAATATTATATGTCGGGTTTCGAACCCCTGGTGTATTCATGTGTGTTATACCAGTGTCACTGACACAGTGGGGGTACCACCATGAGGTTTCAGCTGCCTAACAAATGTCTCTCATAAACCCACTATATGAACTCTGGTAAACCAGATATTAAACATACCGGGAACAGAGCCTCCTTCACACATGCGTTGAACAGAATGACGGCAGACTTATCTCTCCTGAACAGACTGACGTCAGACTTATCTGTCCTGGTTATAAATAGCTTCAGGAGTTTTACTAGACGATTTGGTAACCCAGTTGTATACATACGTCTGTCTGTACGTGCCTCATCATTTGTCACCCCACCCTGAAATACCGATATCAAATTGTCTGAGTTTGGCTTTAGAATGATTACATGAACATGGTTGGCCTGATGGGGAAATGATTGTGTTAGTATTGTAAATTCTGACATCGCATAGCAGTCAGGGGCGTAGCTAACGACTTTTAATGTGTAACGAATCGTGATTTGTCAAACCTTGTGAGAAAACAACGTGTGATGTGGCATGGATATTTGGAATGAATACATGTGTTGGGAACGTGTATGGGAACAATTGCTATACTGCATATCTAACATTATACATAGAATTTACATTCAAGAAGTTTTACAGCCCACTTTGTATTTTCCTTTCATTCCTTTGTGCTTGGTTTGCTTCGCCATTTTGTCAATTTCCGATGTGTCCTTGTGGATAAACCTGCCAGTGCTGGCTACAGTAACATAGTCTTGTTTTGACTGTTCTATAGAAGTCATAGGCTCTGTTTCTTGTTTATGTTCTGTTTCGTATGGTGCAACAGAATCCCCGGTTTCTTGACAATCCTGGCTTTAGCCCTGGTTGTTGTTTTCATCATAACTGACATAAGCATAGCATTGGTATTGATGTTTTCATTTTTACAAAATTCAAATAAGCTCGTTGCAATGGTTTTATAAAGTTCATCATCGCCATCATTCATTTCTTCCAGTAAAAAATCCAGATCTAAATCAAAAGATCCAAAACTCGACGAATCCATGATGAAGCTTGCAACGTGTGCTTGCGTTTTGTTTTACAATATTTGATCTCGTTTTGTGTTTACTCATAAAAATAGACTGAGGTTCCCAAATATTGCATTCATACAAAAGTTCATGTATCAATGCGCCGGAATATCAGAGTCACGCTGCCCAACACGGCGAATGCGCATGCTCGTAACTCGGGGGAGCGTGACAGAGCTCTGCATGTTATTAGTTGAAAACCCTTAATTGAAAATGTATGCAATCAGGGCACATATATGTTCAAGGAAGGAAATGTATGCAATCAGGGCACATATATGTTCAAGGAAGGAAATGTATGCAATCAGGGCACATATACGTTCAAGGAAGGAAATGTATGCAATCAGGGCACATATACGTTCAAGGAAGGAAATGTATGCAATCAGGGCACATATACGTTCAAGGAAGAAAATGTATGCAATCAGGGCACATATATGTTCAAGGAAGGAAATGTATGCAATCAGGGCACATATACGTTCAAGGAAGGAAATGTATGCAATCAGGGCACATATACGTTCAAGGAAGGAAATGTATGCAATCAGGGCACATATACGTTCAAGGAAGGAAATGCAATAGCAATGTAAATATGTACGCATGAATGTTGGCGTTGTTTACATTATTATATTATGCCAGCAAACGTCATAGACAACGTTTGTGTATTACGGTAATTGAAATACTTAGATTCTGTGGCAAATACTTGCAAACAAAATATACTATGTAACAGGAAATTGCATCCTGTAGAAATTTCTTATTTCACTGATTTTCACTGATGTAGTGTCGCTGTAAATTGACTAATAGGAAAACCACTATCACCCCTTACCCTCGTTGCAATGTCCCCTCCTGCGGGTACCCAACCCCATTCCCCTAAAAGTGAAAAAACACTGATGTTCCTCTAACTGATTATGCTAGTAAAGCACTAAGAATCTAGGGGCCCCCTCCCTAAAATCTGTTCAGCAAGCTTCAATACACTCTTAGATTTCTTAAAGTGTATCTGTTTGTATTATTTTTAGAATGATATGTTGATGATCGATTCCCATTTGAGGCAGTGCCGCAATTCATATTCTAACATGACTTGATATTTTGTTCTAATATAAAACTATTAATAAATTCTGGCTAATATTGAAAATTAGCATTAGACTTTTTAGAAAATCTTTATTACAGAGAGGTAATTTGTAAAGCCGTCAGCCAAATCACGAAAGGAGAAAGATTAGGCGGCACGCCGACAAAACAACACGCACATTTATTCGTTCGTAGCATTATATTGGGTCATGTTAGAATAGAAATAATATTTGTCTTGCCGTGGTATATCGGCGAATAAACCACGGTTTGTCGTTCTGATGCGTAGAAACCACGTAGGCCTACGGCCTGCGATATACCACGGCAAGACAAATATTATTTCCATTCTAAACATGACCCAACTGTTGATGATAGTCAGAAAATAGCTCAAATGCAAAAGTACATCTAACCGCGCAGGAATACGAAACCTAACAGATGGCGGAGAAAATGCCATATTTCACTGTTTCAAGTGATGTAAGATGGAGTTTTCTTTCCCTAAGAAAACTCTACCATTCCTTGGAAAGTATTAACGATAAAGACGCCTTAATTACTTTATTATGTTACTCCTCTCTTTCGAAGCAAGCCTCCGGTTGCATAATGTCCACCAGGTATAATGTTGTCAAAACGTGTGGCCCAAACCATTTGCATGTTCATACTATGTATTGTATCGTTCTGTGCATAACATTAACTATTCATTTGCAATTAAATATGATTAAACTAAAACTAAACCAATGAGTTAAATCATGTATAATATTTTCTATTTTTAACTATCAAAATCTAATCTACATTGTGAGGACCCCATATCTGATCAATGAATGTAATACAGTCCATGGATACTGACTTCCGTTTCATCTGCCATCTATCTGGTGTAGCTCGCCTCACACGACTTCATTACACGTACATGAGAATGATTCTCGTCTGATGATATCTGGATCTATGTCTCATTAGCGTTTTCAAAATGTTGCTGAACGTCGTGTGATTTCAATGTATATATGTTTAGTTAACGTCGCTACCTGTTGCCCATTTGAGCGACGGACAGTTTACGTAACAACACCTTTCCTGGGCAGGCTCCAGTGGTTAACCAGTACTTGGTGCACCAACCTCCGTAAAAAAAACTGCCAACTTTTGCATACCAATAAGACACGGTCTGAGAGGGGCTCGAATCCATGACCATCAGTGATGATAGGTTACAGGGGTGTACAAATCAGCGACCATAACCACTAGACAACGGAGGCGGACAGTGATTTATAGATGATCGAGATTATTTACCCATGCCGCCGGCGGACCATGTGTGTGTGTTTTACGTTTATTTATCGTCGCTACCGGTTGCCCATATGAGCGACGCCTCCTGGAGAGATTAGTAAAACGCCTGATCTGCAAGCATAGGTTCGGGAAGTACTGATGTTCATAAAACAAAGGTGTCTCATAAGTCAGTAATGACTTGTCCTTTCAATAGGGGTGACACTATAATAAACAAATACTGTACTGTACGCGAGTGTTCTTTAATTTGAACCGTGATGTTGATTAACCTGTTATCACAAATATGTACGTGTACACAGTCTGATAAATTAATCTACACTCAATATTCCGATGAACAATGTATAGCTTTAACAACACAACACATTGTGATTAGCAGACGACATTGTACCGGAATGTTTAGTTTATGTTCTAACTGACTAATAATTATGTGCATAGCAGCATAGTTCAAGCGATCGTGATAGCTCAGCATATAGTTCACACAGACAGGAATGAATCGATATGTGCATAGCAGCATAGTTCAAGCGATCGTGATAGCTCAGCATATAGATCAGACAGAAAGTGTACATAACAGCATAGTTCAAGCGATCGTAATAGCTCAGCATACAGTTCAGACAGACATGATCTGTGCATAGCATCATAGTTCAAGCGATCGTAATAGCTCAGCATACAGTTCAGACAGACATGATCTGTGCATAGCATCATAGTTCAAGCAATCGTGAATCGATAGCTCAGCAAATAGATCAGACATAAAGGAAATAATCGATTTGTGCATAACATCATAGTTCAAGCGATCGTGAAAGCTCAGCATATAGTTCAGACATACAGGAAGGAATCGATCTGTGCATAACAGCATAGTTCAAGCGATCGTGATAGCTCAGCATATAGTTCAGACAGACAGGAAGGAATCGATCTGTGCATAGCAGCATAGTTCAAGCGATCGTGATACTCAGCATATAGTTCAAACAGACAGGAAGGAATCGATCTGTGCATAGCAGCATAGTTCAAGCGATCGTGATAGTTCAGCATATAGTTCAGACAGACAGGAAGGAATCGATCTGTGCATAGCAGCATAGTTCAAGCGATCGTGATAGCTCAGCATATAGTTCAGACATACAGGAAGGAATCGATCTGTGCATAGCAGCATAGTTCAAGTGATCGTGATAGCTCAGCATACAGATCAGACATGTGTACATAACAGCATACATGTAGTTCAAGTGATCGTGATAGCTCAGCAAACAGATCAGACAGGTGTACATAGCAGCATAGTTCAAGCGATCGTGGATCGATAGCTCAGCATATATATATATATATATATATATACATATCCGACTTGAAGGATATGGGGGTCTTAAAACAAGCAGCTGTTGTTTGTGTCGTTCTCGTTGTGGTCACGAGATTGTCGCGTTTATTCGAGAAGAAATTACCTGTTAATTTTGGAGGAACGTGACACCCAGATTTCAAGAATGTCGCTGATATTTTCAAGTAAGTGTTTTTGTTGTAACATTTTAGAGTGAATATACCTAATGTAGTATTCACTTTTCTATTACTGCCCATCAATCATTTTCTCGGACTATTACTAGGAGATAATTCTGTAGAAGGGAAGGGTAGACCACTCATATTTCAACTCAAGTCTTCAACCTCCGTAATCGACTGTACAACTTTCTTATATCATTTGTTTCCCAAGCGATAGCGGTGTCAGGGGAGCTAAGACTAACTATTAATATAACCGATTGAGAAACCAGCTGTAAACCAGTAACCTGCCGATTGAATTCGACGGAATGTGCAAGCTACATATAGAGTTAGACAGGGAGAATGTCTATCTCCATTTCTATTTAGCATGTACCTTGAAGCGACACTACATCAGTGAAAATGCAAATTTATACAGAATGTAATTTCCTATTATATGGTATAATTTTATTCCAAGCTACATATAGAGTTAGACAGGGAGAATGTCTATCTCCATTGCTATTTAGCATGTACCTTGAAGCGACACTACATCAGTGAAAATGCAAATTTATACAGAATGTAATTTCCTATTATATGGTATAATTTTATTCCAAGCTACATATAGAGTTAAAGTTTAAACTTTATTTATTTTACAACGATTGCGAAGCAAGTTCTAACAACTTATATTAATCACTTTCGTTGGCGCGGATAAAAGCATATTATTTGGTCATTCGTGTGGGGGGAAACCGGATTACCCGATCTGGCGACCACCGTACCATCTCACATACTTCGAGGATCGAACCCGGGTTGCATTAGTGAGAAGCGAGCGCGCGAACCAATAACCAATTGGACAGTTAGACTGGGAAAATGTATATCTCCATTTCTATTTAGCATGTACCTTAATGACATTGACGAACTGTTATCTTAAAAGGTGTGGAGGGTATAGATACAGGTACTATGCAACTTTGTTTATTACTCTATTCTATTCTGATGATATAGCTTTATTTGCCAAATCTGCTGAGAGTCTACAAAATGCATTGGTCATTTTAGCTGAATATTGCTTACAATGGAAACTAACTGTTAACACTACAGAAGTGGGAGACGATCCCAAAAATTGGCAGTTTTACTATAATAATCAGCAGATAGTGTGTGTGTTTTACGTTTATTTATCGTCGCTACCGGTTGCCCATATGAGCGACGCCTCCTGAAGAGATTAGTCATTTTAGATTTGTTGGATGATAGTGCATTGATACAGACAGAGACCCATTCCAGAGTCCTCTCTGGTTCTTTTACGCGTACAGTGTAAAGCACCGACACGAGACTTCTGATGCATAATTTAGAATAGGTGTTATCAATTTGTCGAAAGGTTCCATCATATGTTTTGGCGATAATGGTGTAACTTTATACACACAATTTATTCAACTGGAAACTAGCCTTAAGGGCCTTGACTGCTAACATCCTATCCATGTCGTTGTATGCACCACTAGTCGTGAAAGTCACGTCAAGATATTTAAATGTCTTAACAACTTCTATCTGCTGAACAGACGGATCTATAGTCCAGTGGTAGCACGCTGGACTGGTAATCCAGGGATCGCAGGTTCGATCCCCGTCTGACTCTAATAAAATTAACAGTCTTTCAGATGGGACGTTAACCCGAGGTCTCGTGTCGGTGCTTTACACCGTGCACGTAAAAGAGCCAGATGAGACTCTAGAATGGGTCTCTCTCTGTATCATTGCACTATCCTCCAACAATCTAAAATGACTAATCTCTTCAGGAGGCGTCGCTCATATGGGCAACCGGTAGCGACGATAACTAAGCGTAAAACACAGTCGTCTCCAACGGGATGGTTTCTCTATTATTCACTAAATGTTACACACTAAATGTGTATGGTTATATATTAAAGTATTTGGAAGTATTGACTGCCAGAAGTCTGTTATCGAAAATGTCATATATTAACGTATGAGAAAGTATTAATTTCTCGGAAGTATGTCAGATTATTGCGGACAATACTATATGTTTATACTCATATACTATTTTATATTAAGAGGCATTCTAGACTATTCAAAGCTTGTCAGCTATTACTGGCCAGAATTTGCACATGGCGAGAAAGACAACATTACAGTCGAGATGCTTATAAGCCACCAGGTAACCGTACTTTGTGTAATTAGCATAGCCTAGTAACAGTCGTAGCCTGGGAACAGTTGTTGCCTAGTAATGGTCGTAGCTTAGTAACAGTCGTAGCCTAGTATCAGTCGTTGCATAGTAACAGTCGTAGCCTAGTAACGGTCGTAGCCTAGTAACAGTCGTAGCCTGGAAACAGTCGTAGCCTAGTAACGGCCGTAGCCTAGTAACGGCCATAGCCTAGTAACGGTCGTAGCCTAGTAACAGTCGTAGCCTAGTAACAGTCATAGCTTGGGACAGTCGTAGCCTAGTAACAGTCGTAGCATGGAACAGTCGTAGCATAGTAACGGTCGTAGCCTAGTAACAGTCGTAGCCTGGGAACAGTCATAGCCTGGGAACATATGTTTTGCCTTGTCCGTCATATTATATATATATATATTGAACACCAAAACCGTTAATTGAACCTCAATGATTTTCTGATAATATATACAAATCGTTTTGCCAGTAGTAAAAAATAGAAAAGTCGGCAGGTTATTAACATTTAATTTTAAGCAAATATAATAATGTGTGTTTTGTTTTTGTTGGCCATTGTTTATTGTACCACCCTAAATATTGAGTTTGATGTGACGAGTGTGTGTATGTGGGGGGTGGGGGTTGTCGAACACACTGTCTGTATGTGTCGTTGCATATATACTAGAAGTGAAGTAGCGTATATCGTACCTTCTCAGAATAACACATGGAACAGAGAGCCAGTTTACAAGTTAAATCCAGAAAGAACACATATCCGAATGAAACACATATCCGAATGAAATACATATCCGAATGAAACACATATCCGAATATCCGAATGAAACACATATCCGAATGAAACACATATCCGAATGACTTGCTTAATAAACATTTTACAAAGCAAAGTAATCACACTCTGTGACGATAGACTCTAGGATCATAAACATTTCTACTATATATACACTCTTCTTGACTGCTATAAACACTATGAACTCCTTGGTATAATTTGAATAAACACAATTTCTCAGCATGACACAGTTCTACCAGCATGACACATTTCTACCAGCAGACCATTCTACCAGCATGACACAGTTCTACCAGCATGACACAGTTCTACCAGCATAACACAGTTCTACCAGCATGACACAGTTCTACCAGCATGACACAGTTCTACCAGCATGACACAGTTCTACCAGCATGACACAGTTCTACCAGCATAACACAGTTCTACCAGCATAACACAGTTATACCAGCATGACACAGTCCTACCAGCATGACACAGTTCTACCAGCATAACACAGTTCTACCAGCATAACACAGTTCTACCAGCATAACACAGTTCTACCAGCATAACACAGTTCTACCAGCATGACACAGTTCTACCAGCATGACACAGTTCGACCAGCATCACACAGTTCTACCAGCATGACACAGTTCTACCAGCATGACACAGTTCTACCAGCATGACACAATTTTACCAGCATGACACAGTTCTACCGGCATGACACAGTTCTACCAGCATGACACATATCTACCAGCATGACACAGTTCTACCAGCATGACACAGTTCTACCAGCATGACACAGTTCTACCAGCATGACACAGTTCTACCAGCATGACACAGTTCTACCAGCATGACACAGTTCTACCAAAACTCGCATACTGTGAGACGTGATAGCGCAGTGATAGCGCTTTTGCTTCAGGTGGGAATGATCAGGAGTAACGGTACCGTTGGATTGTACCCTTTGGCAAGGGAGTTAAATTCCACGTACGTTGCCTCGTCTCACATCCTCGTGGCGATGGATTCCATCACGAATAAGGTCTCGAGAGTGATTAATATAAGTTGTAAGAACTTGTTTCGCACTCGAACTAAAATAAATTTGTATAAACTAAGCTTCCGAGTTAAATCAAGGTCAATCAAATTACACATGGGCTCTACATAACGATCGCATCATGTGTAGATAAAATTATACTTCTATATCTTAGTTAAACCTACTTAATGTACAATTTATCTTTATTTCAGAAACGTTTGATTATCATGTATATATTCAAATGTCATGTATCACGGTGATGTATGTACTGTATATATAGAATATTAGGTTACTGTCTTATAAATTTTAATTTATTAGGCGAGTCGGAGAAACAATACAAGGCGAGGCTCTGCCGGACATTAACCTAATATTCTATTTATCCTACATTCTGAGTGTGCACCCGACATAAAAACAAACAAACTAGCCATGACAGCTTACATGTTGCGCATTGATATTTCTATTTATAGATTAATGATAAATGACATTTCTCTGACAACAGTAGTTTCCAGAGGGGTCTCATCGAGTGCTGTTAATTTATCCCAAACAACCTGAAAGTTGCCTGTACACGACTTTCTTCTTGTCACATTTTCCAAACTCAGCAGACTCAATGTGACGACAGACGCTTTGTTTATTTACAAACTGTAATCTGGGTCATAAAAGTAGTCCGTCACGAAAGCTTTATTATGCACTGACTAATAAAGCAAACTTTATTAGGCAGGCCGTTTTTGTACGTTATTTCGCATGAAGGTAGGATAAATATATATTTGTCATGTTATGAATATCTCATGTTGTTGCAAATCTGCTTACTGAGAATATGAAAATAAACTTGAAAAAATTGCTTGAACGCTCAATGGGACCGTTGCCGCCATTTCAGGGAGGACTTGTGTATCTAGACGAACAACTCTCAATATTTGACTACAAAAACAACCGACAGAAATGGCAAAACATTCTGGCAAAACAACTGACCGCATGGCCTGCAGGTGAGACTGCGATGCACAACTTGCAGGTTTTACTTTGTCTTTCTCGGAAACACTGATTAGCGCAATTAGAGACATCTGTAATGATCGGTTATGTCGAAATATTGTGTTCGGTCCGACGGAATTCGACATAACGAATGTAGACTATATATAATTCTATAGGAAATATAGAAGAACAACTTCACCAGCTTAATGTTAGTTTAAACATTATTTCCAGGAAAGGTGTTGTTAGGTAAACTGCCCGCCGGCGATATAGCCCAAAATGGTGCTGATGCAGGCGTAAAATATAACATAACATTAAACATTATTTATTTCGGTATTTTAACAGTCAAGAAACGAACATTTTGCATATAATTTAACAGCAGTAGAATGAAAGGGATTAGAAGGAAATAAAACGTATATAGTTCTTCTCCTAAATGTTGATACAATGTTTGATGTAAGAAACTGGTATGAATGAGAGACATCTCTAATTTTCTATTACCTCCCTTGGCAGATAAAGTCCGATTTATTCCAAAATGTGAATAGGACCTATTAGTTAGAATCCTTTGTTTTTACTGTTGTGCCCTAACCAGATGTTGCGGTGTGATAAATGTGATTTTATCAATAACGTGTTAATTAAGTGATCGCATTATTTTACAAATACGTACACATTGCATATACTGTCTGTGGGAGATCTGTTGAGATATAGTAATTTAATAACCATAAGAAGCAATAGTGGGATAACATTGCTAGCATGTTGTGCAAAGGAAACAACGATAAAAACAGAGGAAAACATGTAATAGGGCCTATCTACTTTTAGGTAGTATTCAAGGGCAGTAACTGACCGATGTCTCTCATTACATGCAGATAATCAGAACACACACTGTACATCTACAATCGTTGTCACCGCTTCTCGTTCTTGTTCATATAATATAAGCCTGAGAACAGTCAAATAAATATATTTATAATATTTTTATATATTTATTTAGTGGAAGTCGTGATAGCGCAGTTCGCTTCAGGTGGGAAAGGTCCGGAGTTCGCCCCACTGGAGCCGTTACGATTGTACCCTTAGGCAAGGCATTTAAATTCCACGTTGCCTCTTCTCTCTCCCTCGTGGCGATGGATTCCATCAGGAATGAGGTCTCGAGAGTGATTTATATAAGTTGAAATAACTTGTTTCGCAATCGAGCTAAAATAAATGTGTATAAACTAAATAAATATATTTAAACACCGAGACTATTAATTGGGCCGTATTGAGTTTCTGATAATATGTCATTTTGCCAGAAGTTAAAAATCGACAGATTGGAACAAAGTCTAATATAAAATATTTGAAGCCACTAGGTACACTAATTAGACCATGGTTTTCACTAAATCGGCAGTTGAATGTCATTTGGTGCACACAAAGCACGGGTGCATGCTTTTCACGAGTGTACTAGAATGTTTACCCGACATGTATACTATAGGACATAGAAAACGCACACTTCAGATAAGTGTATTTTTACATGAAAAACAATAACTATATAAATACATAGTTTTAAGCAATTGGAATATTGTTTGTTGTTCAGTTTGTGTTTTGTAACAAAAATGTGATATATATTTGATGGAATCCTTCGTATTTCGTTTATATGTAATAATAATCATATAATGTAGGCATTTTCTATGTCCTCTAGTATACATTGTAGAGTTTAAAGTTTAAACGTTATTTATATTACAACGATTGCGAAACAAGTTTTAACGACTTATGTTAATCACTCTCGCTGGCGCGGATGACAGCGTATATGTGATCATTCATGTGGGAGGAAACCGGAGTACCTGGAGTAAACCCACCTGCACGATGTGGCGACCACCGTACCATCTCACATACTTCCCGGTCCGAGGATCGAACCCAGGTTGCATTGGTGAGAAGCGAGCGCGCTTTTTTTATTTACAAATTTATTTTAACTCGATTGCGAAACAAGTTCTTATAACTTATATTAATCACTCTCGAGACCTCATTCCTGATGTGCATAATGTATGCCTCAAGTATATTACATAAGTCCCATTTCGACTTGCTTGCTTCGAAAATAACTAGAACTCCTTTGTTTGTTTTATTTCCAGGAAAAGCATTTGGCTATCATGCACTCACATTTGGTCTCTATGTTGACGAATTGCTTCAACACGCCGATACCAAACATAGGGACACAGATACAATATTCCAGGACGATATAGCAACACCTTTAGGTATTTATTCTAATACATTCAGGCCATTAGCCACACCCACTGGTAAATTTGGCAAGTAACGACATGTATATAGGAAAAATGATAAAACTGCTTTCAGAATGCACAGACAAGCAAACACAAACATGATTGGGGGGGTCGCCTCGGTTATTTTCAGGTTCTGGCTACGGCACTGGTATTTGGCAGGCAGGCAGATAATATATTAATGTCTCACCATTGTGTCCTGTCCGGCATATATTTCCACTAATATTAACCATTTCCGTATCTCCACTACCAGTTCAGTTAAAGGTACGTGTGTAAATAATGTCACAATAGTAAATGCATCAGCAGTTACCATTAATTGCAAAATGAGCATTCGTTCTCAGTTTTGGACGGTCTACTGAGCGCGTGAGTGTGTGTTTTATGTTTATTTATCGTCACTACTGGTTGCCCAATATGAGCGACGCCTCCTGAAGAGATTGGTCATTTTAGATAGTTGGATGCTAGTGGAATGATACAGACAGACACATTACATTACAGCGTCTCCTCGTGTTCTTTTACATGTACTGTGTAAAGCTCCGACACGAGATCTCGGATTAAAGTCCCATCTGAAAGACTGTTAATTTTATTAGCGCATGCGTTCACAAGGCGGTTGATTGCGGAAAGCCCTCCGGACATGACGTTTTGCTGCAATAAAGCCCTCCCTCTAAATATATTAGAGCGAATAAGCAGTCACGGAACGTCAAATGTGTGTGCTATAAGACAGTGGGTTTAGTCAGCATCTATGGGTGAGGTAACCCCAATGTCATTGGTTCGAATACGTGTGTGTTTTACGTTTATTTATCGTCGCTACCCGTTGCCCATATGAGCGACGCCTCCTGAAGAGATTTTTGGAGGATAGTGCAATGATACAGACAGAGACCCATTCCAGAGTCTCCTCTGGTTCTTTTATGTACACGGTGTAAAGCACCGACACGAGACCCGACACGAGACCTCGGTTTAACGTCCCATCTGAAATACTGTTAATTTTATTAGGGTCAGACGGACGATCGAACCTGCGATTCCTGGATTACCAGTCCAGCGTGTTACCACTGGACTACAGATCCGTCTGTATTGGTGTTAAATATTCATGTATTGTATGTGTAATAAGAATGCTGTGTATATGATGACGTATGCACATACAGGATCGTTCTGTCGTCCACATTAAACGTGTGAGTCTTGGACCCGAGATCGCTTGTTCTTATATTATACAACCTGGTGCGGCTGAGCGGGTCGGCGAATTCAACACAAACGTCAAACTCTGTTCAGACGGAAGTACTGGGCTGTACAGAATATCGTAATAAACCATATTACATAGCATTTACGCAATATAAGTACACCACGACACCAACGTAGCGTCGATTTGGATCCCATCACGAGCTGTAGAAAACAGTCCAGTTCATCCTTCTGGTGTAGAAATTGCGGGCGAGAATAAAATAGAAGATAGTTCGGTTACGTTATCAGATGTTGCCCTTTCATAAATGATATTTACTCATTTCAGGCATAGATTTCCACATGAATTCGCCACTTGCCGATGTTCACCGTACAGCTCGGTTGGTACCCCGTTCTAAGTACCAGTTGTTTTTCGACGCATTCCAGTACCGTCGGTATCTAACGCCAATGTACCAGATTGTGTTTCATCCAGAGTCTTTCATTGCAAGATCTGTTTCACCAGTCAAGGAATTAATTCAGGTGAGAACATGTTATATAATAGCACAGCCAATGATAGCATGTTATATAATAGCATAGCCAATGAGAGCATGTTATATAATAGCACAGCCAATGAGAGCATGCTATATAATAGCTCAGCCAATGAGAGCATGATATATAATAGCTCAGCCAATGAGAGCATGTTATATAATAGCACAGCCAATGAGAGCATGTTATATAATAGCACAGCCAATGCGAGCATGTTATATAAGAGCTCAGCCAATGAGAGCATGTTATATAATAGCTCAGCCAATGAGAGCATGTTATATAATAGCACAGCCAATGACACCATGTTATATAATATATCGCAGGAATTGTTTTTATGTTTTAAATTTGTGAGTGTAATCAGGCAAAGGTAGACATCCAGACGACAATCGTTTGATAGACAAATGATTGCTGCGGAGAACTAAAATAGTGGATTTACAAGTAAGTTTAGAAACTGGCATATTACGGCCGTTAAATGTGTAGCACATGGTTTGTTTACATTTGCGACCTGGTTATCTTTCAATATATAGCCTTGATAATGACGGGGTGTCATTTTAAAACTTGCTTGGAATGGTGTAAAACATTTTTTATGTATAGTGTCAAGCCTATAGTGTATCATAGTGTTCATAAGAACCAAACAAAAAACAAAGTTTCTTAGTTTTGTGGTTTTGAACCGGCAAACATTTGTCCAGACCCCAAGCGTCTGTGGGTAGAGCGTCGGATTTGGAATCGAATGGCCCAATGTCCGACACTCGGTCAGGTGATGCATGTACTGTCATTGAGCAAGGCACCTCACACACATTGCTTAGTTCTGGTTAACCGCTTAGGTCCGCAAAGCCTGCTCAGGAAAATATGTATAGGTCCCCACGAGGGGTTTGTCATTAATGGAACATACATGGAACAAACACATACACGAGTTAACTACAGGTCAAAACATGCTACCTAAGACCATAACCAATGAATGGAAGAGTGTATGATGGTTTCAAAAGAGAAAAACGTATCTGATTTATGACAGTTTATTTCATTTTTGCAAATATAATATTGCTTCCGAATACTGGAATAGTATTCGGATATTCGGACGTTCGGGTGAATATTCGAAATAATTAATGCAATTCAGGACATTCTACTGAATTCCATAAACAAGGAACGTATCTTAATATCTGAACACTCAGGAATTGCGATATATTTCAGAGAACATACGTTTTAAATAACCCGTACATAAGGGAGGTTACAATGTCGTCATTGTCTGGGACTGGTACCGCTCGAGGATTGGCTAAATTGTACGGTATTCTTTCAAATGGCGGAAAACATAACGGGAACCAGCTACTATCACGTGCCAGTATAGAACAACTTTCTACGCCGGTGGTATCTGGTCGAGATTCAGTGATGCTAACTGGGGAGGAGTCCGTCATTGGTCTAGGAACTTTATATAGGAAAAATCCTTGGGTATGTAAAATAATTGTATAGGCCTACATCCCAACTTTAAGCTAACTTTACACTTGATTGGGTCCGCCTCCGTAGTCGAGTGGTTAAGGTCGATGACTTGTATACCACTGTAACACATCATTACTGACGGTCACGTGTTCGAGCCCCACTCAGGTCGTGTCTCATTTATACGAACAAGTTGGCAGCTTCCTACGGAGATTGCTGCACGAAGTACTGGTTAACAGCTGGAGCCTGTCCAGGAAATGTGTTGTTCAGTAAACTGCCCACCGGCGATATAGCCAAACATGGTGCTGATGCAGGCGTAAACCCAGATCGTCTTATTTGTACTGGTATGGTACAATGCACATGCATGCATACCGGTCCCGCACATACATATTCTTTTACCTGACATCCGTTCTGTTAGTTCATTAGGGAGATACAGTTCTTGACAAACAATAAGACTAACCGGTCCGGATTCTTAGTTTACCTTACATTTATTCCTTTGGTTGAACGAACAGGGAGAAATACCCGTCCGGATTTATAGTTTACTTTGCATTTATTCCTTTGGTTTACGATGCATTTGTTCTATTTGTGCCACAGGGCGAACGTACAGTTGGCCATACAGGTCACGGAGGACAAGTAGCAATAGGGGATATAAAGAACGGATTAGGGATCACCTATGTTACCAACCATTTAACGATACACGGAGTTGGCGATGACCCCAGATTGCAGGACCTTGAACAAGCGTTATACGGTGTCATTGCTGCTCTCGAGAAGTAGACTAGTGAAGTGATATGTCAGGTAAAACAACAAGGGGTACCGCTAGGGTCTACCAAACAATATGCAGCATTTATACGGTGGCAACGCGGTTCTCGTAGAGTGACTTGTTGCAGGCAACAGTATTATAATGAAAAATGATTCCAATTAAAGCGATACTTCATATTTTATATCTATATTTAGATAATGTGGATTATTATATGGAAACATGAGAATATATTGATATTTACTAAAACCTGCCTACTATATAATGTATGGAAACATGCGAATATATTGATATATACTAAAACCTGCCTACTGGATAATGTATGGAAACATGAGAATATATTGATATTTACTAAAACCTGCCTACTAGATAATGTATGAAAACATGAGAATATATTGATATTTACTAACACCTGCCTACTGGATAATGTATGAAAACATGCGAATATATTGATATTTACTAACACCTGCCTACTAGATAATGTATGAAAACATGCGAATATATTGATATTTACTAAAACCTGCCTACTGGATAATGTATGAAAACATGCGAATATATTGATATTTACTAAAACCAGCATGAAACAGATAGACGATATTATATACAACGGGAAACACAATCAAATTTGCATACTGTTCTGCAGGGTTCAATCTAGGTCAGAATTTGTGGGGGAATTGAACATACACACCTACACTAATGTTATACTAGACACATGTCATTAACATCCATCTAAAGGTCCAACATACTGGTCTTTCATTGGCAGTAACCTGCATGTAACATACACACATACACTAATGTTATACTAGACACATGTCATTAACATCCATCCATCTAAAGGTCCAACATACTGGTCTTCCATTGTCAGTAACCTGCATGTAACATACACACATACACTAATGTTATACTAGACACATGTCATTAACATCCATCCATCTAAAGGTCCAACATACTGGTCTACCATTGTCAGTAACCTGCATGTAACATACACTAATGTTATACTAGACACATGTCATTAACATCCATCCATCTAAAGGTCCAACATACTGATCTACCATTGTCAGTAACCTGCATGTAACATACACACCTACACTAATGTTATACTAGACACATGTCATTAACATCCATCCATCTAAAGGTCCAACATACTGGTCTACCATTGTCAGTAACCTGCATGTAACATACACACATACACTAATGTTATACTAGACACATGTCATTAACATCCATCTAAAGGTCCAACATACTGGTCTACCATTGTCAGTAACCTGCATGTAACATACACACATACACTAATGTTATACTAGACACATGTCATTAACATCCATCCATCTAAAGGTCCAACATACTGGTCTACCATTGTCAGTAACCTGCATGTAACATACACAAATGTTATACTAGACACATGTCATTAACATCCACCCATCTAAAGGTCCAACATACTGGTCTACCATTGTCAGTAACCTGCATGTAACATACACTAATGTTATACTAGACACATGTCATTAACATCCACCCATCTAAAGGTCCAACATACTGGTCTACCATTGTCAGTAACCTGCATGTAACATACACACATACACTAATGTTATACTAGACACATGTCATTATCATCCATCCATCTAAAGGTCCAACATACTGGTCTACCATTGTCAGTAACCTGCATGTAACATACACACATACACTAATGTTATACTAGACACATGTCATTAACATCCATCCATCTAAAGGTCCAACATACTGGTCTACCATTGTCAGTAACCTGCATGTAACATACACACATACACTAATGTTATACTAGACACATGTCATTAACATCCATCCATCTAAAGGTCCAATATACTGATCCTCCATTGTCAGTAACCTGCATGTAACATACACACATACACTAATGTTATACTAGACACATGTCATTAACATCCATCCATCTAAAGGTCCAACATACTGATCTACCATTGTCAGTAACCTGCATGTAACATACACACATATACTAATGTTATACTAGACACATGTCATTAACAACAACAACAACAATAACAGCAGCAGCAACAACAAAAACAACAGCAACAACAACAACAGCAGCAGCTGCAAGAGCAGCAGCAGCAACAACAACAACAAATGTAGATGCAAACAAGTTAATATCAATCATGGTATACAGTGGGTATAAGCAGACATCTAAAGTAGCATATATATATATACATGCATTAACCCATTCAACACAAAGTAACTGACATGGACTGGTGGTGCATGATAGTTTTAGACCAATAAATTAATAAGAATATTAAATGTGGATCAGTTCATTTATCAAAATAGGTAAATATTGTCTAAAAATTAGTAATATTACTGTCACGAGCCGGCTCAACTGGATCTACACTTTTTGTAAGCCTATTTAGAGGCCCGTGGTGTTGAAAGAGTTAAGCAAACTTAAAGCAACAATTTGAGCACACACTAATGACAAATCAAGAAAGTAGAGAGTATCACTCGGAGAGATACAAAACGTTTCATCAAAGTTCATCCACAACATATTGAGTTATCCTGCTAACAGGCAGACAGACGCACACAACCAACAACAAGTTCAACCGAAGCTTTGCATTTCCTCTTCGCCTGCTTGATCAACGTGTTCAGATGTTATCATTCTTTCTCCACATTCTCTATCAAGACTAGATCGATTCTGGTGCATATCTGCGAGCCGACTGCAACATAGTGGAAGAAAAATGGAAATATATTTGAAAAGTTTATTATCTCACAAGGCCATATAATCCAAAGCGGACGAGCGTACATTACACCTGCTGTACATATGACATCATGCACTGTTTAGTATAAACATTTTTTAACGTGTTTATTTCACAACGATTGCGATACAAGCTTTGGCAACTTATATTAATCACTCTCGTTGGCGCGGATGAAAACTTATATATGGAGAGGAAATCGGAATATCTTGAGAACAGACGGATATGTAGTCCAGTGGTAACATGCTGGACTGGTAATCCAGGGATCGCAGGTTCGATCCCCCGTCTGACCCTAATAAAATTAACAGTCTTTCAGATGGGACGTTAAACCGAGGTCTCGTGTCGGTGCTTTACACCGTGCACGTAAAAGAACCAGGGGAGATTCTGGAATGGGTCTCTGTCTGTATCATGCACTATCCTCCAAAATCTAAAATAACTTATCTCTTCAGGAGGCGTCGCTCATATGGGCAACCGGTAGCGACGATAAATAAACGTATGAACACACACATATCTTGAGATATCTCTGACCTGTCGATCACAGTACCAGCTCACATACTTCTCTGTCTAGGGATCTAACCGTGGGTGCATCGGTGAGAAGTGAGCGTGCTAATCACTGCGCAAATCGAACAATACCTGTTTTGGCATTTTTAATAATCAGGTAATGACGTTGTGGCTTTAGATATGCGCGATACAAATACACATGTACATACCTTCTTAGAATCGGTTGAACTGAACGCATTCCCTACATCGATCCACCCGAGTATATCGCCTGCACGATTCGACTGGAAAACAATTGTTTGCAATAATAATCCTAATATTTATTGAACAAGTACTCTCATTGGATAATATCGATCGTCTGTAAGGCCTTTAAAACCAACTATATACAACATATGTACATGTTAATATAAAAAGAGGCCCATGAAGGCCCTGGATCGATCACCCGATTTGAAAATCCCAAAGGGCTATAAAACATACACGTGAGTTTTCAGGAAATGTACACATTTTTTAGAACTACGTCAAAGGTATGTTAAATTAATTGAATGTTTCATTGGTAAATGTATTGATGTATGAATGTATTTCGATACCAAATAGTTATTCTGCTTAGTGTAGAATTGCGGATCCTGGAATCACTTCATATACTTTCTCATACTTTCTCATACTTTCTCGTTCTTTCTCATACTTTCTCATACTTTCTCATACTTTCTCGTTCTTTCTCATACTTTCTCATACTTTCTCATACTTTCTCATACATTCTCGTTCGTTCTCTCATAACTTCTTCTTATTGTTTGTTATTTTATTTTCCTAACTCTATAACATGTACTTTTTTCAGAAAAAATGATTTTGTGTAAAAATAAAATCGTTATTTTTTATATTTATATATGCTTGAAATCACTGGTCGCTATTCTTTTCAGTTGCTATCTTGTCGGGAAGGGCCGTAACTAATGTTGCTAGAACTTGTGGCCCGACCCGTTTGCCGTTATTTAATTTGTCATGTTTTGTATTCACATGTATATGTAAAACGAATCGAGCAATAAAATATGATTAAACTAAACTTCACACGTGGGATTCACTTCACATATAAAAATGTGGAATTCGAGATAGCGCAGTCGATGCGCGTTCGCTTCAGGTGCGAAAGGTCCGGAGTTCGAGCCCCGCTGGAGTAGTTACGATTGTGCTCTTAGGCAAGGCATTTAAATTCAACGTTGCCTCTTCTCTCACCTTCATGACGATGGATTCCATCAGGAATGAGGTCTCGAGAGTGATGTGTAATACTATAGGAAATATAGATGAAAATCTTCACCAGCTTAATATTGATACATGTTGTTCGCGGTACGAAAACTAGGATGATAGCTTAGTATGCAGGAAACTTCTTACATTTTGTTAAGGTTCACTATATGATGCCACATGGCAAATTTCAAAAATATGTTAATTGTAGTTTATGATTTTTAAAGAATGTACTAGAGTCTACATCTGTTATGTCAAAGTCGGTTATGTCAAAGTCGGTTATGTCGCATTCTCCGGTTATCTCGAAGTCGGTTCAAAGTCCCGTTTCAGACACTATAATTTTACATATATGATTTTTAAAGAATGTACTACAGCCTACATCTGTTATGTCAAAGTCGGTTATGTCGCATTCTCCGGTTATCTCGAAGTCGGTTCAAAGTTCCGTTTCAGACACTATCATTTTACATATAAGTGGCTCTGTTTATATGGAATGTCGTTACGTCAAGGTTCGGTTATGTCGAAATATTGTGTTCGGTCCGACGGAATTCGACATAGCGGATGTAGACTATATATAATTCTATAGGAAATATAGAAGAACAACTTCACCAGCTTAATATTAGTTTAAACATTATTTCCAGGAAAGGTGTTGTTAGGTAAACTTCCCGCCGGCGATATAGCCCAAAATGGTGCTGATGCAGGCATAAAACCCAAAATATAACATAACATTAAACATACTCTCATGGGAAGGGCCAATTACTAATGTTGTTCAGAACGTGTGGCCCAACCCATTTGCTTTTGCTCTTATTATATATGTCTTTGAATTTATTATGTACATGTATATAGCAATAAAATAAGATTAAACAAAATTAAACATTATTTATTTCGGTATTTTAACAATCAAGAAATGAACATTTTGCATATAATTTAACAGCAGTAGAATGAAAGGGATTAGAACGAAATAAAACGTATATAGTTCTTCTCCTAAATGTTGATACAATGTTTGATGTAAGAAACTGGTATGAATGAGAGACATCTCTAATTTTCTATTACCTCCCTTGGCAGATAAAGTCCGATTTATTCCAAAATGTGAATAGGTCATTTTAGTTAGAATCCTTTGTTTTTACTATTGTTCCCTAACCAGATGTTGCGGTATGATACATGGGATTTTATCAAAAACGTGTTAATTAACTGATAACATTGTTTTTAAAATAGGTACCTATTGCATATACTGTAGGGGATCTGTCGAGATATAGTAATTTAATAACCGTTTAAAGCGGTAGTGGAATAAAATTGCAGGCATGCTGTTCAAAGGAAACAACGATAAAAACAGAGGAATACACTTGATAGGACATATCTACTTTTAGGGAGTATTCAGGGGCAGTAACTGACCGATGTCTCTCATTGTAACAACAATGAATCTGACCTGTATTGACGGGGCATGCGTCCCATCCTGCTTCCGGTTGAAGTTCCAGATGAGATTCTTGCGCATTGTGTATGGCGGCTCCTGGTAATCCGCTATAAAACAGTATTACTGCATTGTTATGAACACAGAGGTAATTGATTGAAGAGCTAGGCGTGTAATTGATTGCAGTTTAAGCATTGTAATTTATTGAAGGTTTAGAATAATAAATGAGTACGTGAAGACGTTGGTCAAAACGCCTATAGTGTTTAGTGTCTTTAAAACAAGATTACTGTAAGCATTATGCGCTAATCTTTAAAACAAGATTATTGTAAGCATTATGCGCAAATTATGCGCTAATCTTTAAAACAAGATTATTGTAAGCATTATGCGCTAATCTTTAAAACAAGATTACTGTAAGCATTATGCGCTAATCTTTAAAACAAGATTATTGTAAGCATTATGCGCAAATTATGCGCTAATCTTTAAAACAAGATTATTGTAAGCATTATGCGCTAATCTATAAAACAAGATTAATGTAGGCATTATGCGCTAATCTATAAAACAAGATTAATGTAGGCATTATGCGCTAATCTATAAAACAAGATTATTGTAGGCATTATGCGCTAATCTATAAAACAAGATTAGTGTAAGCATTATGCGCTAATCTATAAAACAAGATTATTGTAAGCATTATGCGCTAATTATGCGCTAATCTTTAAAACAAGATTATTGTAAGCATTATGCGCTAATCTATAAAACAAGATTAATGTAGGCATTATGCGCTAATCTATAAAACAAGATTAATGTAGGCATTATGCGCTAATCTATAAAACAAGATTATTGTAGGCATTATGCGCTAATCTATAAAACAAGATTAGTGTAAGCATTATGCGCTAATCTATAAAACAAGATTATTGTAAGCATTATGCGCTAATCTATAATACAAGATTAATGTAGGCATTATGCGCTAATCTATAAAACAAGATTACTGTAAGCATTATGCGCTAATCTATAAAACAAGATTAATGTAAGCATTATGCGCTAATCTAGAAAACAAGATTAATATAGGCATTATGTGCTAATCTATAAAACAAGCTTAATGTAAGCATTATGTGCTAATCTATAAAACAAGATTAATGTAGGCATTATGCGCTAATCTATAAAACAAGATTACTGTAAGCATTATGCGCTAATCTATAAAACAAGATTACTGTAAGCATTATGCGCTAATCTATAAAACAAGATTAATGTAGGCATTATGTGCTAATCTATAAAACAAGCTTAATGTAAGCATTATGTGCTAATCTATAAAACAAGATTAGTGTAGGCATTATGTGCTAATCTTTAAAACAAGATTAGTGTAAGCATTATGTGCTAATCTATAAAACAAGATTACTGTAAGCATTATGCACTAATCTATAAAACAAGATTAGTGTAAGCATTATGCGCTAATCTATAAAACAAGATTATTGTAGGCATTAGGCGCTAATCTATAAAACAAGATTATTGTAGGCATTATGCTCTAATCTATAAAACAAGATTAGTGTAAACATTATGCGCTAATCTATAAAACAAGATTATTGTAGGCATTATGTGCTAATCTATAAAACAAGATTACTGTAAGCATTATGCGCTAATCTTTAAAACAAGATTATTGTAGGCATTATGTGCTAATCTATAAAACAAGATTACTGTAAGCATTATGCGCTAATCTTTAAAACAAGATTACTGTAAGCATTATGCGCTAATCTTTAAAACAAGATTATTGTAAGCATTATGCGCTAATCTTTAAAACAAGATTATTGTAGGCATTATGCGCTAATCTATAAAACAAGATTACTGTAAGCATTATGCGCTAATCTTTAAAACAAGATTATTGTAAGCATTATGCGCTAATCTTTAAAACAAGATTATTGTAAGCATTATGCGCTAATCTTTAAAACAAGATTACTGTAAGCATTATGCGCTAATCTTTCATTAATCATTTTAACAATGCGTTGTTTCTATAATTATTAAGACGTAATATTTCTGCTTGACAATGTTTAAACCATACCCGTTAGTATAGTTGGATCCCTAGTGGTCTCTCGGCTGTGTCTGCAAAATAAATTGTTTTTTAAATAATATTTTATTGCACTTTTTCATACAATACATTACATATATACATACAATAATAAGAACAAATCAGAGATTAATATGTAATTATATGATTGCAGTATACGATACATTTGTTTTGTCAAGGGGAAAAAAGCAAATGGGTTGGGCTACAAGTTATAACAACATTATTTACAGCCCTCCCCGTAAAATAAATCACAACAGTTCAATTGATATGGTTCCCGCATACAATGTTATATTATTCAAAATATACACTTTAATAAGTAAATAATTTAATAGCGAGAAATGTAGTCCGGCTACATCTATGAAACTGATTCGGAAATAGTTCAATGTGATAGGTCTTGTACTATGCTGAATGATATGGCGACTCGTAAGCTATTATTGATGGAGGTAGACACCGGGTGCCCGTATGTCAGCACAGCACACAACCGCAACATTACCGCCACATAACTTACCTGACTTTCACTGCAGAATGTCGGTAACGTCGTATCAGTATAGCACACAACGTTATTATTACAACCACACAACTTACCTTTCTTTCACTGCAGATTGTCGGTAACGTCGTATCAGTATAGCACACAACGTTAATATTACAACCACACCACCTACCTGTCTTTCACTGCAGATTGTCGGTAACGTCGTATCAGTATAGCACACAACGTTAATATTACCCCCACACCACTTATCTGTCTTTCACTGCAGATTGTCGGTAACGTCGTATCAGTATAGCACACAACGTTAATATTACCCCCACACCACTTATCTGGCTTTCACTGCAGAATGTCGGTACGTCGTATCAGAATATCACACAACAGCAACATTACCGCCACACCACTTATCTGGCTTTCACTGCAGAATGTCGGTACGTCGTATCAGTTATGTTATGTTATATTTCGGGTTTTACGCCTGCATCAGCACACTTTCGGGCTATATCGCCGGCGGGCAGTTTACTTAACAGCACCTTTCCTGGGCAGGCTCCAGCGGTTAACCAGTACTTGGGTGCACCAACCTCCGTAAGAAACTGCCAACTTTTTCATATAAATGAGACACGGTCTGAGCGGGGCTCGAACCCGTGACCATCAGTGATGATAGGTTACAGTGGTATACAAGTCAGCGACCTTAACCACTCGACCACGGAGGCGGACACGTCGTATCAGAATATCACACAACAGCAACATTACCGCCACACCACTTATCTGGCTTTCACTGCAGAATGTCGGTAACGTCGTATCAGAATATCACACAACAGCAACATTACCGCCACATCACTTACCTGTCTTTCACTGCAGACTGTCGGTAACGTCGTATCAATATACTACACAACAGCAACATTACCGCCACACAAATGACGACGACGACTCCAACAATAGGAGTGAGGAATATGATGTAGTTACCTGGTAGAACAACAACACAAACAAGTTTACACATGTCATCAAAACCGTTAATTTGGGATGCACCGGTTAGGTAGACATATTAATTATATTTAGATAGTTGGGTAGTTTATTTTATTAAATTCCAGTAGGCGTTCAAGCCCATGTTAGCAAACAGTGCAAACATAATGCATATATTTTATACAAATGAGCTCCCACAATCATAGCCATGTATATTTATATATATTTGTAAATATATGTAGTATTTATATGATATGTGTCTTATAATTAAAGTCAGTTCTTTATTTCTAACACGGAGAAGGTCAAAAGACGCAACAAAATACAAAACCAAACATACAAAATTGTTGTACAAAGTTGTTGCAAATTTGTATCTCATGGCCGATCAGTAAACCCTTCGTAACCATATTCATTGCTAAATGCTAAGTATTATAAATTTAATTTTACATGTGGTCATATTTGTAAATCAGAACGCATCCGCTTATTTAATTTAGAGCGGCATGGTAGATTAATATTACATGACATATACATAGATTCATTAATTAAATTCCATTCAGCTTTCCAATCACATGAGAACACACATAATATAGCATATAAGTTTGCTAACAATGCACAAATAGTATGCATGCTAGCACAAACATATAGAAAACATTCTCCCAATTATAGCGAAAATAATTGTCCATTTTGATCTTAATCGTAATGGTAAATACCATCTCAAGACCAAATTTAGAGTTACATATGCACATTCTGAATAATATGCAACGCTACAACGCTGTTCCACCATCAGTCTATCTTGTTCGAAAAAAAAATATAACAAGATTCGGCAAGTGGATAACAAGTATACACATACAGCATTATTGTATGTATTACATACCTCGGCTATGTAACACATTATTAAATACATTTTTCAATAGTATAATTATAGCATCACATGTATACCTGTACAACATTATGATATATATTACACACCTATATAACGTTTTAAATACGTATAGTTTATAGCATCATTTGAAATCGAAGCAAAAGCAGAATTGTAATTCAACTAACTTCTAATGACTGTATTTCTAATTATGAATACATTATTAACATACAGAACTAAATTTCATATGTCCTGCTTATTTTCTGAGTTCAAAAGTTCATATTTGGTCTGATCCAGTATTTTCTAGATATATACAAGTTTCTAATATTAGCATACATATTACACTCAATGATAAAATGGTACTCATCTTCAATTATATTACAAGTTAAACATTTCCTTTCGGACACAGGTGTCCGTACATGCCTAGACATGTGACGGCTCTTAAATAATGATTGACAAAACTTATTAACATTAAAACACTCTAGATATGGTTGGAATCCAAGACATTCCTATAAAACAATGCTCTACTAGAATTATTCAATCTTGCATTCCAGTTCTGTATAAATTGGCCATTTAATCTTTGTTTTACACTAGTAAGGAACATATCCACATTTCCAACGCCTTGACCCAATGTTGTACGATGCACGTAGATATTGCAATAGTATCTAATTAATTTCTACCATACGCTGACCCAATGTTGTACGATGCACGTATATATTGCAATAGTATCTAATTAATTTCTACCATACGCTGACCCACTGTTGTACGATGCACGTATATATTGCAATAGTATCTAATTAATTTCTACCATACGCTGACCCAATGTTGTACGATGCACGTATATATTGCAATAGTATCTAATTAATTTCTACCATACGCTGACCCACTGTTGTACGGTGTACTTAGAGATTGCAATAGTATCTAATTAATTTCTACAATACGCTGACCCAATGTTGTACGGTGTACTTAGTGATTGCAATAGTATCCATTAATTGCTACCGCACGCTGACCCAATGCTGTACGGTGTACTTAGAGATTGCAATATTATCCATTAATTGCTACCACACGCTGACCCAATGTTGTACGGTGTACTTAGAGATTGCAATAGTATCTAATTAATTGCTACCGCACGTTGACCCAATGTTGTACGGTGTACTTAGAGATTGCAATAGTATCTAATTAATTGCTACCATACGCTGACCCAATGTTGTACGGTGTACTTAGAGATTGCAATAGTATCTAATTAATTGCTACTGCACGTTGACCCAATGTTGTACCGTGTACTTAGAGATTGCAATAGTATCTAATTAATTGCTACCGCACGTTGACCAAATGTTGTACGGTGTACTTAGAGATTGCAATAGTATCTAATTAATTGCTACCGCACGTTGACCCAATGTTGTACGGTGTACTTAGAGATTGCAATAGTATCCATTAATTGCTACCACACGCTGACCCAATGTTGTACGGTGTACTTAGAGATTGAAATAGTATCTAATTAATTGCTACCGCACGTTGACCCAATGTTGTACGGTGTACTTAGAGATTGCAATAGTATCTAATTAATTGCTACCGTACGTTGACCCAATGTTGTACGGTGTACTTAGAGATTGCAATAGTATCCATTAATTGCTACCACACGCTGACCCAATGTTGTACGGTGTACTTAGAGATTTAAATAGTATCTAATTAATTGCTACCGCACGTTGACCCAATGTTGTACGGTGTACTTAGAGATTGCAATATTATCCATTAATTGCTACCGTACGTTGACCAAATGTTGTACCGTGTACTTAGAGATTGCAATAGTATCTAATTAATTGCTACCGTACGTTGACCAAATGTTGTACCGTGTACTTAGAGATTGCAATAGTATCTAATTAATTGCTACCATACGCTGACCCAATGTTGTACGGTGTACTTAGAGATTGCAATAGTATCTAATTAATTGCTACCGCACGCTGACCCAATGTTGTACGGTGTACTTAGAGATTGCAATAGTATCTAATTAATTGCTACCGCACGTTGACCCAATGTTGTACGGTGTACTTAGAGATTGCAATAGTATCTAATTAATTGCTACCGCACGCTGACCCAATGTTGTACGGTGTACTTAGAGATTGCAATATTATCTAATTAATTGCTACCGCACGTTGACCCAATGTTGTACGGTGCACGTAAATATTGCAATAGTATCTAATTAATTGCTACCGCACGTTGACCCAAATGGTGTACGGTGTAAAGCATAGTGCGTCTTGCCAGTAACAGTATGTACCAATTCAAATAGAAATATGCATACTTTAAAGTTTAATGTACAAATTATAAGAATTATTCTCTCAACCAATCAGAATAATTCCAGGTGTTATTACATGTGCATACATTTAAGAAATTATGAGATGACTGTATTACACTGAATACAAGCAAAGTTTTGTGATACAATAGGTATTATATGTCTGCATTTACAGACTAGCGTCATACCGCAAGTCACGACGCCATTGATCAACACAATTGCGCAATAGCTAACTATGTATCATACCATTTGATTAATGAGCTATCTTACCATTGACCAGACTAACGTCATACCGCAAGTCACGATGCCATTGATCAACACAATTGCGCAATAGCTAACTATGTATCATGCCATTTGAGTAATGATCTATCTTACCATTGACCAGACTAACGTCATACCGCAAGTCACGACGCCATTGATCAACACAATTGCGCAATAGCTAACTATGTATCATGCCATTTGATTAATGAGCTATCTTACCATTGACCAGACTAACGTCATACCGCAAGTCACGACGCCATTGATCAACACAATTGCGCAATAGCTAACTATGTATCATATCATTTGATTAATGAGTTATATTACCAATGTCTGGAGCAGATTCTACTTTCATTTCACTGAAAGATACAACAATTTTTATATTAGAAAATGATAAACACCGTAACAAAAGTCAACAACATCGCTTTCATA
Source organism: Archivesica marissinica (assembly GCA_014843695.1). Classification (NCBI taxonomy): domain Eukaryota; kingdom Metazoa; phylum Mollusca; class Bivalvia; order Venerida; family Vesicomyidae; genus Archivesica; species Archivesica marissinica. Next base: position 38,442,189 of record CM026400.1, on the reverse strand, counting down.
TATGAGCAAGCGAATGCTGTATGGCAGAGATTTAGCAATAACAGTGTTTGCTGTAACAGTTATTAGTATGGGGGATTTTCCAAAAATGTTGACTAAATATTAAAACTAAAAGATTAACTTTGAGAAAGTTCATGGCGGGATGGCGGAATGGAACAATGGCGGATGGAATCAATGAGGGACCTCGTTGGCTTTTCTATTACCTTCCTTGGCAGATAAAGTCCGATTTATCTCTAAGCGCAAAGCGGTCCTTTCATTTGGAATAATTTATTTTTACTGTTGTTCCCTAACCAGATGTTGCGTTATGATAAATGTGATTTTATCCAAATCATTTTTTTTTAACTTTATTTATTATACAAAGATTGCGAAGCAAGTTTTAACAACTTATATTAATCACTCTCGTTGGCGCGGATGAAAGCGTATATGTGGTCATTCGTGTGGGAGGAAACCGGAGTACCCGGAGAAATCCCACCTGTCCGATCTGGCGACCACCGTACCAGCTCACATACTTCCCAATTCATGTTAGTTAATTGATAACAAAAATACCGATTTTTTACACATTGGATATACTGTAGGATATCTGTCGAGATATAGTAACATAATAATTATAATATGAGAACGTGGAAGAAAATTGATAGCATGATGTGCAAAGGAAACAACGATAAAAACAGAGGAAACTACCTAAGAGGACCTACATACTGTTAGGGCATATTCAGGGGCAGTAACTCACCATTGTCTCTCATTACAAGACAGGTTATTACTGTTGTTGGTGTTTAATTTATTAGGCAATTGATATGTTGTTTTGCAACCTTATAACACCGGGCACTTATCACTTGATGTGGACACCGGTGGTGGGGGACTAATGTCTGTCAAGTCCAATTAGCATAGGTAACGTAGTCGGACTGCATCACAGAATCTGCGCGGGCACTTAACGTGTGGCCCCACTGACGGAATTGGTTCCTGGTCGCTGTGCCCTAGAAAGTAGTTTTTGTAATCAAGCAGACCATAATTTGATGATGTTTTTAATGTAGAAATTAACTATTTTAATATAATATAATATAACCTGGACTACAATTGTATAATAAAACGATAACCACAACGGGACTTGATATTTGTGATTGGTTATTGTGACTTCAACCATTACGATTGAAAGAGCCCACTGTGTCACGCGTAGTGTGACAATACAACACGCATTTTATTTATGGCAATACAATATTTGAATTGGTGGTATGATATAACCGTATCTAAACCGACGCAACAAAATTACATTTAGTTTATACAAATTTATTTTAGCTCGATTGTGAAACAAGTTCCTACAACATATATTAATCACTCTCGAGACCTCATTCCTGATGACATACATCGTGAGAAGGGAGAGAGTGTACATACGGTAATCGTATAAGTTCCAAAACAAGTCCAAGTTATAAGTGTTTATTTAAATAAATGTCTACGGTGTGCCCAAGCACCATATGGCGCTTTCAATAATCCCAGTTCGTCTCCCACTAATCTAAATGTATCTCATCTTTTATAGAGAAGCAAGCTTGGACATGTATTCCATAAAATGTCAAGCTACAGATGTTCCAGTAAACATGTTTGGCATAACTGCCATTCAATATATCAATTCGGATATATTGTTTTGGTGCAAACACATGCTTGTACGGAAAATAACATGTTAATATTTTGAAAGTGTACTGTTTAAACTTAAAACATCAGCGTACATTTCTGATGTAATAGCACACATTTGTGGGAAAACCTTTAATATGCTGATCAGGCATACATGTAAGGGATGTCCACGCCAAGTATACTTGTTTATCTGCCAAATGTACTTGCTTCTCTGCCAACATAAACAGTTAGTACAGTTCCATGTATAATTGCCTTGTATAACGATCGTATACAGCATTATTATAAATGGACCAATACTCATGAATATGTATCATGCTATACAACTAATTATGGAGGTAATTAATTAACATAATCAACATATAACCCCATTATGTTACACGAGAAGCGGCAACGGGGAATTTAAATGCCTTGTCTAAGAGCACAATCGTAACGGCTAGAGCTGTGTGCGAACTAAGGGTCATTTGCAAACTGGACTCAAGTGATGGGTATCTCCATCGAATTATTAATACATATATTATGTTAAATGAACATGAGCAAATGACGAGTTATTAATACATATATTATGTTAAATGAACATGAGCAAATGACGAGTTATTAATACATATATTAGGTTAAATGAACATGAGCAAATGACGAGTTATTAATACTATATTATATTAAATGAACATGAACAAATGACGAGTTATTAATACGTATATTATGTTAAATTAACATGAGCAAATGACGAGTTATTAATACATATATTAGGTTAAATGAACATGAGCAAATGACGAGTTATTAATACATATATTATATTAAATGAACATGAACAAATGACGAGTTATTAATACGTATATTATGTTAAATGGAAATGAACAAATTATTAATAAGTTTCCCTTTACCGACACTGGGGTCCATCGGTATCAACGTTGCAGTAAAAACCTTCTGCACACGGCGCCAGTAACAGTTCACGAATGTCGCACGGATCGCTCACATTGTCTGGTAACACTGAAATAAGAGAACTACTTAGTAATTGTGACTATTTTAGCAAACGACCACGTACAGTGAAGCTAAATATAATCATGTGACGTCTGTTGTGATCATTCTTTTTAATTGTCGGTAGTTTCATAGCGTGTTTGTAGTTTCATAGCGTAGCTATGAATAAGCTGTGTGACGTCATTTTCCGCGCACTTGCTGGCGTATTTTCTTTATTATTTCTCCAAAATACCTCTACTTTACTTATTTAGGTATGTAAACCAGGTTATATTCGTTCTGTATTATTTGCCTTGGTATTCGTGAAGCTTTCCTTTTAACATGTCGCTGTTGATACGAGTTCGTTCTAGTGGAATTTATGACATTCGCGGCTATTTTTCTAGAATTCAAGATGGGAGATATCGCTCATTATATTCTTTACAATACATAATGTCACTGACTTCCCATCTATTGTACACATCCTACCCTCTTCATGCAGACTAATCAGTTACTAGCAGCACGGTGGAAGATGTAGGCAACGAGTGTGTGTTTTACGTTTATTTATCGTCGCTACCGGTTGCCCATATGAGCGACGCCTCCTGAAGATATTAGTAATTTTAGATTTTTGGAGGATAGTGCATGATACAGACAGAGACCCATTCCAGAGTCTCCTCTGGTTCTTTTACGTGCACGGTGTAAAGCACCGACATCAGACCTCGGATTAACGTCCCATCTGAAAGACTTAATTTTATTATGGTCAGACGGGGGATCGAACCTGCGATCCCTGGATTACCGGTCCAGCGTGTTACCACTGGACTACAGATCCGTAGGCAGCGAGAGATCCCAACTTGATTTAAATAGGAGGTAAATTGCGTATGAACTGTGGAACTGTTTCTAATGTCAGATGTAAATATATATATTACGAGATTTCGCATGGATGATGGAACAATAATTAACTATTACCCAGAAGATATGTTAAAAAAGCTAGTTTCGTTTGTGTTTTCCAATGAATGATAAGAGTTTTCTCAGTGAAAGAAAACTCAATCTTCCATTGCTTTGAAACAGTGAAAGATGGCATTTTCTCTGCCTCAGTTTCGAGTTTCGATATGTTAGTTTTTTCTGACAATTATGCACAGTTAATTATTAAGTAATATATTCTAATGAATTTGTTTGTCTGTAGTTTTAATTTTGACAGCAAAGTACCTTGAAAATTGTACCGGAACTATTTGTTATTACGGAAGTTCACGCTAACAGACGTGGTTGTGCTGTTGTGTACTGTAGTGTAATGAGGCTCCCGACAGGGCAGTTAAAATGAAAATGTTTGAAAAACAAATATTATATTAGCCAAAATCTTTTGAAATCATAAAAAAGAAGATTTGTGTTTATTAGTGTAAGTCTACTCTAGTCTATGTGTAATCTCGTGATCACTCGAATAACATCCCATCTTACACTAATAAACGCAACTATCCTCTATTTAGTGATTTTCCATTGGCGATTGAATAATAATATAATTATAAAGTAATATATTTTAATGAATTTGTTTTTTCTGTTGTTTTAATATTGACAGCAAACATATACTAACTTGAAAATTATACCAGAACTATTTCTTATTACGGACGTTCACACTAACAGAAGTGGCTGTGCAGTTGTGCATTGCAGTGCAATGAGGCTCCCCGAGAGGGCAGTTAAAATGAATAAACTTTGAGAAGAAATATTATATTAGTCAAAATCATTGGAAGTCATAAAATAAAAAGAAAACATGTAAATATAAATGTACATGAGGCCCGTGATCACCGAAATATATATTCACTCGCCACTCTATTTACTGATTTTGCATTTGTGATTGAATAATAACCAGCTATCTTAAGAAGATAAACTAATGCCATTACTTGATGTGGTATGTACAAGCTTTCCATTATACTCTAAGTTTTCACCAACAGATAACTCCGCGATTGACTGAACTATTGCATCTGCCGTCTCGGTCTTGTTTCCCTCGTCATCGTAGATGACTGTGTAGTCAGCAATGATGCTACCGTTCCTGGAGGAGAAATGTAGTTTAATATATATTATTCCAGATGTATATCCCAATTCACAGGCTGGTAACGAAATTAGTTAATAAAAATAAGTTATTGTTAATTTAATCAGATTTTATTGCAACTTTTTCACAATGAGGCATACAATTTACAACTACATATCACAATAACATTAATGTCATATTCTTAACATAAAACCTGATCAGATCCATATACAGTCTACATCCGTTATGTCGAATTCCGTCGGACCGAACAAAATACTTCGACATAACCGAATATTGACGTAACGAAATTCGATATAAACAGATACAGTTATAACAAATATGGTAGCAATATGGTCTGAAACGGGACTTTGATTCCGAATTTGAGATAACCGGAGAATTCGACACAACCGACTTTGACATAACGGATGTAGAATGTACATGCTATTTTTCAAAGTGCAATAGGATTGGGCTACGCGTTTTGAAAACATTAGCAACAGCCCTTTCTAATTTATCATTCATTACTGTGTTACACGCATATAATTTTACCTGATCCGATTCACAAACACAGTTATCTGTGCGTCTGTGTATTTCATGATATGCCTCTCCAACTGAAAAATTAAATTACAGAATTTACCAGGAAAACTATATGGACACACAATACCATAGCCATACAATACAATTCCAGTATATAATAGTGGCTACTTTCCAGAGTTCCATACCAAATACAATCAACACGCTAAATACAATCATAATCAGAATTAATTAGGCCACCCTCTATAACTGAAGAAAGCTATCTCTATCTATCATTATGTTAATGGTTTGTTTTCTAATAAATTTCTATTTATTATGGTACATAGTTGTGTATAATTTAACATGTTCCATATATTATTTATTTCAATAACAATAACATTTACGCTTTCATCCGCGCGAACGAGAGTGATTAATATAAGTTGTTAAAAAAACACTTGCTTCGCAATCGTTGTAAAATAAATATAAAGTTTTTAAAAAAATCAATACGTTATACTTATAAGAGAGTATCTAGTTTCGTATAATTATTATAATATTTCTGTAATTATAAAAAAACAAAAGATCAATTGCACATGTCTTTGCATATAGACACTTCAGTGCCATATATTTGCATATAGAAACGTTAACCACATATGTTTGCATATAGAAACGTTAACACCATATGTTTGCATATAGAAACTTCAATCCCATATGTTTGCATATAGAAACTTCAATCCCATATGTTTGCATATAGAAACTTCAATCCCATATGTTTGCATATAGAAACTTCAATCCCATATGTTTGCATATAGAAACTTCAATCCCATATGTTTGCATATAGAAACTTCAACCCTATATCTTTGCATATATAGAAACTACAATCCCATATGTTTGCATATAGAAACTACAATCCCATATGTTTGCATATAGAAACTTCAACCCCATATGTTGCCGCTAGAAACTTCAACCACATATGTTTGCATATAAAAACTTCAACCCCATATGTTTGCATATAGAAATTTCAACCCCATATGTTTGCATATAGAAACTTCAATCCCATATGTTTGCCTTATATAGAATATTAGTTGCAAAGTAAGATGGACAAACGCACAGTACAATTATTCACAGGTTAATGAATGGGTTCTAGACACTATTGGGCAAAGAATAGAGTACCATTTGTCTGACATCATCCACTATTTTCTTGTATGCAGCATAGTACGCCAGGTTGGGTAGCGGGACATCTAGTTTTACAGAGGATGAAACCATGTGTTGTTTCAATTCTACGACGAAATAGAAAGGAAAGCATAGGTGTATATATAAGAAGAAACAGGATTGTATCGTATCGGTAAATAATATGCTGTACTGTGAAAACAAAAAATAATGCTGGTGAAAGAGATTATTTTGAAAAGGAAATTTTTAATATACCTATTTTTTATTTACGAATATTTATTAATATATTCATATTTACAGAATAATTTAAATATAATAATATGTTCAACATTTCAGAGATTCAGTTATGCAAAGTGTATTCATTCCGACTCAAAATAAAATGTTAGATTATAATTTTATACTGAACACCATAAAAACATGACAAGCGCAACATACCTGAGCAAGACACATTGTCCACTTCCAGCACATGTCCAGCATTACAGATGCAGGAGAAGTTTCCAATAAAATTCAAACAAATGTGCTCGCATCCAGCACCATCGGATACGCATTCGTCAATATCAGTGCACGAAACACTATCAGTGTCTAGAAGGTATCCATCTTTACAACTACACTTATATGACCCATCCTCATTTGTGCAAGTATGGCCGCAACCTCCATTGTCCGTGTTACATTCATTGTTATCAACACACTTCATACGGTCATCTTGGAGGGTGTATCCATCGTTACAACTACACTTATATGACCCATCCTCATTGGTGCAAGTATGGCCGCAACCTCCATTGTCTGTGTTACATTCATTGTCGTCAACACACTTCATACGGTCATCTTGGAGGGTGTATCCATCGTTACAACTACACTTATATGACCCATCCTCATTGGTGCATGTGTGACCGCAATCTCCATTGTCCGTGTTACATTCATTGTCGTCAACACACTTCATACGGTCATCTTGGAGGGTGTATCCATCGCTACAACTACACTTATATGACCCATCCTCATTGGTGCATGTATGGCCGCAACCTCCATTGTCCGTGTTACATTCATTGTCATCAACACACTTCATACGGTCATCTTGGAGGGTGTATCCAATGCTACATCTACACCGGAATGATCCTTCTTCATTTATACATATGTTATCACAGTCTCCATTTCTGGAGTCACATTCATTAATATCACCACATGAAACGGCATCATCTGCGAGCTTGTATCCGACTCTACAGCTACACTGGAATGAACCGTTTCCGTTTGTGCATGTGTGTTTGCATCCACCATTGTCAGTGTTACATTCATTAATATCCACACAAGATATTCCATCATCTTGGAGCTTGTATCCGACTCTACAGCTACACTGGATTGAACCATTTCCGTTTGTACATGTATGATCGCATCTTCCATTGTCGGTGTTACATTCATTAATAACCACACAAGATACATCATCATCTTGGAGCGTGTATCCATCTTTGCAGGTACATTGGAATGAACCGTTTCCGTTTGTGCATGTATGATCGCATCCTGCATTGTGAGTGCTACATTCATTAATATCCACACAAGATACTTCATCATCTTGGAGCGTGTATCCATCTTTGCAGCTACACTGGAATGAACCGTTTCCGTTTGTGCATGTATGATCGCATCCACCATTGTCAGTGCTACATTCATTAATATCCACACAAGATACTTCATCATCCTGGAGCGTGTATCCATCTTTGCAGCTACACTGGAATGAACCATTTCCGTTTGTGCATGTATGATCGCATCCAGCATTGTCAGTGCTACATTCATTAATATCCACACAAGATACTTCATCATCTTGGAGCGTGTATCCATCGTTGCAGCTGCACTGGAATGAACCGTTTCCGTTTGTGCATGTATGATCGCATCCTGCATTGTCAGTGCTACATTCATTAATATCCACACAAGATACTCCATCATCTTGGAGCGTGTATCCATCTTTGCAGCTACAGTGGAATGAACCGTTTCCGTTTGTGCATGTATGATCGCATCCTGCATTGTCCGTGTTACATTCATTAATATCTACACAAGATACTCCATCATCTTGGAGCGTGTATCCATCTTTGCAGCTACAGTGGAATGAACCGTTTCCGTTTGTGCATGTATGATCGCATCCTGCATTGTCAGTGTCACATTCGTTAATATCCACACAAGATACTCCATCATCTTGGAATGTGTATCCATCTTTGCAGCTACACTGGTATGAGCCATTTCCGTTTGTGCATGTGTGTTTGCATCCACCATTTTCAGTGCTACATTCATTAATATCAGCACAAGATACTCCATCATCTTGGAGTGTGTATCCATCTTTGCAGGTACACTGGAATGAACCGTTTCTGTTTGTACATGTATGATCGCATCCTGCATTGTCAGTGCTACATTCATTAATATCCACACAAGATACTTCATCATCTTGGAGCGTGTATCCATCTTTGCAGCTACACTGGAATGAACCGTTTCCGTTTGTGCATGTATGATCGCATCCTGCATTGTCAGTGCTACATTCATTAATATCCACACAAGATACTTCATCATCTTGGAGCGTGTATCCATCGTTGCAGGTACATTGGAATGAACCGTTTCCGTTTGTGCATGTATGATCGCATCCTGCATTGTCAGTGCTACATTCATTAATATCCACACAAGATACTTCATCATCTTGGAGCGTGTATCCATCTCTACAGCTACACTGATATGAACCATTTCCGTTTGTGCATGTATGATCGCATCCTGCATTGTCAGTGCTACATTCATTAATATCCACACAAGATACTTCATCATCTTGGAGCGTGTATCCATCTTTGCAGGTACACTGGAATGAACCGTTTCCGTTTGTGCATGTATGATCGCATCCTGCATTGTCAGTGCTACATTCATTAATATCCACACAAGATACTTCATCATCTTGGAGCGTGTATCCATCTCTACAGCTACACTGGAATGAACCATTTCCGTTTGTGCATGTATGATCGCATCCAGCATTGTCAGTGCTACATTCATTAATATCCACACAAGATACTTCATCATCTTGGAGCGTGTATCCATCTTTGCAGCTACACTGGAATGAACCGTTTCCGTTTGTGCATGTATGATCGCATCCTGCATTGTCAGTGCTACATTCATTAATATCCACACAAGATACTTCATCATCTTGGAGCGTGTATCCATCTTTGCAGCTACACTGGAATGAACCGTTTCCGTTTGTGCATGTATGATCGCATCCTGCATTGTCAGTGCTACATTCATTAATATCACACAAGATACTTCATCATCTTGGAGCGTGTATCCATCTCTACAGCTACACTGGAATGAACCGTTTCCGTTTGTGCATGTGTGATTGCATCCACCATTGTCAGTGTTACATTCATTAATATCCACACAAGATACTTCATCATCTTGGAGCGTGTATCCATCTTTGCAGCTACACTGGAATGAACCGTTTCCGTTTGTGCATGTATGATCGCATCCTGCATTGTCAGTGCTACATTCATTAATATCCACACAAGATACATCATCATCTTGGAGCGTGTATCCATCTTTGCAGGTACACTGGAATGAACCGTTTCCGTTTGTGCATGTATGATCGCATCCTGCATTGTCAGTGCTACATTCATTAATATCCACACAAGATACTTCATCATCTTGGAGCGTGTATCCATCTTTGCAGCTACACTGGAATGAACCGTTTCCGTTTGTGCATGTATGATCGCATCCTGCATTGTCAGTGCTACATTCATTAATATCCACACAAGATACTTCATCATCTTGGAGCGTGTATCCATCTTTGCAGCTACACTGGAATGAACCGTTTCCGTTTGTGCATGTATGATCGCATCCAGCATTGTCAGTGCTACATTCATTAATATCCACACAAGATACTTCATCATCTTGGAGCGTGTATCCATCTTTGCAGCTACACTGGAATGAACCGTTTCCGTTTGTGCATGTATGATCGCATCCTGCATTGTCAGTGCTACATTCATTAATATCCACACAAGATACTCCATCATCTTGGAGCGTGTATCCATCTTTGCAGCTACATGGAATGAACCTTTCCGTTTGTGCATGTATGATCGCATCCTCATTGTCCGTGTTACATTCATTAATATCACACAAGATACTCCATCATCTTGGAGCGTGTATCCATCTTTGCAGCTACATGGAATGAACCGTTTCCGTTTGTGCATGTTGATCGCATCCTCATTGTCAGTGTACATTCTTAATATCCACAAGATACTCATCATCTTGGAGCGTGTATCCACTTTGCAGCTACACTGGAATGAACCGTTTCCGTTTGTGCATGTATGATCGCATCCTGCATTGTCAGTGCTACATTCATTAATATCCACACAAGATACTTCATCATCTTGGAGCGTGTATCCATCTTTGCAGCTACACTGGAATGAACCGTTTCCGTTTGTGCATGTATGATCGCATCCTGCATTGTCAGTGCTACATTCATTAATATCTACACAAGATACTTCATCATCTTGGAGCGTGTATCCATCTTTGCAGCTACACTGGAATGAACCGTTTCCGTTTGTGCATGTATGATCGCATCCTGCATTGTCAGTGCTACATTCATTAATATCCACACAAGATACTTCATCATCTTGGAGCGTGTATCCATCTCTACAGCTACACTGGAATGAACCGTTTCCGTTTGTACATGTATGATCGCATCCTGCATTGTCAGTGCTACATTCATTAATATCCACACAAGATACTTCATCATCTTGGAGCGTGTATCCATCTTTGCAGCTACACTGGAATGAACCGTTTCCGTTTGTGCATGTATGATCGCATCCTGCATTGTCAGTGCTACATTCATTAATATCCACACAAGATACTTCATCATCTTGGAGCGTGTATCCATCTCTACAGCTACACTGGAATGAACCATTTCCGTTTGTGCATGTATGATCGCATCCAGCATTGTCAGTGCTACATTCATTAATATCCACACAAGATACTTCATCATCTTGGAGCGTGTATCCATCTTTGCAGCTACACTGGAATGAACCGTTTCCGTTTGTGCATGTATGATCGCATCCTGCATTGTCAGTGTACATTCATTAATATCCACACAAGATACTTCATCATCTTGGAGCGTGTATCCATCTTTGCAGCTACACTGGAATGAACCGTTTCCGTTTGTGCATGTATGATCGCATCCTGCATTGTCAGTGCTACATTCATTAATATCCACACAAGATACTTCATCATCTTGGAGCGTGTATCCATCTCTACAGCTACACTGGAATGAACCGTTTCCGTTTGTGCATGTATGATCGCATCCAGCATTGTCAGTGCTACATTCATTAATATCCACACAAGATACTTCATCATCTTGGAGCGTGTATCCATCTTTGCAGCTACACTGGAATGAACCGTTTCCGTTTGTGCATGTATGATCGCATCCTGCATTGTCAGTGCTACATTCATTAATATCCACACAAGATACTTCATCATCTTGGAGCTGTATCCATCTTTGCAGCTACATGGAATGAACCGTTTCCGTTTGTGCATGTATGATCGCATCCTGCATTGTCAGTGACATTCTTAATATCCACACAAGATACTCATCATCTTGAGGTGTATCCATCTCTACAGCTACACTGGAATGAGCCATTTCCGTTTGTGCATGTGTGGTTGCATCCACCATTGTCAGTGTTACATTCATTAATATCCACAAGATACTCATCATCTTGGAGCGTGTATCCATCTTTGCAGCTACACTGGAATGAACCGTTTCCGTTTGTGCATGTATGATCGCATCCTGCATTGTCAGTGCTACATTCATTAATATCCACACAAGATACTTCATCATCTTGGAGCGTGTATCCATCTTTGCAGCTACACTGGAATGAACCGTTTCCGTTTGTGCATGTATGATCGCATCCAGCATTGTCAGTGCTACATTCATTAATATCCACACAAGATACTTCATCATCTTGGAGCGTGTATCCATCTTTGCAGGTACACTGGAATGAACCGTTTCCGTTTGTGCATGTATGATCGCATCCAGCATTGTCAGTGCTACATTCATTAATATCCACACAAGATACTTCATCATCTTGGAGCGTGTATCCATCTTTGCAGCTACACTGGAATGAACCGTTTCCGTTTGTGCATGTATGATCGCATCCAGCATTGTCAGTGCTACATTCATTAATATCCACACAAGATATTCATCATCTTGGAGCGTATATCCATCTTTGCAGCTACACTGGAATGAACGTTCCGTTTGTGCATGTATGATCGCATCCAGCATTGTCAGTGCTACATTCGTTATTATCCACACACGATACGTCATCATCTTGGAGCGTATATCCATCTTTGCAGCTACACTGGAATGAACCGTTTCCGTTTGTGCATGTATGATCGCATCCAGCATTGTCAGTGCTACATTCATTAATATCCACACAAGATACTTCATCATCTTGGAGCGTGTATCCATCATTGCAGCTACACTGGAATGAACCGTTTCCGTTTGTGCATGTGTGATTGCATCCACCATTGTCAGTGTTACATTCATTAATATCCACACAAGATACTTCATCATCTTGGAGCGTGTATCCATCTTTGCAGCTACACTGGAATGAACCGTTTCCGTTTGTGCATGTATGATCGCATCCAGCATTGTCAGTGTTACATTCATTAATATCCACACAAGATATTTCATCATCTTGGAGCGTGTATCCATCTTTGCAGGTACATTGGAATGAACCGTTTCCGTTTGTACATGTATGATCGCATCCAGCATTGTCAGTGCTACATTCATTAATATCCACACAAGATATTTCATCATCTTGGAGCGTGTATCCATCTTTGCAGCTACACTGGAATGAACCGTTTCCGTTTGTGCATGTATGATCGCATCCAGCATTGTCAGTGCTACATTCATTAATATCCACACAAGATATTTCATCATCTTGGAGCGTATATCCATCTTTGCAGCTACACTGGAATGAACCGTTTCCGTTTGTGCATGTATGATCGCATCCAGCATTGTCAGTGCTACATTCGTTATTATCCACACACGATATGTCATCATCTTGGAGCGTATATCCATCTTTGCAGCTACACTGGAATGAACCGTTTCCGTTTGTGCATGTATGATCGCATCCAGCATTGTCAGTGCTACATTCATTAATGTCCACACAAGATACTTCATCATCTTGGAGCGTGTATCCATCATTGCAGCTACACTGGAATGAACCGTTTCCGTTTGTGCATGTGTGATTGCATCCTCCATTGCCAGTGTTACATTCATTAATATCGACACAAGATACTTCATCATCTTTGAGCGTGTATCCATCTCTACAGCTACACTGGAATGAGCCATTTCCGTTTGTGCATGTGTGGTTACATCCACCATTGTCAGTGTTACATTCATTAATATCCACACAAGATACTTCATCATCTTGGAGCGTGTATCCATCTTTGCAGCTACACTGGAATGAACCGTTTCCGTTTGTGCATGTATGATCGCATCCAGCATTGTCAGTGTTACATTCATTAATATCCACACAAGATATTTCATCATCTTGGAGCGTGTATCCATCTTTGCAGGTACATTGGAATGAACCGTTTCCGTTTGTACATGTATGATCGCATCCAGCATTGTCAGTGCTACATTCATTAATATCCATACAAGATACTTCATCATCTTGGAGCGTGTATCCATCTTTGCAGCTACACTGGAATGAACCGTTTCCGTTTGTGCATGTATGTTCGCATCCACCATTGGCTGTGTTACATTCATTAACATCAACACACGAGATGATATCCTCTTGGAGCATATAGCCATCGTCGCAGCTACAATTGAATGTTCCGTCTGCATTGTTGCAATGTTGTTTGCATCCACCATTGTCTTGTATGCATTCATTGATATCTGGCACAGAAATGGAACATAAATAATTGACCTTTTTACCTCCTATTGTTATCACTGAGTGCTTTCGTGCTATATTTGCACATTAACTGAAACTTGCTTTTAAAATAGGGTGTTTTATGTTTATTTATCGTCGCTACCGGTTACCCATATGAGCGACGTCTCCTGGAGAGATTATTCATTCTAGATATTTGGAGTATTATGCAATGATACAGACAGAGATCAATTCCAGAGTCTCCTCTGGTTCTTTTACGTGCATGGTGTAAAGCACCGACACAAGACCACTTTTAAATTAGATACACCAGCATAAATATAACAAGAGAGTCATGATTACCCTGTATCGCTCGCCTGATTAAGCATGGGGTAATAATTTTTACAACTTTGAAAGAGCATTGTGCATAGATAATTCCTACGAAGTATTGTCAATATCGGAGCGGTTGTTCGTGAGATGTTATTCGCGACAATCTCCATTTTAACAAATCTGAAAAGGCTACACCAATGGACTATAATTTTGAAATTTGTCAACATTGGCTAAGTGGTTTGGATAAAGACGTATTTTGATATCAATATTAAAAGAACCATATTTTGACCTTTCGGCAATCATCTTGGATGAGACAAAATCATTTGATTGTGATAATCCAACAAAAATCAGAGCGATCGCTTCGTCGATACCTTAGATTTGATAAATGACATCACAATATTTGCTCAAATATAAAATATGACCTCAATTTGACCTCCCGTGCGACACCTAATTTTGGTCTCAGGGTCATCATTTGAACAACTTTGAAAATGTATTGTACGTCCATCAGTTCTACCAAGAATCGTCATAATCCGGCTGGTGGTTCATGAGAAGTTTATTTGTAAAGGAATTTGAGCTATTTTTAGATGGTGGCCTTGGATTTCAGGAAAACATTATGTTAACATCTTTGAAAAGGCTTCACCCAAGGATCAAACAAGTATAGTTTCTTGAGTTCGTGAGAAGAAAACGTTTGAAATCACTCATAATAGGTTGAACTATTGACTGTGATGTTGGATTTTAGACAGCGGCCATCTTAATTACGTAATGGCGTGAATTTAACAATTATGTAATCCCCCACCTAAGTATCATGACCATAAATGGTGGCTATAGACCCAATGATTACTCAAGACGATTGAAAGAAATGTTCAGGGACGACGGACAAACACGTTGTGGTAGCAATACCTTACATGAGCTCACATGAGCTAACTCCAGTGAGCTAATATAATGTTAATACATCTACCATATTAATATTATTAATGTAATATTGTGTATAATATGTATGTACATTGCATTGCCAAATATAAAGTGATTGACGATTTTGCAATAAAACATGTTCTGTTCTGTAAATAGATCAACACACTCCTGGTCTCGTATATCCACGTATACTATCTAGTTGCCATGTTTCTACGTGTAGAAAGAATATATAATCTTCAGACTAGTACAGGACATTTGGTTGGGAAGCTATTTTCCCAAATGAAAGAGCAAACTATATCTTTTCAGTATAATAATGCACCAAAGCTTAAGTTATATGGAGATCCAACAACTGTATTTGGTGGAAGAAGGTCCCTGGTGCCCATCTGAGCAGTATTGCATACTCGGACACGGGTAGAACTACCGACATTCCGCCAGCTAGCAGTATAGATATCCTCACTTAAAATAATGAGAGACATTACTGGTTTTTCTATTACCTCCCTTGATGGATAAAGTCAGATGTATCCCTAAATGTATATTGGTCCTTTTAGTTGGAATTCTTTGTTTTTACTGTTAGGTATCCATTGGACATGCTAAAGGATATATGTCGAGATTTCATAGTTTCATAATTATAAAACAAGAATACGGATGAGAATGGAAAATATGTGGTGCTAAGGAAACGATGATAAAAACAGAGGAAACCAATTAAGAGGACCAATATATTATTATGAGTATTCAGGGGCAGTAACTGACTAATGGTTCTCATTCGGCACCCATCTTTCGGTTAAACGGCGGCCATCCATTACATGGCGGTCGCTCTGCGATAAGTCTGCCTTCTTTATGAGGTTCATTTTCGAATGTTCAAAAATTTGTATTTGTTATTGGGTTTGGAATTACAATTGGAACAAATAAATTAATTTAAAAAGAACACAAAACGAGTCAAGCATGCATCCGTGATTTGAAGCGATCATAACTGCTCGGCCACAGGTCTCGCCAAACCGGAGATATAACTGAAACAATTCGACTAATTACCTCGGTGACGTCATGATACAACCGGGTCATCAAACAATCACTTTGGAACCCTAGTGTTATTACAGCTAAGCTAGAACTAGATAAAATACAACTGCTTGTGACATTTGGACGAGTTGCTAAAACCTTTGGGACCTAATCATACCATGATATGACCTATTATATGTGATTGTCTTATCGTGAGGCTCAGGTCAACCTGCGGTGCAATCATGACAATGTCCGGAAATATGACTGCGCATGTGCATTACATTGAGAATGACCTATGCAAACCTACCTGTGCAGTTGTGCTGGTCAGCTTGTAGGGTGAACCCAGATTGACAGCTGCAGTTGAATGTACCAATGTAGTTATGACACAGCTGATGGCAGCCACCATTGTCCTCTTCACATTCATTAACGTCTAGAAATGTCATATTAATTAGAGTTAAACCTGTGTCCATATTCCCAATATGTTACGTTGTTATGAATGTGCCCTCTATTAAGCAGCTACCTGTGCTAAGCAGCCACTTTCTGGGATTCCCTTGGCTGGTTGCTTATGCAGATTTGACTGTATTTACAATAATAAGTATACACTGTGCATAACGATGAATTGCATAATATTATATTTATTAATTTTTTAGTTGATATGAAATAGTTTCTTTTCTTTTAGCTCGATTGCATAAACAAGTTCTTACAACTATCGAGAGCTCATTCCTGATGGAATCCATCGCCACTAGGGAAAGAGAAGAGGGATATGGAATTTAAATGCCCTGCCTTAGGGCACAATCGTAACGGCTCCAGCTGGACGCGAACGCGGGCTGTTCCCATCTAAAGCGAACGCACTACCACTGCGCTAGCATGATTCCAATCGAATGTATTTGCAATCTTTAAAGATATACCTGTTTTCGATTCCGTTCTTATGATACATGTTTTACAGTATGACAGTATATCGTATAGACTGTTGTAAATTTATTGTGCAATAGTGGATGTCATAGGAAATATGCAATTGTTTTGTTCTTCTAAACATCCTAAATATAGATAGCCTGAAAGTAGCCCAAGAATGACATCATTGTGCACGCTTAGCTGTATTTCCGTATGGTTAAACAGGCATATCCTACCACAGACAACCCTATCCTGGCTTGGTAGGACAGACAGACAGACATACATACAGACAGACAGACAGACAGAGAGACAGACAAACAGAGACAGACAGACATACAGACAGACAGACAAAGAGACAGAGAGACAGACAGACAGACAGACAGACAGACAGACAGACAGACAGACAGACAGACAGACGTAGCCTTCTTTTCTACGTCGTGGGTTAATGAAGAAACATGAATATGTAAGTATGTCAATTATGTAAATACCGGAACAAGAAACCCCATCCTCCTCAATTCCATATCCGTTGTAGCACGTACACACATATGACCCGATGGTATTGTTACATAACTGTGTGCAGTTACCATTATCTGCTTCACATTCGTCATCATCTACACAGAAAATACAGAAACATGTACATATACATTATTTATGCATATGATTCTTTGCATTGGTTGTTAATTTTCGAATTCGTCATCTGTTAAACAGAAAGTCGAGAACATTGTACAGTGAAAACAGTGTTAAACAGCCATTCAAGGGAAGCACAGCAAGTTTCCGCTTAACACAGACGTAGTGTGAAGCTTCATAGAGGTGACGTGACCACTGTCACATTTTTACTGTACACACACGAGACATTATTCATATACCGGCATATGAATGTATGATTCTGTGAACGTTATAATTTGACATTTGTATTGCAGTTAAACTGAAGAAGACATCTGTTTAATTAAAGTTACCATACAAATTCATCACTATTTGGTCACTACAATCATATTATGTTGAATAATATAACGAGTCACATTCGATATAATTATAAATATCAATAAATATGAATTCCATAGACATTCAGTAAAATATCTGATTTTAGATTTCTGTGGTTGCAGTTTGCTTAATACAGTATGACGGCACCATCTTGATTAATAACCGAGTCTGCACTGTATCGGTAGTATATAAATAGTTCCTGTATGCTTTCTAATGAATGGTAGATTTGAAACAGTGAAATATGGCATTTTATCTGTCACTGTATTCCTCCGCGGTTGGATGTACTTTTATATTTTAGCTATTTTCTGATAATCACGAACAGTAAAGTAATATATTCTAATGAATTTGTTTGTCTGTAGTTTTTAATTCTGACAGCAAACAGAAACTAACTTGAATATTATACCGTACTTATTTCTTATTACGGACTTTTACAGTAACAGAAGTGGCTGTGCGGTTGTGTATTGTAGTACAATGAAGCTCCGACAGGGCAGTTAAATTGAATAAAATTTGAAAACAAAATTAATATTATATCAGCCAAAATCATTGGAAAAAAAGAATATTAATGCCACTCGTGGAAATACATATTTCGATGGTATCACTGGATGGAATAAAATCCTATCTTATACTAATAATCATAAATATCCTCTATGACTTACCCGCTGAGACAACAGTAATATACGCATATGTTGACGTTACATTCGCTACCACATTTCCAGCGATACAGTTGTATTTATCAACTGTGTCAGCCTCCGAAACATTTGCTATAACAAGCATGTTTGAATGTTCTCCTGAAATCACATCGTCGTTTCTTACCCAAAAGAAATTCGGTTCCGGATCAGCACTCACATGACAATAAAATATAACATCACTTCCGGTCAGAACAGTCTGGTTCTGCAACTGTTTCAAAAACTGTGGAGGTTCGGAACAAAACAAATTCATATCTACAAGGCGGTTGATTTGTGTGAGAACATATTCCATTGCGATTGATGTGTCTACAATTGACGACGATTCATTCTGAAAAGCTTCAATCAATATATTCTCAAGGTCAAGTATAGAGTCTTGAATAGCCGTTATATTTGGAAGCACCTCTGATTCGTAAAGACTGTATAAACTTGAAATCGAATATAACACACAATCCTTAAAATCTTCACACTCTGTTTCATTGAAAAAGTCTCTTGTTATGTTTTTCATAGAAGCGAACCAATAGCTTACATAATCTACCGATTCAACTGATCTAGCTTCAGCATCGACACTTTCTATTGATATATTCCTTGCAGCTTGGATTTCGATAAGCAAAGGATCATCAATAGCTGCAGCCTTCGTGTCATTTATTGCCTTATCAAGATCGTCATCAGTCATGTTGTAATCTTTTGCAGCATATTCCCTACTTATACCTGCACTTTCTACAGTAATATTTTCAGTAGAACTATTGCCATATGATTGTAATTGGCTTTTCACGTCATCAATCTCGTACATGTAAGCTTTAGACTCGTTAGCTATGTCCTCTAGTGATTCAAAGGCAAACTGCATAAAATCTTGTATGACTGTAATAGTGTTACATTTTTCGCGGTACAATTGAATTCTGTTATCTGAATCGGTATCAGTGTCTCGCAATCCTGTGATATTGTTTACAATATCAATCGTTTCGTTCCAGTATGTGTCTGAATTATTCAGACCATTTGATTCCCTAATCTTTCGCAGTAACACATGCATTCTAGATGAAGCCTCAAATGTTATATCCCTTCGTTTTCGCCCACTGAATATACTCCCTACAATGTCCATAAGTGCACCTATTGTGGCCCGTGCTGCCTGCCATAAACTTTGTAATATGTTATTGAAGTTGATTTTAATCTTAATTGTTGTCCATCCGAGTCTAAATGCATTGACGTCACAAAATACCTCAAATATGGGCAAGTCAACGGTAGATAATTCAATATTGAATCCACAATTCCGTACGTCTATTATACTTTTGAGACCGTATTCAATTACAAATTCAAGAACTTGAACCGCGACACCTATAATAAACTTAACCGCTTCCAATGCGACTTTAGCTGCTTCTAGTATTACCTTGGCAAACTCCAGTCCGATTTCGGCTAATTCTAGGAAACCTTCAGCAATCAATAAAACAACGCGTGATTTATCGACAATAAATTGAGCAACGGCTACTACTGCTTGCGCTATATCAAAAGCCAACATTGCTGCTCTTACAAATATCTTTGCTAATTCTAGAATTCCATACGCAAGAGCTCTTAATATCCTGCAGGCTAGGTTAGCAATGACGCAAACAGGATTGGGGAAGCTGATCATACAGTTTGTAAGCCGACAACATGGATACGGAATTTTAGCCCAGCCACCTTTCCAACAAATTTTACATTTTATTCCAGGTATACATACCTTGGAACACGATCGAATTCTACATAAATTATCAACTCTCCTTTGTGATTCATCGAGTTTCCTTATGGCTGCTTTTAGCGGCCCCTTTGCTGTCTCTAGTTTATCTTTAACATCTTCAAGCACTTGTACAGCATTATCAAATGCGACATTTGCCTTTCTAACTTCAGCTTGTTTTTCATCAATCCAGTTCTGAGCTTTAGTCAAACCATTTTGTGCAGCAGTAAGTGTATTTTGAACCTGAGTTAATCGTTTTTGGGCTTCATCAGATATCAGTCTTATCACTCTTTTTAGCGCATCTAGATAACTGTCTTGAAATGAGGAACTAACTGTTTGTACCTGTCGTCGTTTTCTAGCAACTTTAAACGCATCCAAATAACCATCATGAATTAAAGAAGTGGACGTTTGATCATATCGCCTTTTCCTGGCCTTTGCGACGAAACGACCATGGACCGTATATTTCAGTTGGTACCACTCATCGACAACCTCAGCTGAAACATCTAGTTGCACAAGGAATATATCCCAGATATTGACTTCCAGATATGTGTATATTCCAGAGCTACTGATGAACACGTCACATGTTGCCCCCATTCCAATAAAACTGATGAAAGCTTGCAACTGTACTACAATATCATTTGAATCAATAGCAATAGCTCCACCTATTCCAAATCCTTTTTCATATTTTAGAAATTTACCGATTCTATATTCTTTAGATGCTCTTCCCATGAATCGAAGCGCATTCTGTCCATTCAGAAGCTCCTGAATTTTATCAAATCGGCTGCACTGAAAAAGATTTCCTTCCGAATAAACAATTTCTATATCAATACTTAATAACTTCAGGCCAAATAATTTGAAATCGGTAGTGTATTTCAAACCGAATCCAGTGTAGTTTCCGACAGTGGTTATGGCATTTTCTGTTATTGTGTTGATCACGCTGTGTATATTTTCTTCAATAATGTTGATTTGGGTATGAAGTAAATCTGTGAAATTATCCTTAGCTTCATTCACTATGAATTCAGTTTCATCTGCGAAAGTATAAACGATAGCTCTAATTTGAAGAAAATGCTGTCGAATATCGCTAAGATATATCATAAGTTCTTTAAAATCTCCCGACAATATATCCGCTATATTTACGCCTATGACATCTTTTACGGCAATTACGCTCTCTTGTAGTTCGGTGACTATTGCTTTAGATGCATTTGACAATTCTATTTCAATGTTGTGTATAGCATTATCGACAATTGCGATGGTATTGTTTAGAAAACTACCAAGCTGCAGTATATCTTCAGCTAAGTCTACATTAATGCCGTCTAATGGATGATCTCGTGGGTCACTTGTAACAAATGCATACAGACGTGTATTTGAAACAACCCAATCCTCGAGTATAGGAACGCCCTTGAATGGGTTGAGTTCAAGCATTGTGGACAGGAAGACACCCGGTGGGTTTGACACATCACCACACCATTGGCGGTCGGAACCTATGTGGATGAGAAAATATCATATTGTCTTTAAATATGTTTCGGTATGATCATTTACATGTACATAGACTAAGCAAATATACTATAAAAATATCAGGAAACCTTTCATTTGATACAATGTCACATGAACCTTTTTATGTTTTATATGTATACCAATTGTAACTTTATCAACCAAGGTTCTATGTTTGTTTATCTAGTTCAAAACACAAGCCGTTGAAATATAACAACATATTTACTCGTATATAATTACAACAGGTTCAACACAATATAGCAAATAACAATAATTACATCATGTGGATGAGAAAATATCATAATGTCTTTAAATATGTTTCGGTATATATGTACAAGTAAATGTACTTTACAAATATCAGGAAACATTATCCATTCATTTGATACAATGCCACATTATTATTATTTTATATGTATGCTAATTGTGACATTATCAACACAGGTTCTATGTTCAATTATCTAGTTAAAAAAACAAGCCGTCGAAACAAATAACTTTACTCGAATATAATTACAACAGGTTCCACAGATAAAAATAATTATACCAACTATTCTCAAATCTCCGCATTGGACGAATGGGGAATTTATGTGACAAGAATTACTGCTATGTATTCGTATTATAGGTATTGAAATTGTCCAATTGTTTTCAGTGAACTATTTCCAAGCTTTCACTGGTGTGCGCATAGAAATACAGACTTGAATTGGAAACTAGAAATGGCCAGGTCAATCTATTTACTACTGAAAATTTGGAACAATAATTGGTTCCCATATGATTCGGAATATTCCAGCAAGGATGTTGTATATACTATTATGATGGACAGGGTTTCGTATTTATTGTCCATATTTAAATACAAAATTATACACTTTATAATTTACACATTCACTCAATACACTATCCGAGTGTGTATTAAGCAGAGTGAGTTTTCAATCGTCCTATATGTAATAGTTTTTCTTGTTCTGATTATTATTATTATATCAACATCTCTTCATCACATTTTACAAGCGTAGTCATTTCCAGTCTGGTCAAAGTTACATATTAACTCTTTCACCGCCAATGTCGCATAACAGCAACTTTGTAAAAAAGTAGAGAACCCGATCGGACAGAACAGAACATGCCGTCCGATCAGGCTATTTGCTGATTGCTCTTCAGACAGTGTAGCTTAATCACCTGTCCGAATAGCAAACAACATAGATCCTGATCAGCCGCGGCGTAATCTGGATCTATGTTGTTTGCACATGCTCTGCATTTATTCGGCGCTGAAAGAGTTAAGATCATGTTACAAAACACCCCAGCTCTCAACGCCCAGCTAGTTCATCGCACGCTGTATCCAGCCTCCTATCCATATCATATATACCCAAGTCAGCAACCTATATTCCCGCCCACCTATAATCATTACGTTAGACTTCATGCAGAGAGAGGACGCTACCCAATCGTGCGTACACTCCTATATAAGACATCTTAACCATCATACAGCTTGAAGAGCATAACATTTTAATGCCCCAGTGTGTACCACTCTTAATGTCAC
Source organism: Archivesica marissinica (assembly GCA_014843695.1). Classification (NCBI taxonomy): domain Eukaryota; kingdom Metazoa; phylum Mollusca; class Bivalvia; order Venerida; family Vesicomyidae; genus Archivesica; species Archivesica marissinica. The sequence continues at coordinate 38,418,539 of CM026400.1, read as the reverse complement.
ACAAAAACCGCCACGCCAAAACACAATATTGTGTTCATATACTAGAGGACATAGAAAACGCACACTTCGGATAAGTGTATTTTTACATGAAAAACAATAACTATATAAATACATAGTTTTAAACATTTTGGAATATTTTAGTTGTTCAGTTTGTGTTTTGTAATAAATATGTGATATATATTTGATGGAATCCTTCGTATTTCGTTTTCATATACTACTATTCATATAATGTAGGTGTGCGTGATGTCCTCTAGTATAAAAGCTATGGTAGGGTTGTGATAGATACCTAAATATATCACACAGTCTTAGTATCTAGTCGCAAGTGACACAACTATTCAGCTGTTATAATTCTATTTGCATACATTCGACACATTCCAACTAAGCTACACAGGGGGTGTGTTCCGTCATAATGGGCATAACAAAAACGACCAATAAGTGTAGTCCGATATCGTTAACTTATTCATTAACATTTGTTAGCTTAAACATTTGAAAACTAAAATAGAATAGCACTGATAGATTGAGGAAAATGTATACATACCTCCAACGTATCTCCCACACATGCTACTATCGTAGTAACTTCCAGTGTGGTCAAAGTTACATGTTTGCATTTTAAAACTCTGAAGGTAAAATAGAATGGAACTGATAGATTGAGGGAAATGTATATCTACCTCCAACTGAAATAACAGCATTAAACGCAGCCGTCAACAGTGGGAATGAAATCGAATACTCCTTGCCAAGTAGTTTGAACCGCAGAATAGGAGACGCCGTCAGCTGAATATCAATCAGGCCCGTCCATTCCTCCCGAAACATTGAGGTTAGCATCTAGTATTTAAAGCAGAAAATAACGAGGTCATAGGTTGTGAGCACATATCAGAAATGGAAATATATTTCATACATACGGACTTATTTTTTGCCTTTTTATTTTACGTTTATTTATCGTCGCTACCGGTTGCCCATATGAGCGACGCCTCTTGAAGAGATTAGTTATTTTAGATTTTTGGACGATAGTGCATGATACAGAGAGAGACCCATTCCAGAATCTCCTCGGGTTCGTTTACGTGCACGGTGTAAAGCACCGACACGAGACCTCGGTTTAACGTTCCATCTGAAAGACTATTAATTTTATTAGGGTCAGACGGGGGATCGAACCTGCGATCCCTGGATTACCAGTATTTTGTCATTGCATGCGATTGTATATATGTAGTTTTATGATAATGAGATATGTAATGCTTATCTCTAATCTGCTATAGGGAGAAGAACTATTATATAAGTTGTCTTTCGTTCTAATCCATTTCAGTCTATTGCGGTTAACCCATCTCATTCTGGATACCGTTCAAACAGTATTTACAAAGAACAAGCCATATCAGCCGCCACGGAACATGCTGTCTGATCAGGCTCTATGCTGTCTGCTATTCAGATAATCTTGCTAAGATATTTGGCTGTGTAGCAAACAACATAGATCCTGATCAGCTTTACGCTGCGTCTGATCTGGATCGATGTTGTTTGCAAAAGCCATTAAATGTATTCAGAATAAAATGGGTTAATGTATTTTTAAAATGTTAATTCTATTATGTATATGAAAAATATTTATTGTTTGTCATGTGACAACTAATAAACTATATGTTATGTTCTATTCTATATGATGCAAATATGACCGCTTAATTATTGTTTGTCATGTGGCAACTAATAAACTATATCTTCTGTTCTATATGATGCAAATATGACCGCTTATTGTGTGTCATGTGACAACTAATAAACCATATGTCCTGTTCTGTTCTATATGATACAAATATGACCGCTTATTGTTTGTCATGTGGCAACTAATAAACTATATCTTCTGTTCTATATGATGCAAATATGACCGCTTATTGTGTGTCATGTGACAACTAATAAACCATATGTTCTGTTCTGTTCTATATGATGCAAATATGACCGCTTATTGTTTGTCATGTGACATCTAAAACTATATGTTATGTTCTGTTCTGTTCTATATGATGCAAATATGACCGCTTATTGTTTGTCATGTGACAATTAATAAACTATATGTTCTGTTCTATATGATGCAAATATGACCGCTATATTGTTTGTCATGTGACAACTAATAAACTATATGTTCTGTTCTGTTCTGTTCTATATGATGCAAATATGACCGCTTATTGTTTGTGATGTGCCAACTAATAAACTATATGTGCTGTTCTGTTCTATATGATGCAAATATGACCGCTTATTGTTTGTCATGTGCCAACTAATAAACTATATGTTCTGTTCTGTTCTGTTCTATATGATGCAAATATGACCGCTTATTGTTTGTCATGTGACAACTAATAAACTATATGTTATGTTCTGTTCTATATGATGCAAATATGACCGCTTATTGTTTGTCATGTGCCAACTAATAAACTATATGTGCTGTTCTGTTCTGTTCTATATGATGCAAATATGACCGCTTATTGTTTGTCATGTGACATCTAAAACTATATGTTATGTTCTGTTCTGTTCTATATGATGCAAATATGACCGCTTATTGTTTGTCATGTGACATCTAATAAACTATATGTTCTGTTCTGTTCTGTTCTATATGATGCACATATGACCGCTTATTATTTGTCATGTGACAATTAATAAACTATATGTTCTGTTCTGTTCTATATGATGCAAATATGACCGCTTATTGTTTGTCATGTGACATCTAATAAACTATATGTTCTGTTCTGTTCTGTTCTATATGATGCAAATATGACCGCTTATTGTTTGTCATGTGACATCTAATGAACTATATGTTCTGTTCTGTTCTGTTCTATATGATGCACATATGACCGTTTATTATTTGTCATGTGACAATTAATAAACTATATGTTCTGTTCTGTTCTATATGATGCAAATATGACCGCTTATTGTTTGTCATGTGACATCTAATGAACTATATGTTCTGTTCTGTTCTGTTCTATATGATGCACATATGACCGTTTATTATTTGTCATGTGACAATTAATAAACTATATGTTCTGTTCTGTTCTATATGATGCAAATATGACCGCTTATTGTTTGTCATGTGACATCTAATAAACTATATGTTCTGTTCTGTTCTATATGATGCAAATATGACCGCTTATTGTTTGTCATGTGACATCTAATAAACTATATGTTATGTTCTGTTCTGTTCTATATGATGCACATATGACAGCTTATTGTTTGTCATATGACAATTAGCATGTAGAGTAAAACCCAATATACGGTATGCAAAGTGTTAACGGAAGACTCGTACACTTGGACTGTTGAATTGTATATATTTTGCAATGTCTATTAAAGTTCTTGCAGATGTCTGTTTCATATGAACATATTTTAACAATCAACAGTAAATAAGAATGGTGTACCGTTTGAATACTAGGAACGCCTAAATAAATATCGGCATTTGCCGCAACTGTGAAATACTCATCATATTTCAGGAGTGCACCTCCAATCCAGAAATCCACTCGAGGTATTACCCTAGAAAATTATAACATGCAATTAAGTATGACAAATATGATAGTACCTTGAGCTAATGAAACAATTGAACACCGTTGTTGAAATGCCAAATAAAAATATATATTTTAAATAGTTTAAAATCATTAGATATAAATATTATCGCATATGCTTTTTATGTGTTATTTCCATGCCATGTATTATGATTGCCAATTATCTGAACCCGAAATAATATTTAGCATGCTATGTGGCAACATAGTGTTCGTCCTAGAATTAGTGCATTCGTGGTGCACATGTCCAGGCTAACAGACTGGCTAATTACATGTCCAGGCTAACATACTGGCTAATTACATGTCCAGGCTAACAGACTGGCTAATTACATGTCCAGGCTAAAGGACTGGCTAATTACATGTCCAGGCTAACATACTGGCTAATTACATGTCCAGGCTAACATACTGGCTAATTACATGTCCAGGCTAACATACTGGCTAATTACATGTCCAGGCTAACATACTGGATAATTACATGTCCAGGCTAACATACTGGCTAATTACATGTCCATGCTAACAGACTGGCTAATTACATGTCCAGGCTAACAGACTGGCTAATTACATGTCCAGGCTAACATACTGGCTAATTACATGTCCAGGCTCTAACAGACTGGCTAATTACATGTCCAGGCTAACAGACTGGCTAATTACATGTCCAGGCTAACATACTGGCTAATTACATGTCCAGGCTAACAGACTGGTTAATTACATGTCCAGGCTAACATACTGGCTAATTACATGTCCAGGCTAACATACTGGCTAATTACATGTCCAGGCTAACATACTGGCTAATTACTTGTCCAGGCTAACACACTGGCTAATTACGTTAGTAATATTATACTGGTCAATATCAATACTTGCAATGAATCATTCATTAATGCATTTCTTTTTAGTCAATTTCTAGTTAGGCTAAAATTGTTCATTTATATAAAGAGCATGAATAATGCTTACGGTTGAAACATCATATCTCCATTCCAGAGGTCAACGGACAAGGAATGGTAATCCGCATTTATACCGTTAACAAGGGATATACCAATTCCTCTTGGATGAATGTGTAGATTTTGTTCTTCTTTTAGGACGCGGAATATGGGAAGCTGAAGCAAGAGGTCACGTGACTCATCTGGTACCATCAGGAACACCGTCCCGCCATTGCTGTGGCAAAGGTCAACTATCAAACAGAACTTCCGTGACTTAAGCGGTTTTGGAATGGCAACACGGCTTCCCATAACACTCAGTGAGAATCCAGTGCCAAAGCGGAACACGGTGTACAGGTGGCTATGTATTACAGGCGCGCCAGCACACCAGTTGTCATCGTCCATATTCCGGCCGTACACGAGGTCACTCTTGATATCTTGTACAGACAGAACTTCTGTACTTGACTTCTCGAAGCTTAACCAGTCAGGAAGTGCCGGAAACAACGAAAGAAGAAATGACTTCGTAAATGAGTCCACACTGATAAAATCAAAGAAATCAGCTTCAACAAGTTCAAATGGCTGACAATCTGCGGAGGTCAAGTGATTGTTAATGACCATTCCCTGAGACGAATCATACTGCACACCGTAATTCAACTGAAATCCCGCATTTAGATTAGTGACCTCAATTCCACGGAGAGACACGGGCACCGAGAAGTCGTTAACTTTAACAAAGACTATTCCTAGTGTAAACATGGTATCAGCGTCAGACATCAAGGTGTACCATTCTGACGTTGAGGTGAGATATATATCTATGTCTTCTCCATCGGTACAGCGAACCAGGCTGACAGTAAAGCAAGCTTTTGGCAGTAGCTGTCTAGGAATCTCCAGACGTTGGAATACTGTTCTGTTGTCAGATTCACCTATAGAAATAACACATCGTTTTAACTGATTACTTTTATTTAATATATACTTACGCTATTTGAGTTAGTAACGCTCCAATATGTTCTCGTTTTTCAGTCGGGTTTGGGCTTGGTCCTGGGGTGCAATTCTTGGGAAACCGGACAGTGGATTGAGCAAACTAGCACATTTCTTTGAAAATTCACAGACTAATTATATTAAACCTTGTAAAGTGCATTATGCACATGTTGTCAGCACTAACTTCGCCACTTACATTATGTTGTTCTTAATTTATTTTATGGGGAGGGGAGGGCCAATCACTAATGTTGTTACAACTTGTGGCCCAATCCATTTGCTAAATTTCTAATTGTACAACGATTGTGATTGTTATATACATGTATTTAGAGCAATAAAATATTATCAAATCAGAAATAACGATAGTACATATGAGCTCAACAAAGAGTTACCTGACTGTCACAAAGCTAACGGGCCTCAATTTTAAAATGTTCATATAATAATATATAGTTTCATATTTTGTTGTAAAAGTGTGGGATTTTAAGTTTGCAACTGGCTTGAGGAAGGTCAATCACAACAATGGAGATACTCCCAATAAGCTTTCGATTAAATCCATTTTCATTATGTATATAGTTTCAAGTTATGTGCGTTACGTTAGTATAGCTCAGAACGTATGTCTTAACAATACTTGGCACAACATATTAAGATGATCACATGACTGTTAGTGCTGCTTAGTAATGTGATATGTTTCGATGGGTCGTCAGTTCTACGCTTGGCTTAGATCGTTTCGCAAACAATTTCGCTATTCAAATTCGAATTGTTTCGGGAATGAGATCTATGAACGGGTTTCCATATTGATTTAAATGTTAAAATCGAATTGAATTCAGATTCGTTATGAGTACCATGCAGTATATCGTAAAACCGAGTACGAATATGTTATCATTTGAAAGATAATATGTTGTTACTAAAATATATGGAATTTCCCTGAGGTACATTAAAATAGTTTTCCATTGTTAGTAAAATATATGACACATCCCTGGTGTACATTGGATACAGTTTTACAGAGGGTTTTTTTACATTATCATTAATGATTTTTTACCTCTGGGGTTTACCCTGGTCCCGTGTATCTCGTTCTGCACCGAGGTTATGTTTCTTGTATTCGACTATATGTACTTAGTACAGTCAATTTGGAAACATTTGTACTTGTACCTGTAATTAACCTCGTCATTACATTGAATAAACGATGGCAAGTATTGCCCATTGCAAACCGAAATTGAGTTTTGTATGTAGTTTGGTCAAGACTAGATATGTACATTATGAATGAATAACTATGCTTAAATCAAACATAAGCAAACATAAATAGTTACCTCCAGTGCAAGAAAACCCATCCGGTTCAAGGTTTCTGCCCTCTGCGCATGTGCAGTTAAATGATCCTTCCGTGTTCGTGCATATATCCTGGCAGCCTCCGTTAACCAGTTCACACTCATTCAAGTCTAAAAGTATAAACAACTAGTTACATCTAGCTACAATCATGTATGCAGTAAAAACATACTGGGGATACACAGGTTGAGTGTATCCGGTATACAACTTCATGATCAACACCAAAGTAATATATTTCCATCGCTATTGCATTTACTTCGATGAACAATAATAATAATAACTTTTATTTCCTCCAAATATAGGAGAGCACACAGAGTATATGTCCTATTTGTATCTATTGTCGCATGAATTTCCTCACTAATCATATGCAGCTGACATGCGCACTCGCAGCTATGGCAATGCGCATTCGCAAGAAAAGTCGTGTCTTACAATTTACGCCATTCCATTATACATGTGTAACACTACATTTCCTCGAATTATTTTTCATGAGGAAGTTATACAGTTGGCTCATGAAAGGTCGTTGGTTATACCTGGGTACACGTCCGTGCGTGTAATAGTGTTCAGAGGATATCCTGGGGTCTTAGGTAACTAATAGCAGCTAGAGATATATGACTAAATATTAAATATAAAATGTATTTGCTTTTTGCGATGTAATATCGCTTTAAACCCAAAAACAAACAAACCACTACCTGCATACATTCAAGTTTATGCTTCATGTTGGTTAGGCTACATGAAATTGGATGAATCGGTGCGACTGGAATAAAGGTTATTAATATGTTGAAAGAATGACAGTTCGAGCTGATGTACTGTCGGTAACAATGCAAACTGTTGGTAACAATGCAAACTGACGGTAACAATGCAAACTGTTGGTAACAATGCAAACTGTCGGTAGCAATGCAAACTGTCGGTAGCAATGCAAACTGTCGGTAACAATGCATGCAAACTGTCTGTAACAATGCAAACTGTCGGTAACAATGCAAACTGTCGGTAACAATGCATGCAAACTGTCGGTAACAATGCCAACTGTCGGTAACAATGCAAACTGTTGGTAACAATGCAAACTGTCGGTAGCAATGCAAACTGTCGGTAACAATGCAAACTGTCGGTAACAATGCATGCAAACTGTCGGTAACAATGCAAACTGTTGGTAACAATGCAAACTGTCGGTAACAATGCAAATTGTCGGTAACAATGCAAACTGTCGGTAACAATCCAAACTGTCGGTAACAATGCAAACTGTCGGTAACAATGCAAACTGTCGGTAGCAATGCAAACTGTCGGTAACAATGCAACATGTCGGTAGCAATGCAACACGTGTATAATCTGATAATGAACAGCTCTTCTATATGTCTATAAATGTACAAAGAATTCATATAAGAATTATTTTTGGTTGTTTTCAATTCACTTTAATGTGTTTGGTGCATACGAATGTATATTTTTATAATAGTATAGACTAAATAAAAAGAAAATATTTACTGGCTTACTTCATGTAGGAGTTAAGTTGACATGATCATGTATACAATAATTGCTTTATATTCTTACTTCTTCCAACTGGCCGTAGACGGGAGAACGTGCGATGTGAATAAGGGTTGTCCGATTAGCGCAGTTGTTAGCGCACTCGCTTCTTCAATGCAACCCGGGTTCGATCATCGGACCTGGTAGAATGTGAGATGGTACGGTAGCCGCCAGATCGGACAGATGGGTTTTCTCCGGGTACTCCGGTTTCCTCCCACACGAATGACCACGTATACGCTTTCACCCGCGCCAACGAGAGTGACTAATATAAGTTGTTAAAACTTGCTTCGCAATCGTTATAAAATAAATAATGTTTAAACGTTTTATAGTCAATTAATAAATCAGTATTAAGCGCACACATGCGTCAATGAAAATATGTAAACACACATGATTCCTGTCAGTGCGTCGGGCGAGTCGCAATCGTAAAATAACTAAAGTTTAAACTTAATTTGCGTACTACAGTCCGCGTTATCTGGGAGATCACCCCTGATTTATATTTTATTTTAACACACATTCACAATGAACACACTACTCATATAATGATATAATTAATATTGACCTGTTTCGCAGTGCATATCCGTATAACCGGTAGAACAAAAACACGTGTATGACTCGACTTCGTCCTGGCAGGAACCGCCATGTTCACACGTGACATGTTCACAATCATCAATATCTGGATGGTGATAGTATATATTATAGTTGTTTCCGGTTCATAGTATATAACACAATGCATGATGTAATAGATTATAGTTGTTTCCGGTTCATAGTATATAACACAGTGCATGATGTAATATATTATAGTTGTTTCCGGTACATAGTATATAACACAGTGCATGATGTAATATATTATAGTTGTTTCCGGTACATAGTATATAACACAGTGCATGATGTAATATATTATAGTTGTTTCCGGTACTATACATGGTATATAACACAGTGCATGATGTAATATATTATAGTTGCTTCCGGTTCATAGTATATAACACAATGCATGATGTAATATATTATAGTTGTTTCCGGTTCATAGTATATAACACAGCGCATGATGTAATATATTATAGTTGTTTCCGGTACTATGCATGCTGTGCACATAAAAGAACCAAATGAGACTCTAGAAGGGACCTCTCTTATATGGGCAACCGGTAGCGACGATAGATACATATAAATCACACACACATAATATAGTATGACTACTTCCGGTACGCATACATATATCACTTTGGATGATACAGGAATTAACTTGCCACCATGGTTCGCCGGCGGCGAGGGTAAATAAGCTCCATCATCATCATCATCATCGAATTATCTGACAGAAAAATACATTGCAAGTTCATAGGTGTTATCGTACACATACATATAGTATCTTGTACCGGATTCGTGGGCAGTGAATTCACCTATATTTAAATATAGTATCTTGTACCGGATTCGTGGGCAGTGAATTCACCTATACGTAAATATAGTATATTGGGCCGGATTCGTGGGCAGTGAATTCACCTATATGTAAATACAGTATCTTGTACCGGATTCGTGGGCAGTGAATTCACCTATATGTAATTAAATTATATTGGACCGGATTCGTGGGCAGTGAATTCACCTATATGTAAATATAGTATCTTGGACCGGATTCGTGGGCAGTGAATTCACCTATATGTAAATATAGTATCTTGGACCGGATTCGTGGGCAGTGAATTCACCTATATGTAAATATAGTAGCTTGGACCAGATTCCTGGGCAGTGAATTCACCTATATGTAAATATAGTATCTTGGACCAGATTCGTGGGCAGTGAATTCACCTATATGTAAATATAGTATCTTGTACCGGATTCGTGGGCAGTGAATTCACCTATATGTAAATATAGTATCTTGTACCGGATTCGTGGGCAGTGAATTTACCTATATGTAAATATAGTATCTTGGACCGGATTCGTGGGCAGTGAATTCACCTATATGTAAATATAGTATCTTGGACCGGATTCGTGGGCAGTGAATTCACCTATATGTAAATATAGTATATTGGACCGGATTCGTGGGCAGTGAATTCACCTATATGTAAATATAGTATCTTGGACCGGATTCGTGGGCAGTGAATTCACCTATATGTAAATATAGTATCTTGGACCGGATTCGTTGGCAGTGAATTCACCTATATGTAAATATAGTATCTTGTACCGGATTCGTTGGCAGTGAATTCACCTATATGTAAATATAGTATCTTGGACCAGATTCGTGGGCAGTGAATTCACCTATATGTAAATATAGTAGCTTGGACCGGATTCGTGGGTAGTGAATTCACCTATATGTAAATATAGTATCTTGGACCAGATTCGTGGGCAGTGAATTCACCTATATGTAAATATAGTATCTTGTACCGGATTCGTGGGTAGTGAATTCACCTATATGTAAATATAGTATCTTGTACCGGATTCGTGGGCAGTGAATTCACCTATATGTAAATATAGTATCTTGTACCGGATTCGTGGGCAGTGAATTCACCTATATGTAAATATAGTATATTGGACCGGATTCGTGGGCAGTGAATTCACCTATATGTAAATATAGTATCTTGGACCGGATTCATATGCAGTGAATTCACCTATATGTAAATATAGTATATTGGGCCGGATTCGTGGGCAGTGAATTCACCTATATGTAAATATAGTATCTTGGATCGGATTCGTGGGCAGTGAATTCACCTATATGTAAATATAGTATCTTGGACCACCGGATTCGTGGGCAGTGAATTCACCTATATGTAAATATAGTATCTTGGACCGGATTCGTGGGCAGTGAATTCACCTATATGTAAATATAGTAGCTTGGACCAGATTCGTTGGCAGTGAATTCACCTATATGTAAATATAGTATCTTCGACCGGATTCGTGGGCAGTGAATTCACCTATATGTAAATATAGTATCTTGGACCGGATTCGTGGGCAGTGAATTCACCTATATGTAAATATAGTATATTGGACCGGATTCGTGGGCAGTGAATTCACCTATATGTAAATATAGTATCTTGGACCGGATTCGTGGGCAGTGAATTCACCTATATGTAAATATAGTATCTTGGACCGGATTCGTGGGCAGTGAATTCACCTATGTGTGTAAATATAGTATATTTGACTGAATCCGTAAGGTACTGAATTGAATTGGCTTACTAATACATGTTTTTGCATCGGTATCAAGAACAAATCCTGCATTGCAGCCACATTCAAACGAACCATCACTGTTGCTACAGGTCTGTGTACACCCGGAAGTTGACTGGATACATTCATCTATATCTTTGAAAATATACATAAGTTTTAATAAACTAGATAAGATCTGATGCGACACTTAGGAACATCGTTGTAAAGAGACAAGCCATAAACACGGTAATTACACTGTGGTGAATAATTCACGAAATTGAAATTGTGAATTCGTTAACTCCTCAATTTGAAAACAGTGAATTCGTGAAATCATGAAGTTGAAATCGCGAATTAATTCGTGCAGTTGAAATAGTGAAATATCGTGAATGCATATGTATATTATACAAATTTATTTTAGCTCGATTGCGAAACAAGCTTTTATAACTTATATTAATCACTCTCGAGACCTCATTCCTGATGGAATCCATCGCCACGAGGAGAGAGAAGAGGCATCGTGGAATTTAGGTGCCTTACCTAAGGGCACAATCGTAACGGCTCCAGCGGGACTCGAACTCCGGGCCTTTCGCACATGAAGCGAACGCGCTACCACTGAGCTATCACGACTTCCACTTGAATGCATAATGTTGATGTAGTTCATTTGTGAAGTTGCAATCGTGAATTCGGGAAGTTAAAATCGTGTAGTTGAAATCGTGTAGATGAAATCGTGTAGTTGAGATCGTGTAGATGAAATCGTGTAGTTGAAATCGTGTAGATGAAATCATGAAGTTGAAATTGCGTAGATGAAATCGTGAATTGTGAAGTTGAAATCGTTTAGTTGAAATCGTGTAGATCAAATAGCGAAATTAGTTTAAACATATTTATTCCACTATATACATTCACTAAACAATACATGTACACAAAATCAAAGAATAGGAAAGGATTAAAACGGAAGCAGAGCTTATATAAATTGTGACTTCATAAAGTTGATATTGTAAATATGTGCAGTTGAAATCGTGAATTCATGAAGTTGCACAATTATTTGAACTATTTATAGTCTTTATTTTACCCAATATACCAACCGTTAACCGACTTTAAGTTAGATCTTTTAATCGGTCATTATGAATATATTTCTAAATCCGTAGCTCTATCACGCTCAATAAATATTACAAAATTATCCAATGAAAATACTTTATATGTATTACGGGTAACCCCCGACGAAGCCCAATTTCTTTCATGCATAGCGTTTTATGTAACGATCTTTACCAACTAAATATATACTCACACGAAAAAGAAAGTATGCTCTTGGTTAGAGGGGAAATTATATACTTATATTCACACGTAAAACAGTGTTCTGATAATTATCAAATTTCAATTAAAAGCACAACATTGTTTAGCCAATAGATGTTTGCACATTTTGATACTAAATTTGCTTATTTATTGCTTCTATATATAAGTATAAAATTGTCCCTCTTACAAAGTGCACACTTTCTTTTTCGTGTGAGCATACATTACACATTTATCTAAATTCATATATCTAATAAAACTAGCTAATGTTTAATACGGGGAACCACCGATCACACCCAATTGATTGCTGATATAATAAAACCGAACAGTTAATTACGCCTACCGATGCAGCCGGATGCGTTTGAATTGCCGGCAGTCATTTGGTATCCCGGGTAGCAGTCACACGTATACCATCCATCTTCATTGATACATATCTGATCACAGTTGCCGTTGCTAACCGCACATTCGTCTATATCTACATTGTAAAAAATGTACAAAACACTGTTTAAAGTAATACCTTTTCCCCATTCCGGAGCTGCGTCGTGCCGCGGCATCGTATCGCAATTGATCAAAACAAATGTATTAATGCATTGAAATGCATACAACCAAAGCAACGGCGTCTGGATAACGCCCAGCGTAATCCAAAGCTAATGTAATACATTCATTCTTTGCTTAGTTGTTCTTGTATGTTATAATCGTTTCTTGCTTGCCTTGAATGCATCAATCACCAACACAATTCATTTGTCTAAAAGTGAGACAATATATTATAGCGCATTTGGGCATTGTGAACCATTCCATACCGACCCATAAAGGATTCTGTTTAGCTAGGGGGCTTCGTGGCCTAGTACAGCCGTCCAGTGGTGTCTCCAAGTGGTCTGTCCCCTAGTGGGTTGTAAGTTGTCCAAACTAATACCTTCCATACGGTAAAACAGTGGTAACGTTTACAAGTACAGTCAAACCTGTCTTAAGCAGCCAGCCAAGGGAGTGAGAGAAAGTGGCTGCTTAGCACAGGTGACTGCTTAATACAGGTCAAATGTATAGTAAATCAACATATTTGGAATCTTGAAACTGGCTGTTTAATACAGGTTGGCTGCTTAATGGAGGTGACCACTAACACAGGTTTGACTGTACACTTTTTCAGCATCACGGAAATGCTGTGTTTTGGAGAAAACCTTTGTTTGAGGGGGGTATTTCTGTGCATGTTTCAAACATCTGTGCTTGTATAGATGTATGCTTTCCTTGTTTAGTCCGGATATAGTCGCATTTCGCGCCACGTATCAATGGAGGTAAATTGACTGATGAGTGTCCATTCCTTAGGAAATATTGGTTTAAACATATTTTATTTATCAAGATCAACATGGCATCTGTACATATAACATCCATACAATGGAACTATCAAGATAAACATGACATATAACATATGTACATATAACATCTGTACATATAACATCTGTACATATAACATACATACAATACAACTATCAAGACAAGTGGATTAAGAGATATTGACATAATTATGTATTGCATTTCCTTCGATGAACGCATGTGTCCTGATTGTATACAATTTCGTATGAGTGTTCATAACTAATGATATGCAGCTGACATGTGCACTCGACGTTACGGGCATGCGCATTGGCAGTGTTAGGCAGCATTAGTCGCGATAAAAGGCGTGTCTTATAGTGTACGCTGTTTCGCAGAGACCATGTTATTTTTTCTCTGTATCGTTCCAATTTTAGTATATGTACTGCCGTTTCGCAGACGGATCTGTAGTACATTGGGTAACACACTGGACTGGTAATCCAGGGATCGCAGGTTCGATCCACCGTCTGACCCTAATAAAATTAATAGTCTTTCAGATGGGACATTTAAACCGAGGTCTCGTGTCGGTGCTTTACATCGTGCACGTAAAAGAAACAGAGGAGATTCTGGAATGGGTCTCTGTCTGTATCATTGCACTATCCTCCACAATCTAAAATGACTAACCTCTTCAGGAGGCGTCGCTCATATGGGCAACCGGTAGAGATGATAAATAAACGTAAAACACACACTCACCTAGACACCTGTAACCATCAGTACTGAGTATATACCCTGTTTCACAGGAACAGCTGTACGTTCCCGGGGAGTTGTTGCAGTATGCCTCACATACAGCGGAACCATCCGTACATTCGTCAATATCTGAAATACATATTAGGGGACAGCTACCCATTGGCAAGACGTATATCTTCTTAAAATAAGCGTACATTCTCATTGCATACCCTTATTCCGCCGGTACGTATAGCATAGCATAGTGTGTATTTCGGTTCGACATTGTCGTGGTTATTTACAGTGCTTATACTAGAGGATATAGAAAACGCTTCGGATAAGTGTGTTTTACATGAAAAACGATAACGATATAAATACATAGTTTTAAACATATTGGAATAATTTTAGTTTTTCAGTTTGTGTTTTGTAATAAATATGTGATATATCTTTGATGGAATCCTTCGTATTTCGTTTTCATGTAATAATAATCATATAATGTAGGTGAGCGTTTTCTATGTCCTCTAGTATATTATAACTCGAACGGTATAATGCATTGACGTCTGCAGCAGTGTTTCACATGCTTAATTTATTAAATACTACAGCGAAATGTCGAGATACGTTCTGAATTACAACAGCTACCTTCGCACGATTTCCCATCAACACCCAGCACAAAACCGGTATTACAGGAACATGTGTAGGAGCCCACGATGTTGGTACACCCATGCGCACAACCGGAAGTACCAATACTGCACTCATTGATATCTGAAAAGACAAACTGACGAGTGGTACTAGTCAACAATTTGACATTTTATATTTAAATTAGGGATGTCAACGAATATGCGAATATTCGAATATTCGCTCGGGAAAAATATTATATTTGCAAAAAATGAAATAAACTCATAAATCAGATACTTTAACCATCATAACACCTTCCAATACAAAAGAAATCGCTCCAGGATGTGTAAATAAATTATGTTGTGGTTGCATCCATGGCAGGTGTTAATGGACACACCATGTAATCGGATAAGTACAGTAGGTGATAAGGTAGGTATTATTTAATTATGATGTCAAAACTGTTTAGACAGAGAATGACATATTACAGACTCTTTGCAACAACATCTACCCACACGTACCTGTATCATACAATTTTAAATAACGTGTGGTTTTACATTAAATGCATATAGGACGTGCTCAATGGTTAGTATTTCGTATTACGACGTTGACAATAATTTTGTTCGCCAATAATTGTGATAATTCAACATTCTCAAAATAAATATGCACAGTTCAAAGATGGCGGTGGCTCAATGATAAAGTTATTTGGTTAAATGAAATAGATTAGTTTAAACAGTATTTATTTCTTTGAATAAACAGAATCAAGTATAAATATTATGTACATACATGTAGGATTGAGGAGAAAGCAATCTGCTTGTATGGTTACCTCATTCCTATTGGTAAATGAAATAGATTACCTGAACATGTCTTCCCGTTTGAGTTCAGTTGGTACCCGGATCTGCAGTCACACGAGTAAGATCCCACTGAGTTAATACACGTTTGGTCGCATCCGCCATTATGTGTATGACATTCGTTCACATCTGTAAACAATATTTTATTTTTCTGGACAAATGGGAATTTATGTGATAAGAATTACTGCTCCTGTATTCGTATTATAGGTATTAAAAATGTCCAATTGTTTTCAGCTAACTAGTTCCAAGCTGGTGTGCGCATAGAAATACAGACTTGAGCTGGAATCCAGAAATGGCCAGGTCAATCTATTTACGTAGTTGAAATTCTGCAACAATATTTGGTTCAAGGTGCTTAGGTACTGGTCCAACGCGACATTAGCATATTCAATGGGTGGATTGAGTATACTAGCATATTCAACGGGTGGATAGAGTCTACTAGCATATTCAACGGGTGGATAGAGTCTACTAGCATATTCAACGGGTGGATAGAGTCTACTAACATATTCAACGGGTGGATAGAGTCTACTAGCATATTCAACGGGTGGATAGAGTCTACTAGCATATTCAACGGGTGGATTGAATCTACTAGCATATTCAACGGGTGGATTGAGCCTACTAGCATATTCAACGGGTGGATTGATCCTACTAGCATATTCAACGGGTGGATTGGGCCTACTAGCATATTCAACGGGTGGATTGAACCTACTAGCATATTCAACGGGTGGATTGGGCCTACTAGCATATTCAACGGGTGGATTGATCCTACAAGTATATTCAACGGGTGGATTGATCCTGCAAGCATATTCAACGGGTGGATTGATCCTACAAGTATATTCAACGGGTGGATTGATCCTGCAAGCATATTCAACGGGTGGATTGATCCTACTAGCATATTCAACGGGTGGATATAGTATATTAGCATATTCAACGGGTGGATTGATCATACAAGCATATTCAACGGGTGGATTGATCCTATAAGCATATTCAACGGGTGGATTGAGTATACAAGCATATTAAACGGGTGGATTGAGTCTACAAGCATATTCAACGGGTTGATTGATCCTACAAGCATATTCAACGGGTGGATTGATCCTACAAGCATATTCAAAGGGTGGATTGAGCCTACAAGCATATTCAATGGGTGGATTGAGCCTACTAGCATATTCAACGGGTGGATTGAGTCTACTAGCATATTCAACGGGTGGATTGGTCCTACAAGCATGTTCAACGGGTGGATTAAGCCTACTAGCATAGTCAACGGGTGGATTGAGCCTACTAGCATATTCAACGGGTGGATTGAGTCTACTAGCATATTCAACGGGTGGATTGAGTCTACATGCATATTCAACGGGTGGATTGAACCTACTAGCATATTGAACGGGTGGATTGATCCTACATGCACATTCAACGGGTGGATTGAACCTACTAGCATATTCAACGGGTGGATTGAGCCTACTAGCATATTCAACGGGTGGATTGAGTGTACTAGCATATTCAACGGGTGGATAGAGTCTACTAGCATATTCAACGGGTGGGTTGAGCCTACTAGCATATTCAACGGGTGGATTGAGCCTACTAGCATATTCAACGGATGGATTGAACATACATGCATATTCAACGGGTGGATTGAGCCTACTAGCATATTCAACGGGTGGATAGAGCCTACTGGCATATTCAATGGGTGGGTTGAGCCTACTAGCATATTCAACTAGCATATTCAACGGGTGGATTGAGCATACTAGCATATTCAACGGGTGGATTGAGCCTAATAGCATATTCAACTGGTGGATTGAGCCTACTAGCATTGTAAACGGGTGGATTGGGTCTACTAGCATATTCAACGGGTGGATTGAGCCTACTAGCATAGTCAACGGGTGGATTGAACCTATTAGCATATTCAACGGGTGGATTGAACCTACTAGCATATTCAACGGGTGGATTGAACCTACCTGCATATTCAACGGGTGGATTGAACCTACATGCATATTCAACGGGTGGATTGAGCCTACTAGCATATTCAACGGGTGGATTGAACCTATATGCATATTCAACGGGTGGATTGAGCCTACTAGCATATTCAACGGGTGGATTGAGTCTACTAGCATATTCAACGGGTGGATTGATCCTACATGCATATTCAACGGGTGGATTGAACCTACATGCATATTCAACGGGTGGATTGAGCCTACTTGCATATTCAACGGGTGGATTGAACCTACATGCATATTCAACGGGTGGATTGAGCCTACTAGCATATTCAACGGGTGGATTGAGTCTACTAGCATATTCAACGGGTGGATTGAGCCTACTAGCATAGTCAACGGGTGGATTGAACCTACATGCATATTCAACGGGTGGATTGAGCCTACTAGCATATTCAACGGGTGGATTGAGTCTACTAGCATATTCAATGGGTGGATTGAGTCTAATAGCATATTCAACGGGTGGATTGAGTCTACTAGCATATTCAACGGGTGGATTGATCCTACAAGCATATTCAACGGGTGGATTTAGCCTACAAGCATATTCAACTGGTGGATTGATTCTACAAGCATGTTGAATTGCAAACGTTAGGCTTATCACATCTATAATAGATCTTTATTTAGTCACAGCTATTTAGATTGGATTAAATTATAGATGTGATAAGCCTACCGTTTGCAATTCTCACAGTTCAGAACTTCACACGTCAACCGTGCAAACTGTCGTCTGGCTGGTTCACAACAAAACAGAAAGTAGATCTACATTTACCAGGTAGTAATGAGTGGCCATGAAGGTGAGCCTTGTTACCGCTATTGTTATTCAATATTGGGATGAAGCTGCATGCACAATGCACATACTTTGTTGTCCTATGGTCATATAGTAGATAATGTTTACTATATGACCATAGGACAAAAATAAAATGTGTGTCTTGTGGACGAAGCCAGTAATAGTGGACCGAGGCCGAAGACAAGGCCAATATGAATTCACTTAATTAATAACAATGTAATATCAACGTATAGTCTATATCCGCTATGTCAAAGTCGGTTATGTCGAATTCTCCGGTTATCTCGAAGTCGGATCAAAGTCCCGTTTCAGACATTATCATTTTACATATACTAGCTCCGTTTATATAGAAGTTCGTTCAAACTTCGGTTATGTCGAAGTATTTTGTTCGGTCCGACGGAATTCGACATAACGGATGTTGACTGTACATATGTGTATACATACCGATGCATGGCTTGAGATCCGTGTTGAGTGTGTAGCCGGTCCTGCATGTGCAGTGATAGAAACCATGTGTGTTTAGACATTTACATTGACGCATGTGTGCACTTAATACTGACATATACCAACGTACATATGTGTATACATACCGATGCACGATTTGAGATCCGTGTTGAGCGTGTAGCCGGTCCTGCATGTGCAGCGATAGGAACCATGTGTGTTTACACAATTGTGTTTACACCCGTGTGTACTGCTGGCACATTCATTGATATCTATATATAAACACAATGAATGGTAATTATTTTGTTCAGCCAATAAATACATAGGCTGAAAATACTTCGTGTTCGAATTCTCAATAGGCTGTCCGATTAGCGCAGTGGTTAGCGCGCTCGCTTCTCACCAATGCGACCCGGGTTCGATCCTCGGACAGGGAAGTATGTGAGATGGTACGGTGGTCGCCAGATCGGACAGGTGGGTTTTCTCCGACTACTCCGGTTTCCTCCCACATGAATGACCATATATACGCTTTCATCCGAGCCAACGAGAGTGATTAATATAAGTTGTTAAAACTTGCTTTGCAATCGCAATCATTGTAAAATAAATAAAGTATAAAAAAAAATCCTCCATAAATCAGTTAAATTTTGCAAGGGACACATGTTTAGCTGGTGACTTTACATGTTATCGTATAAAGACACGATCTAGATGGGGGCGTGTAGGGGGGGTGCAATATTGTTCGTATGCAAAGTGAGAAAATCCAAGCATTTCATTGTCAGTCAACACTACAGTTAAACCTATACCGAAGACGTAACATTATCATTGCGTGCCTTTTGTGAGATTTGAAAGTAGGTCGGTGTGTCTTTAATGGATAATTTGTAACCGGGAACGTATATTACCTGTACCAAAAAGGTTTCTGGTAGCTATGAAGGATGCTTATACATGTCACTGTGTGTCATATTAAAGTGACATTACATCGCAAAAAACCCAAACATGCATTTATTAACGTATACATGCATTGCTACTACACATTCTTCTGAATACATTGAATCAATAAACGGTGCTTTTGTGGTCAACAAACTTTCAAAAGTGAAAGTAGGATTTCATATAACTGTCATCCACGCCACTGAATTGACGTTTGTTTGTTATTTGAGTCAATACTTAACGCGTGATACTGTATCGTCTAGAGATAATTCAACTAAGATTATTCTACAAATAAATATACATAGGCACAAATGTGAGTAAATATGTACCATAAATCGAGTTATTCAAGATACACGTGTTGTACTCAGCATGGATGTCGACATTATGTATATTATTTTGTTATGTCAACAAACCACGTATATAATACGACGTTTGTTTGTAGTTGAAATACTCAGTTTTTGAGACAAATATTTGGGGGGGGGCAGGGGAATATGCCATATAATAGGAAATTTCATTCTGTAGAAATTTGCGTTTTCACTAATGTAGTTTCGCTTTAAACTGATTAATACAAGCAATAACTCTGTTATGTTTTTATTTATTTATTATTGTTTTTTATTCCTCATAATTTCATAGTATTATTAGCATAATATATATACAGATAAGTAAATAAATCTGTTATTATTACGTTTTTAAAACAAGAAGAAAAAACAGTGGAACACTAACTATTAACTCAACAAAAGTCCTAATCGGTCATCTGATGTTTTATAATCTTAGGAGCCAACTAATAAGCATACAATATAAATAGTTTCATATTGTCATTTAGTGTATTTTATACCAGATTATTATACATCAACCCAGTGCATACAGATCTGTAATGAAATGTATTAAATAAGATGATATGAATGTTATATGTTCGTGAAATGTCCTTTTATAATGTATTATACATATTCTGCTATGCTTTCCCGTGAATGATGCAGTTTTCGCAGCGAAAGGAGGTGTTATATTTCATCGTTTTGAAACAGTGGAAGGTGGCATTTTCTTAACCACTGCTGGTGTTTCGTATTCCTCCGAGGCTGGATATACTTTTTTTCTGACAATCGTGTACAGTTAGTTATAAAACAGTATGGGACATACTTATACAGGACCTATTTCTTATTGCGAACGTTCACACTAACATAAGTTGGTGTGCTGTTGTGAATTGTAGTGAATACAATTGGATAACAAATATACTAGCAAAATGCATTGGAAATCAATAAAGATATTTAGAGTTTGTTTTGTGATCGGACATATGGGTTTTCTCCGGGTACTCCGGTTTCCTCCCACATGAATGACCACCTATACGCTTGCCAACGAGTGTGATTAATATAAGTTGTTAAAACTTGCTTCGCAATCGTTGTAAAATAAATAAAGTATTAAAAAACAGAGTTTGTGTTTACTAGTGTAAGATAGGATGTTCTTTTGAATTATTGCTATGTTCTGACAATGATGGATGCACTTTAGTTATTTTCTGGCAATCGTGTACAATTAGTTATAAAACAATATGCGACATAATTATACAGGACCTATTTCTTATTGCGAACTAACATAAGT
Source organism: Archivesica marissinica (assembly GCA_014843695.1). NCBI lineage: Eukaryota > Metazoa > Mollusca > Bivalvia > Venerida > Vesicomyidae > Archivesica > Archivesica marissinica. Next base: position 38,396,702 of record CM026400.1, on the reverse strand, counting down.
TGTTGTGCTGTTGTGAATTGTAGTGAAATAACGTTCCCGGCAGGGGCAGTTAAAGTGAATAAATTGGATAACAAGTATATTAGCAAAGTTCATTGGAACCCGTAAAATAATGAGTGTTTGTGTTTACTAGTGTAAGTTATGATTGTATTTCATCATGCGATCACCGAAATATCTGGAAATATTTCGGTGATCACTCGCTGAAATAAATTCCAATCTTACACTAGTCTAATAAACACACTATATAACAATTATAATATATAATAGATTAGGACTTTATTTTATTTCGTGATCTCCGACATATGTGAAAATACAAACTTCGGTGATCACTCGATGAAATAAATTCCAATCTTACACTAATGAACACAAATAGCCTCTCTTTCGTGGCTACTTACCATTACATCTGTTTGGAGAAAATCCGGTGGGGCATGTGCACCTATCTGGTGATGCACACTTGCCTCCGTTGGGACAGGAAGTTGAACCAAAACATACAGCTAAAAGATATCACAATATTATTTTTTAAGACGAGAAGATCACTGGAAATATATAGATAGCAAAGCACTAAGAGTGTTGCGTGTGGTTACTTTGTTGCACAGCAACATATTGATATCAAATATTCACTTTATTTAGATTACTTTGCCGTCATTTACAACATGGCGCGCCCTCGGTATACGTCGTATCTAAGCCGGAAAATACCGAAGTCGCATATGTTCGTTTTTTATAAACTTAGAATAGATATGATAACATATATTTGCGGGTGACAAGTTATGCATCTTTAAAGAATCAATAAGTTATGACTTCTTAATATGGACAAACATATTTTACTACAAGATTTTAGTCTTGATTGTGATTGCATTTCAGCATAACGGACGTTTCCGGATTCTCAAATATTCGGTAATCTCCGGCATGTGCTACTTTACATATTAATACGCAAGAATCGTTTGTTGTTGTTTTTTTGTTCAAATACAAGCATAGAGAATAGCACGCGGAGTGATGCAAATCCCCGATGTGTACATGCACATTGGACCGGTTTCTGCCCAAATACAATGTCTTCCTCTTGAGCCAACCATCTATATAACCACACAGTTTAATCAAATTTCACACACAACTTTTTGAGTTACCCTGCTAACACCAAGACACACGCAGCCAAAAACAATAACCGTTCCGCGTAAAACGATATATAACTGCATTGGACGGCTATACACCGACTGCGCCGACTGCGTTCTTTCCGACGTTAGCGTAATAAATATAGGAACTATGTTGTGACATGGCATATTGTCATACGTTGAAGTTGCGGTCGTGCTTTGGTTTTTGTTATTAAAAATTCGTTAGAATTCCTACATGAAGATCATTTTACCAACCGCTAAATTAGATATCATAACTGGTTTTAGATGAGGAATACTGTGTGTTTTACGGTTTATTTATCGTCGCTACCGGTTGCCCATATGAGCGACGCCTCCTGAAGAGATTAGTCATTTTAGATTTTGGAGGATAGTGAAATGATACAGACAGAGACCCATTCCAGAGTCTCCTCTGGTTCTTTTACGTGCACGGTGTAAAACACCGACACGAGACCTCGGTTTAACATCCCATCTGAAAGACTGTTAATTTCATTACGGGCAGACGGGTCAGATTACCAGTCCAGCGTGTTACCACTGGACTACAGAGGAATACACATCTTTGGCACAGATATTTCACCGGAAATATATAGTTTGTGTTTATTCATGAGTAATAAAGGTCAAAACCGGCCTGCCTAATAAAATTTGTGTTATTAGTAAGTGCCTAATAAACTTTTCATAACCATTCGTGTGTGACGTCATAATTATTTTTTATTATGTTCACAGGTATGATAAACTTTAAATCAGGAATATTCGGTAATATTTCCTCTCTAATGCTTTTATTTTTTATCAGAAGATACTTATTAAGGAGTAATAAAGTTTAGGTTACTGTCTTATAAAGTTTAATTTATTAGGAAGTCGTGATAGCGCAGTGGTAATGCGTTCGCTTCAGATGCGAAAGGCCCAGAGTTCGAACCCCGCTGGAGCCGTTACGATTGTGCCCTTAGGTAAGGCATTTAAATGCCCATGCCTATTCTCTCTCTCGTGTGATGGATTCCATCAGGAATGAGGTCTCGAGAGTGATTAATATAAGTTGTAAGAACTTGTTTCACAATCGAGCCAAAATAAATGTGTTTATATTCGCCTAATTAATAAAATTTATAAGACAGCAACCTAATATTCTTCATAACCAAGCACCGTAGCCAGAGGCAAATTTCAACCGAGGCAATCTAAGGGGGTCCGGGGGCATGTTCCCCCTTAAAATTGTTGGGGTATAGAAGCGTCCTGCATTTTCTGATTTAATGAGTTTAGACGTATAATTATGTACTGACCGTTCAGCTCTCTAGCAGTCATCATTTTATATAGCAAAGGGATATGTTTTTGCATTTTATTTATTTAATTTTCCATTTATTTATTTTTGCTTTGAAAATGTTAACCGATGCAGCTGCCTCGGTGTGCATCAGAATGGCTACGTGCCTCTATTTAGTACAATCATAGTATAATCGTTGACATACATTGGCACAATAGTAAGTGCTTACGTGTGTTGCATCCATTGCCGGTGTATCCGTTGCAGCAGACCTGTCTGCTACAGGTCTTCGTACAAGGGTAGTAGGTCGTTCTATATAAAGGAATAACCGGAAATTGATCATGTGATAATAAACATGTTTACTCCGGGTACTCAGGGTACTCCGGTTTCTTTTTTTAAAATTTATTTTAATTTAAGTTTATTTAACGTCGCTACCGATTTCCCATTAGAGCGACGGGCAGTTTACCTAACAACACCTTTCCTGGGCAGGCTCCAGTGGTTAACCAGTACTTGATGCACCAACCTCCGTAAGAAACTGCCAACTTTTTCATATAAATGAGACACGGTCTGAGCGGGGCTCGAACCCGTGACCATCAGAGATGATAGGTTACTCCGGTTTCTTCCCACACGAATGACCACATATACGCTTTCATCCGCGCCAACGAGAGTGATTAATATCACAGGGATTCGGCACGTTTGGGGGTACTAGTATATATATTTAAGTACAGGGATTCTACTATGTGGGATGTCAGATTTCGCATCGATCAGTAAAATCAGAACGCTCGTTTCAACGCGAACTGCGCGGCTTGAAAATGTTCAAAACAAATTGAAAAATTCTACGAAATCTCTTTTTGACGTACATTTTTGCCGAATAAACATACACGTTAGTGGAAACACATTTGATTGATAATGTTATTCACTGTTAAAACTCTCCCGTCGAATTTTTTTGTTGTTGCTGACAGAACCCGTGTCCTAGTATGGAAATGTGACCTGATATGGCCAATGTCTGTGGCAATTGTTTGCAAAGTATACATGCATGCAGCTTAAAGTTGTGTTGTATTTGAAGAACAATATAAAGACTCGGGATAGGCGTTATATTTGGACAGATTTGTACAAAATTGTTTCAGATAGGGCCATTTTACTGATCGATGCGAAATCTGACATCCCACAGAGTAGAATCCCTGTACTTAAATATATATATTAGTACCCCCAAACGTGCCGATTCCCTTTGATTAATATAAGTTGTTAAAATTGGCTTCGCAATCGTTTTAAAATAATTAAAGTTTAAGCGTAACATGGTTACTGGACTACATTCGTGAATATTAAATGAGTTGCATCATCGCAAGTCTACAACCGTTATGTCAAAGTCGGCTATGTCAAATTATCGGGTTATCTCGGATCAAAGTCCCGTTTCAGACACTATCATTGTACATAGATAGTTTATTTTTCAAATTCAATAAGCCAGAGGCCCATGAGAACATACAACAAACATAAACATATATATTATACAGTGACGCAACAAGATGACAATAACACAGTGGCAATGCATACAATCAATGGCAGAAATATTTATAACTCTCATGAACAGTGTACTCAAACCGTAATGCTCATAGTTTCATACAACACCCACAATTATGCATAGT
>CM026400.1:38336909-38391698 GCA_014843695.1 Archivesica marissinica | reverse complement strand
GCTCTATAGTGACGCGTATACCCAACAAGTAAAGAGCTCGGTAGTTGCGCGATACGTCATCAATAAGCTCTATAGTGACGCGTATACCAAACAAGTAAAGAGCTCGGTAGTTGCGCGATACGTCATCAATAGGCTCTATAGTGACGCGTATACTCAACAAGTAAAGAGACGGGTTTACTACTGCCTGTCATAATGAAATAGCTCTTGAAATAGTCCATTACAGCACTTAAAAAATTTAAGTAATAAGAGGGACTTGTTACTTTATTTAGTTCAAGTTAGTTCTCTATTCAGGCCGTAATGACATTAAAGCGACATTACATTGCAAAAACCAAATAAAATACATTTTTTCACGTATAAAAATGTATAGCTACTACACATTCTACTGAATACATTAGAACATTAAACATTGAATCAATAACCAGTGTTTATGTGGTATACACACTTTCAAAGGTGAAAGTAGGATTTCCGGTTATCCAAGCTCCTAAATTTACGTTTGTCTGTCATTGGAGTCGATACTAAACGCGCGAGATTAGAGATAATTTTAGTCTACAAATAAATATGCATAGGCACACATGTGAGATCACGGTCAATATATACGATACCGCGTGTTACGCCTGGATGTCGACTATATTTATATTATTTTGTTATGTCAACAAACCGGCGTATACGTTTGTTTGATTTGTTGAAACACTACGATTTTGAGGCAGATATTTGGAAACAAATTATACCATATAATAACAAATTACATTCTGCAGACATTTGCGCTTTCACCGATGTAGTGTCGCGTTAAGTCAATTGCAGAGCAATTGTCATGTGGTTTTGTGTCGGTTCCCATTTTTGTTAAAATGAAAATACAAAAAACATTTCATAATTGCGCATCAATGTTTTAGTTGCGCGTTTCAATCTATTTTCTCTCGCTCTGCATCGTGAGTAAATCAAGTATTCCCTTATCCCATGTTCTTACCAACTACAAATACAATAAAGAAACAAAATAGGATTCAGGCATTTGTATTTGACGGCATTCAATATTTATAATGTATGCATTGGTAGCAAATATCTTGTACATGCCCCCAAAGTAACCCGAGTGCGAATGGTTAAAATTCTCGTGGAATAAATATGTCTACGATGTTACACCATATGTTCTAACGTAAGCCAATCCCTCAGAAAATCACGTAAATACTAAACTGTAGTGCCGACTGCTCCAACCCACTACCCTAATTATACATGAAGTATAATCTCCTCCTCTTTTTCAATTATTTCTTTTTTGTGAAGGAGGAGGGGGAAGTAGAAAGAAACTAGGCAAACTATCCAGTGTGAAAAGTCCGTCTTTGCTGCCCCGCGACCTTCCCAGGGACTAGCATACCGATAAAACTGGTTAACATCTATAGACTAGTTATAACTCCGTCTTACTTTAAAGTACAAGCATATTGAAAGTGTCTTAAGTAATAAATAATTATTCAAGATTATTATCAAAATTCATTTTAAGATCGATGAAAAACAACAGCCTTGTTTAATGAGTCATATATCTTGTATTGGGAGGGCGGGCTGGGAATAACCATATATAACTAGAAAGTTCCTCACTGCTGTCAAAATATGCAGATGATAATCACGAACATTACGTTCAAAACATGAATAGAAGGCATAGAGCAAACTCATTATACTGATGGCATGAATAAAGATGGACTAGAATAGAGTAACGATGATAAACGTGAATAATTTCATTCAAGCATTACTTAATTTTCAATTAGCAACTGTTCCTATATTTTACGGCGCAACAATATTAATGTGTCGATAGACTGTGTTAGTTCGATTAACTGTCATACATTTAAGTATATTAGTACCTTATAATTCTTTTATAATGACAGGAGCGTAGCTAGTCTTTTTAAATGTGTAGGCCCGACTAATGAATTGAGCACCGGTTGTACGGTGCTGCTGGAGGGGTCAGGGGTGGGGGTTAATGCCACCAAGTCTAGTTTGAATCCTAGAACGCCGACTGTGGACCCTGACGCACGCCGACTGTGGACCCTGACGCACGCCGACTGTGGACCCTGACGCACGCCGACTGTGGACCCTGACGCACGCCGACTGTAGATCCTGACGCACGCCGACAGTGGACCCAGACGCACGCCGACTGTGGACCCTGACGCACGCGACTGTGGACCCTGACGCACGCCGACTGTGGACCCTGACGCACACCGACTGTGGACCCTGACGCACGCCGATTGTGGACCCTGACGTACGTTTATGTACGTATTAGATATTGAAATTTCGTGTATTTTTCAAAATCATACCAGCGGTCTAAAATTGCTATACACAGACATTTATGTCAACAATATACGATCGTGCAGTGAGATATGTGACCGCTTATCTAGATTCTATACAATACAGATACGTCAATACCTACTCCAGTTTTGATTACGTTTTTGGACTATTTGAAATTTCATTTTCTGTGACAATCAACTCACAGGCCCTGGTTAGTGCCTTGTATGAGCAACGCCCATGAATACGATTGGCTGATAGTCGTGATAGCGCAGTGGATGCGCGTTTGCTTCAGGTGCGAACGGGCCGGAGTTCGAGCCCCCTCTGGAGCCGTTTCGATTGTGCCCTTGTGCAAGGCATTTAAATTCCACATGCTTCTTCTCTCTCCTTCATGGCGATGGATTCCATCAGGAATGAGGTCTCGAGAGTGATTAGTTGAAAGAACTTGTTTCGCAATCGAGCTAAAATAAATTTGTATAAACTAAAATACCAATGGCTATGTACTTTGCCATGATAATTTGCTATGAATATTTTATTTATTGTACGTAGATTACATAAATACTAACAGACGTTGTATAATACTAGAAGACGAGACAAATCTTAGATCTGACAATATATGAGGGACCTCGGATACCGTTCTGGATCGACCGATTTGCGCAGCATGTTACGGACAAGGCAACTAGTGGAAGTCGTGATAGCGCAGTGGATGCGCGTTCGCTTCATGTGCGAAAGGTCCGGAGTTCGAGCCCCACTGGAGCCGTTACGAGTGTGCCTTTAGGCAAGGTATTTAAATTCCACGTTGCCTCTTCTCTCTCCCTCGTGGCGATGGATTCCATCAGGAATGAGGTCTCGAGAGTGATTTATATAAGTTGAAATAACTTGTTTCGCAATCGAGCTAAAAATAAATGTGTATAAACTAAACTAAGTAAGTAAATGAGCAAGTAATTAAATGAACAAGTAAGTAAATGAGCACTATCACGACTTCCACAATTTACTTACTTGCTCATTTACTTACTTGCAAACTTACTTACTTACTTGCCAACTTACTTACACACCGTGACATCCATGTACATGTGTTGATGACCTCTTAAAATGTATCTTAGGATGTTGCGCATGCTCCAACAATACTGTCACGTGATCAGACAAGTGTTTTGATTTAGTGCGCACAATTTCGCTACACCAGCATGGAGTGTCTGCAGATTGGTAATTATTAACATTTCTATTTTAACAATTGCTCGAACATTGGGTTATTAATTATGTAGCATGGTGATTAATATTTTAAATTGATAATATTGTTGTAGGTAAAGTTTAAAGTTTAAACTCTATTTATTTTTACAACGATTGTGAAACAAGCTTTAACAACTTATATTAATAACGCACGTTGGCGCGGATTAAAGCGTATATGTGATCATTCGTGTGGGAGGAAAGCGGAGTACCCGGAGATAAACCACTTGTCCAATCTGGCGAATATTGTACCATCTCACATACTTCCCGGTCCGAGGATCGAACCCGGGAAGCATTGGTGAGAAGCGAGCGAACCATTTTTTATATATAAATGGATCAGTGTGCGGCCTATATCGTACATAAAACACACACTTATATAACACGATTCTACTAATTAAAATTGTTAATTTCGTACTTGTACGCATAGTATTTAATATAATACTCTGGTCTTTAACAACAGTCCAATATTAATAATAACGAATTGCAAGTATAAAGGTATGACGTCACGATAGTGTTTTAATTAAATTTATTGTTTAGTATCTACTAACGATTTTTGTCAATAACTAAAGTCCGTCCCACCTGCTGTAAAAAAAACCGCCTCAGATCACGGGAATTTAGCTGGGTTCGCAATGTTATGTCAGTCTTTTTTAAGGATGGCCTGAAGAATATTAAATTCAGTATAAAGGTATTCCCTAAGGTAATTTGTGTATTTTCCTCTTCCATCCTCGTATAAATGATTCCCACCTCGTTCTCTCTCTCTCGCTCTCTCATTCTCTCTATCTCGTCCTCTCTCTCTCTCGCTCTCTCGCTCTCTCGCTCTCTCTCTCATCCCCTCTCTCGCTCTCTCTCTCTCTCTCGTCCCCTCTCTCGCCTCACCATTTCCTAAATCGACTGCACGTAATCTGACTGGTAAGGCAGTCTGATTGATTACTTCATCATCATCTCCATATTGTTTTTACTTACACTTGTATCATTACAGTTGAATACAACTTGTCACGTTCATAAATGTATATACACTCTGCCATAGTTTATGAAAATTAGTTTGTCATGGAGATAATCTAAATAAGCTACTAGCTTCCGATTTAATCCATCTGTTCTTGTATATTAATGTTACAACATGATGTAAATATTGATAAAATAAAATATGATTAAACTAACGGTATTCCCGTTAATTTTGTAATTGTTAAGAATTAATGGTTTATGACCACAGTCGATACCATTATTATTAATATTGGACTGCTGTCAAAAGGCCAGCGTAATATATTAACACTTTCAATTAGTAGAATCTTGTTATATAAGTGTGTGTTTTAAGTAAGATATAAATCTCAAACGGATCCAATATGTAAAATATTGGTACTGTCTTCGGCGCTATGCGCCTCACACAGTTTAATATTTTACATATTGGATCATTTTCGGCTTATATCCTATACATACTCCTTCTCACTGTTTGATAGTATGTATGCACGTTGGCCTGTTAAAGTTTAAACTTTATTTATTTTACAATGATTGCAAAGCAAGTTCTAACAACTTATATTAATCACTCCCGTTGGCGCGGGTGAAAGCGTAAATGTGGTAATTCGTGTGGGAGGAAACCGGAGTACCCGGAGAAAACCCACCTGTCCGATCTGGCGACCACCGTACCATCTCATATACTTCCCGGTCCGAGGATCGAACCCGGGTTGCATTGGTGAGAAGCGAGAGCGCTAACCACTGCGCTAATCGGACAACCTGTTACTTATTCCGAAATATCATATCGATCTAATGCAGTGTCTACATTCCGCTACACAGTCGTAAATCATTATATTTCTTTACATGGTATGAAATAAAATATATTTGAAAATTTTTACATATGGGTAGAAATGCTGCTACACAGTCTAACATTATACTTTGTATGCTTATGATCATTAAATTTTGGTACACAATGTTTTTTTGCGATAAAACAAACTCGAAACCGAAAGTAAGACTTTCCGAGTCGATCGGTCATGCACTTGTTTACAACCGGAACGCATCGCCCACACTTGTTTGCATTCGGAATGAATCGTCCCCATTTGTCACACGTTGTCTTTTTAAATTAAATTACTTGATATGTTGATTCATACCTCTGTTAGTTAAGTCTTTTAGGGACATTTTTACATCCCCGCGAGGGGTTCGACATTAGAGTAAGATAGATAGATAGTCTTTCGTGTTCAAAATATATACGTTGTTTTCTACATCCTCTGTTGTTTCACGCATGCGCGCTGTGCGTGTTTATATGTCGTGTGTTGATAAACAAATTCGCGTATACGACGGTTTAAATTTATTGGAATTTTATCGTTTCTGAGCGACTATTTCGGTTTTTGTAAACACACACTCATTAGTATTTATATTTTACCCAACACATCCTTTATTATGATGTAATGCTTCTTTAAATCCGTCAATATCATTGTCGTCATTATAAGATTGGAATATTGGAATTGGAATATACCCAGTGTAACAGTAATTGATAATTAAATTGTATTACTTAAATATGAATGTTAGCCTTTTTTTGCCGTTATTTCCTACCACAACACTGTTTGCCACCCAGTTTGATACACTGTGCTTTACAGTCTGAACATCTGTTTGCTGGTTTGATACGGTTACATGTCCGTCTCAAACCAGTAAAACAGTATCATAACTAGTTCCTGAGAAAATAACGCACGCGCACTCGGTGATAGTTTGTTAACTTCTTGGAGTGTCCCAGTGTGTCAAATTTGACAAGCTAACCGATGTTTGTAGTTTCGTGGTGATATTTCAATCGTCTTCGTGTATCAGTATTATAGTTATATATGAATTTCAGCCTATTTTCTGCCATTATTTGGCTACCACAATACTGTCTGCCACCTAGTTTGATACGCTGTGTTTTCCAGTCTGATATAGCGTTCCCGAGAAAATAACTCATGCGCACTCGGTGCTAGTTAGTTTGTTTACTTCCTGTAGCGTCTCAGATTACAGATGGTTGTAGTTTTATGATACTATTTTAATCATGTTCGTGTATCTAATTTAGTGTGATGTATTCTTAATATATGGATAGGAGAGTAGAATTTTGATTATTAAATTTTCAAATTCATATCAAAGTAATAAAGACGGTATTACGTGGCTTGTTTCATATCAGCCTAGGTATCGACCCCCAGTAGCTTGATATCAGCCTTCGAGTTTCGGTCTGTCTCAGGTTGATATCAAGTTACCTCTTGTCGATACATAGACTGATACAAAACTAGCTATGTAATAACTTCGAAATATTTACTAACTTGTAGTGATACTCTTGGGACTGGTATTGCGGATTTCTGGAATAAGTGTGCGATTAGTCGGCGGAAATTCGTCACTGGAGGGCCGAGTTGAAGTGTTGTACAATAACATATGGGGTACAGTCTGCGACGACGACTTTGGTAATAACGATGCCAGGGTGATTTGTCACATGCTTGGCTACGAAAGGTATGCTTTTTATAATGAAGATTGTAACAATTCCTAAATTTTTATCTACAAATATTAAAGCTTTCTATAAATTGGGATAACGTCGGGAGGGGGTGGGATAGAGGGGGGGGGGGTTAGAGGGAGAGTGATTTAAGTGTCGTGTCTATAGCACTACGATTGTGTTGACGAGGCTCGAACAGACAAATGCATTGGTTACTAGGCGGACCCTTTGTTTTGTTGGTTTCGTATAAAATCGCACCAACAGCTCAGGTCATATTCACAGTTAAATTCCACTATTGACGATAATTATACAATACATCTACAGTCAAACCTGTGTTAAGCAGCCAGTCAAAGCAATCACAGAAGGTGGCTGCTTAGCACAGATGATTGCTTAATAGAGGTCATATGTTTAATAAAACATCAAATTGATAATCTGGACAATGGCTGCTTAATAGAGGTGACCAATAACAAATGGTTGACTGTATATCTTTTTGTAAACTATTTTCAGATTCAGCAAATATCAGTGTATCGCTAGCGCCACTCGTGATAATAATTCTTTCAATGTGTGCAAGTCGTGATAGCAATGTGGTAGAGCGTTCACTTCAGGTGCTAAATGCCAGGAGTTCGAGCCCCGCTGGAGCCGTTACGACTGTGCCCTTAGGCAAGGCCTCTTCTCAAGACATTTTATCAAGTTCATCTAATTTGGAACAATCATGACTATGAATAGTACGTTTGTTATTTATTACATTATTACGTTTCCCCAAATATATTACAGAAGCGGCGCAACGGCGTATGGTGCCGCTAAATTTGGAGAGGGCAACGGGCAAATATGGATTGATGAACTAACATGTATCGGAAGGGAATTGTCCGTTGCCGACTGTTCTATGAACGGCAGGTGGGGATCCCACGACTGTGGCCACGGCGAGGACGCCGGCGTTAGATGTATCTCTAAAATAGGTACAAAATGTAATACAGTATTACCATATTATGGAACATACAATGTACATTGCTTAGTGATATCACATTCAATGTCATTATCGTACTATGATAACCGTCCTGGCCAGGTTGACTGACGGGTCTTCGTCCACCAATAATAGCTGGAGAGTCGCCACATGACCTAATCTGTTGATACGACTTTAAACTCCAAAAACAAACAAACACACACACAAACAAACAAACAAACAAACAAACAAACAAACAAACAAACGGAAGCTATTTTCCTTCATTGCGTATCGGACCACACGTATGCACATCGTGGTAACACATACGTTTTAATGCGATTTACTGCATACGTTGTCCACCTCTTAACCGAAGGGTTGTGAGTTCGACCCCGACGTACATAGGTTGGCAATAGGATTCCATTAGGAATGAGGTCTTGAGAGAGTGACAAAGTGGGAACTGCAATGTTACCCTAGTGTTTAGCAGCATAGCATCGTGCAAGTGGTAGAAAGTAAGCCAAAACTCTACAGGTACATTTCTTGATCTATCTAGAAAGCATGCATGTAGCGTAAAAACATACGCCCCACAATACTATTTATATGGTATTTCTCATAAAATTATACAATAACTCGTATGCTATATGTTGTAATGTACACTATAACTATCCTGGGTGCCAGTCTGTCGATATGTCACTTTTTAACTTCAGATAATTATGATCAGAAACTCAATACGGCCCAATTAATAGTTTTGGTGTTAAAATATTTGACTGACCAGGCAAAATATATCGACGCCTGTTCCCAGGCTACACCATAACAAGATTAATACGTTCTATTGACGAACTATTTGCAGCCATTTTTGTCATGCAAACGTTTAGGGTCGAACCAACTAATCATGCATGTAACTGTTGTCCTCATTGAAAGATCCACTGTGAACTAACGTGCTTCCTTATCTTCAGATGTTCGCTTAGTAGGAGGCATGAACGAGTTCGAGGGACGCATTGAATTATTCTACTCTGGTACATGGGGAACGGTTTGCGATGATGAGTTTGACAACTCAGATGCCAAAGTGTTTTGCCACATGCTCGGATACGAGAGGTTTATGTGTTTTGTATCATTATTGTTGTCTATGTGTGTTGTGTAACGTATATGTGTCTGATGTTGGTATGCGTGTATGTGCGCGATTGTAGGTGCGAATGGCGTATACATGTGTGTTGTGTAACGTATATGTGTCTTATGTTGGTATGCGTGTATGTGCGCGATTGTAGGTGCGAATGGCGTATATATGTGTGTTGTGGGGACGGGATGGCGTCGGACCACCGACATATCTGCCAGCCATATGAAAAACCTTTCCAAGAGAAAGAATTGGACATCCAATTTGGGATACGAAACTACAGTATTGACCACTCGGCTATGTAATTTCCAGAGTGGCATCTTTGTTTGCCAATGAGAGACCTCGTTATGATTTCAACTACCTCCCTTGGCAAATAAAGTCCGATTTATCCCGAAATATATATTGCTCCTTCTAGTTGTAATCCTTTGTTTTTACTGTTGTTCCGTAATCAAAGGTTGCCGTATGGTAATTGTTATTGTATCAAAGTCGTGATAGCAATTGTATACAACAATGTAACATAACATAACATAATGTTTATTTGCATAAAACATTTACATGTTTATAGCCTTAAACATCAATCAATATGGTGAAACATAAATTCGCAAGTATAACTAGCCTTAGCAAGGAAGAACTCATTATATACCAATCATAATCAAATAATGCTGCATGGGATGAAACTTCATAGTAATATATATTACGTTATTTGTGCTCTAAGTGTGGAAGCATGATATACAAATTTAGCTGTAGTCTTAATATCTCTATCGCTGTTAGCATTCATAAGAGATACAAATTTGTTAGTAGTGGGCCATCTACAAAAATATGGTTTGAAATATTTCAGTCTAAGATTTCTATATTTGGGGCAAACTAGAATGAAATGGTATTCACTTTCGACTACATTCATATCGCAATGTACCGACTGGATATACTGTAGGCTATATGGCGATATTTAATAATTTAATATGAAATAACGATACAAACAGAGGAAAACAATTAACGGATCTATCTAATTTTAGTACTATTCAACGGAAGTAACTGACCAATGTTTCTCATTGTGAGCTATTGGTTTTAATTTAGGACTGGTGCTAGAGCAAAATCGAATGCTTACTATGGGCGTGGTATTGGTAGCATATGGCTAGATCATCTGGGGTGCTCCGGACTAGAAATATCTGTCGCCGAATGCACGAATAGAGGCTGGGGTATCCACGAGTGTGACCACATGGCGGATTCAGGCGTTATATGCCAACCAAGTAAGTTGGAATGTTGTACTCATAAAAACATTAAACATAATGAAGTATATTACACTGCTATTGCCGTGTTGCGCACATATTTTACATTTAATAATTATACGATATGGCTACTAACGTATTACTATGCGGTAGTAATTAAGTAGAGTGATTGCGTGGTGAATTCGTTCTTGAGAGTGACGGTGATTTGTAGATACGCCTCCACGCCAAAATTAAAAGCCGCTACCATACTATTTAGTTACATGCTTCACAGAGAGAGAGAGAGAGGAGAAGAGAGGCGGAGCGAGGCGAGGAGAGGAGAGAGATGATAACAAGCTCATATTCTTCCTAGTATACAAACTTGTAGGAGAGAACAGACACAGAAAACCACTGATCCATACAAGGAAAATGCCAATCTTAGGAGTAGCGAGAATGTGCGGTGAATTTAATCGAAGTAATGAGAGTGCAGGTATGATATGTGCATATCCAGTAGGCACCCCGTATGGGTAATTGTCCTCTAACATAGCTAGGTAGTGTCTACACACACGTGTATGAGAGATAAGCCTCAGAATAGCATGGGTTCATTGAGGAAACTACCATACTTTGGAGTAGAGATAGTGTATGTCGAAATTATTCAATGTAGTGAGAGTGCATGTATGATATATGTATATCGACCATACCTCCTTCCTAGTACTGGTTGTTGTGGGTAACTGTCGTGTATCATAGCAAGGTAATGTATACTCACAAGTGTATGAGAGGTCAGGCTCAGAAAAGCACGGGTTCATGCAGGAAACTACCATACTTTGGAGTAGAGAGAGTGTATGTCGAAATTCTTCAAAGTAGTGAGAGTGCATGTATGATATGTGTATGTCGACCATACCGCCTCTCCAATCACAGTGCAAACAACATCCACTACTATACTTCACAATGGAACAACTCCAACGGTAATTCAGCAACTTACAGGGCAGAGAAATGTTCAAAGGATAAATAACTATGCAAAAAGCCTCACAGATTTAATGTATTCTTTCACACAACCCCACATTCCATAACATACAGTTAGTAGTACAAAATAGTGAGTGAGTGAGTATTGGTTTAACGGCACATTAGCACAGTTCAGGCTATATCGCGTCAGGTTAAGTATATTGTATACAACAATGAGAAAAATATAGTTGCAAAATGTATGTAGTAAAAATGTAATGACGAAAGGACAGTTGTTGTACAAAATAATCTGCTTATATTGCCTATATCTATATCTAGCAGCACTTGGCTGCACGTCCAACACAGTTATGTATTGCTACCTACATTTACAAACTTAATTGGATGTCACATTTGAGTGAAATAAAGAAATAATCGTGTTATGTGAAAATGTACAATACCTCTCCAACTACATGGTTGCTGTGCTCTCTAATACCGTTCAGGAACACAGTCTATTGTTGATGGGTATTCACTCCAAATTCCTGTCTCACTTTTCTCGTTAATACTCGTCTTTTATACTCGTTCCCTGTGCCTTCAATCTAAATATACATGAAGCCTGTATAATAAGAAAGTTAGTAAGATTTACACCAAATTTTATCTAATTATTAAAATACTGATTATACTGGTATATACTAAGGCATAGCTGAAGCTTATTTAACCAGCCATTATTGAATATATCATTGTCATTAAATACAATTGACCTTTCTGCAGACGCTACTTAGCCACGCCCACATAGTTACAGGTGCTCGCTGTAACCACGCGAGACAAGCTATCTAACAAAATGGCGTCTAACGCAAACCTGCATCGTGTTGATCTAGATAACATTCCGTCGAATTTCTCGGTTTTATTTCACCCAGATAAGAATATCTCGTTGAAAGCAAGACAGCAAGGGTTTAGGTTCTTCAGTGAAGGTTATTTCTCTAAAGTACAGCTATATTTAACGGATGAGGACGTGTTGCCGTTGCCGGGGGTGTGCGCGAATGGTGCGATGCGATTGGCTAACGCCAGCTGTCAATCAAAATAGACAGAAAGGTCAATTATAATACACAAAACACCCATGCCAACTTGTCCAAAGTAAAACAAATGAAACAGGTAATTACGACACAATTTATTATTTTACCACCTTGCTTCTTGGAAACTGTATAACTAATATAGTACATACCTTATAGGAAGGGAACGATAGTATCATCCTCATCTTTATCTGGGATTGGCAGCCTTGTTTCTTGGAAACTGTATAACTCATATAGTATGTACCTTATAGGAAGGGACCGATATTATCATCCTCATCTTTATCTGGGATTGGCAGCCTTGTTTCTTGGAAACTGTATAACTCATATAGTATGTACCTTATAGGAAGGGACCGATATTATCATCCTCATCTTTATCTGGGATTGGCAGCCTTGTTTCTTGGAAACTGTATAACTCATATAGTATGTACCTTATAGGAAGGGACCGATATTATCATCCTCATCTTTATCTGGGATTGGCAGCCTTGTTTCTTGGAAACTGTATAACTCATATAGTATGTACCTTATAGGAAGGGACCGATATTATCATCCTCATCTTTATCTGGGATTGGCAGCCTTGTTTCTTGGAAACTGTATAACTCATATAGTATGTACCTTATAGGAAGGGACCGATATTATCATCCTCATCTTTATCTGGGATTGGCAGCCTTGCTTCTGGGAAACTTGAGCGGATCTATTTGATTTGCTCTAGTAGCTGTGGTCCTCAGAAGTCTAGTCAAATGAAATATACATATTATATAACAGTTTCATAATAATATATTCAAATAATAATTGTGACGGTCAACTAACTTAAAGTCACAATATCCGTTTATTTAGAATGTGCTGCACACAATATAGTGTAAGGAGCGGATGATTAGATATTGTGATTACTGCCTTACATTTTCATTTTTCAAGAATACATTATTACTATAAAAGGTAAAATTTGGTAAAATATCGACAAACACGAACCTGCTATTGTGAAATTACCATTTGTAAATTACCTCCCTTTATTGTTATTTTTTAACAACAATCAATCTGTATATGGTACTTTACTATAGCATAAATATGCATACGAATTATAGTTTTTACAGGCGGATCTGTAGTCCAGTGGTAACACGCTGGACAGGTAATCCAGGGATCGAAGGTTCGATCCCCCGTCTGACCCTAATAAAATTAACAGTCTTTCAGATGTGACGTTAAACCGAGGTCTCGTGTAGGTGCTTTACACCATGCACATAAAAGAACCAGATGATACTCTGGAATGGGTATCTGTCTGTATCATTGCACTATCCTCAAAAATTCTCAAAATGGCTAATCTCTTCTGGAGGCGTCGCCCATATGGGCAACCGGTAGCGACGATAAATAAACGTAAATCACACACACAAAGGACGTATCATTGATATGGGCATACATGCACTCTCACTACTTTGAAGAATGTCGCCGTACACTCTCTCTACTCCAAAGTATGGTAGTTTCCTGCACGAACCCGTACTTTGCTGAGGCTGATCTCCCATACACGTGTTATATACACATTACCTAGCTATGTTACAGGACAGTTACCCACAACTACCAGTACTAGGAAGGAGGTATGGTCGATATATACATGCACTCTGACTACTTTTATTAATTTCACCTTACACTCTCTCTACTCCAAAGTAAGTTAGCTTCCTGCATGAACTGGTGTTTTCTGAGGCTGATCTATCATACACGTGTGTGTATACATTACCTAGCTATGTTACACGACAGTTACCCACAACAACCAGTACTAGGAAGGGGGTAGTTTCGATATGGGCATATCATACATGCACTCTCACTACTTTGAATAATTTCGACATACACTCTCTCTACTCCAAAGTATGGTAGTTTCCTCAATGAATCCGTGCTTTTGTGAGACTGATCTCTCATACAGTATATATTACCTACCTCTGTTACACGACAGTGACCCATACGAAGCAGTGCTAGGAAGAAATAACCAACGATATAGTACATGTAATCTCATTACTTTGATGAATTTCGCAGGCACTTTATCCACTCCTAAGTTTTTCCTGTATGAATCCGTGATTTTCCTCATACTTATCTCTCTTACAAGTATATGTACACATAACATAGATATGCTACTAGGAAGTAACTAGTACTAGGAAGTACGTTGAATGGTGATAAATCTACAGTTCGGTAGTGTAATTGAGTAGCCGGGGTTAAAAGATGAAAAAGAGCAACATTTGATTGAATAAAACTGTTTATTTTTCCATTGATTGCAAGAAACAACGAAGAACCCGGTGCCCGTACCAGTATATCCGGTGTAGCTATGCCATCACCGGAAGTACCTAGAATAATAGAAGCGAGTCTAGTAATATGTTGTTGCAACTATTTTTTCATAATTATGAATACAATTTACAATTACAATAACATTACTGTCACATTTATAACATACATAAAACCTGATAATATCCATTTACATGACATGTTCAAAATGCAAAAGGATTGGACTACAAGTTTTGAAAACATTTGCATCAACCCTTTCCAAAAGGTCAAATTTGCTATCAATTTGTTCCTTTGTATGTAGTACTAACATATCGGAGTTTATTAATAACTTACCATTTCCCTTAACCAAATGAACAATATGTTGAATCACAACCAGGAATAGCTTGGGAGATTAGCAGATTATCAGTCACATATATATACAACAGCAATTTGGTTTGCTTAATGCACCATACCCGGTTCATGTAAGGGATCTGCTTAGGTTCATGCGCAAAGAACAAATCTTCAGCATCCATCTCAGTATAAGGCAGTAATAGGACTAACAAACATATGTCGTCGCCAGTAGTTTGGATTCTGGTAGATGCAATAAGACCATCAACACCATGACTTGTGTGGTTTATGACACAACCAGCGTTCTCCAGGATGATGTAGAACATGGTTCTTGTTTTTGGTGTTGCTTAAGAAGTCGTTTGTATTAGACCGGATCATCATATCTTTTGTTGTTGATTTGTGACTATATCCCTCAAAGATGATGTCTGCAGAACCGTACTTCGCCATCAAATATGAAACATATAACTCACAACGTCATCATATGTGCCTCCTCTTGGCCATGTTATCTGGTGGAGTAGGGCACCACCATCAATAATCTCGTTGTTCATATACGATGCACTTCCAAAGAACATCATCACGTGTTGACTGTTTGGATTCCAATGGAAGGCAGTATTCATTAAACAATGTCGGAGGATGTCCTCATAGCTCATATTTGAACAATGATGGAACATCCACCAAACCTTCACCAACAAAGACTAGTCACTGGAACAATAATTATATGTCAACCTGCAAGGATCGATCTTTAACCGTGATGACCGACTCAGATCCAAGTGTAACTGCGTGTGCAGCTTTTCTAAATGTATACTCGTCTATAGACTTGTTGTTCATTGTGTTGATGATAGTTTCTCCTACTTCTCTTGATCTCTCGATGTTAACACTTTCTGTTGCTGTCATTCCATTAACTATGTTCAATACTGATGTTGTATGCACAAATGGGTTCCTTTCCATCAGAAAGTGGATCATGAATGTCACGCACGTCTCGGGTTCCTCTCCCTCGGAAACTGGATCATGAATGTCACGCACGTCTCGGATTCCTCTCCCTCAGAAACTAAATCATGAGTGTCACACACGTCGTCTCCTCTCTGTCTCGCCATCTTGTACATACATTATGTTGGTAATTTGTTTGGTATGTTATGTCTGTTAATGGCTGCATGACCTCGTTCGTGTTTGGGCATGTCAGCATGGACTGTATTCACATCAACCGTTGTATTTCTGCCATACCCTTACCTCCTGACAAGCCCCCATTCGTCTTAAAACGTTTCAACAAAACCTATTCAATGATAAGTTATGTAAGAGAGTCCAGCCCAGTACCTCTCACTTGCATGATTTCCATCCTCAAATTTCTTATATACATCTGGATGTGTACATGGCAAGACATTCATAATTTGCAGATATACTTAATGCATATCTCACATACAAATTGTAATCTGATGCTGCTAATTAAAGCACGAAGTAACATGCCATGGACAGGTTGACGATACAGTTTCCAGTTACCTGTACGTTCGGCTTTGATGAACCTTCGTATGATGTCTATCATTTCTGTATACTGTAACCATAGCAATGTTGTTCGCATGGTAATCCTTACTCTGTTTATTGTGTTTACTTTTCTTTTTATTCGACATAATATGTCAGCTGATCATACTTCATACATAGTTATAGACGTAGATATAAAGTTGTCATACACCGTTCTGGACTCTATCAGGTCATAACAGTATCTCGATCTTCAAATTGTCCAACATGTGTAGTTGTGTGGGGATCGGAATGAACAGTAGCCTCTTACGCGATTTCATGGGTATGTGTGGTATCCGTTGTTGGTACTTGAACATTATATGCATCGGCTATCAGAATTGCTGCAGTGCAGTATCTATAAGCAGGTGACCATTATTGCTCGTGACATAGCCTTACCAACAAAATGTGACACATTCTGTTGCTAGAATATGGTATGTCTAATAGTTCGTGCAGTCCAGATCCAGTCATAAGATGGCTAATGGTACCAAGAAATCTCATATGTGTGTGAAATCCGCCCAGCCCCAGCACAATGTGGTTTAGCAGACTATCACTTGCTTGACACCTGATAAATGTAATTGCCTTCCAGTACACTTGTTGGTCAACTATTACAAATGTAGTGATGTTATATTTACCACCATGCGATGATACAAACTTCAGTGTAGTATAGTGTAGAATGCATCATTCGGATCAAGATCGATCATGGGTAGAAATATAACAGATGACTGCCCAAGATCTGTGTCACGTTGTAACGTTTGCATCATACCAGACCATACTGGCCTTGGTGAGTGAGGGAGAGATAATACATGCAACTGAGGTCGAGTCTTTTATTGGTGTGTATACCAGAAGTCAATAAAATATAGGTGGACTATTGGGTAGAAATTTGAAGTTTGCATTGGTAATTTCAATTGATTATAAATCAATGGCAATAAACAGATTGTGACTGAATTCTGCCGAATAAATTAATACCAGTGTTATAATTGCATTGGTAAATCCAACTGATTATAAATCATGGTAATAAACAGATTGTGCATAGAACATGAGGCATGTTGTGCAACTCGTTTTGGTAGAGAGTGTGTGTTTTACGTTTATTTATCGTCGCTACCGGTTGCCCATAATGAGCGACGCCTCCTGAAGAGATTAGTAATTTTAGATTTTGGAGGATAGTGCAATGATACAGACAGAGACCCATTACAGAGTCTCCTCTGATTCTTTTACCAACGTAGAGGTAAGTAGAAGTGGAATAAATGACAATTTGTGTACACAATAGAAATATAAATAACATGATATGCAATTAGTTACAGTTGAGAAACTCACGAAATAAAACGTGGCATTGACAATTATAGTAATTGCCAGAACTGTTGATTATTTAAACACAATTTTGAATTTTGAAATTACATAAAATATATGCCTCCTAATTATTTAAAATAATTATATTATTAGTAGAAATTAGAGATTGGAACAGAGTCCCGGTAAAACCATTTACGCATTTGCCCAAAGTGTAACCACGGAATAGGAGACGTACGCACTTCATTATATACTTCCCCCCAGCCCCCCGGAAATATCGACCAACACTTGTGAAATTTTAATATACATCATTAAAACATTGTCAATTTGCATGAAAGTGACATCAATGTACAAAGTAACATGTCAAATTAAACTCATTCTTTAAAAATAATATTTTGCCGTTATGTATGCATGTTTCTCAAAGTCATATTGCATGAATTTATACTCAGTGTACATTAAGACACTTCAAGTTAATTCTGTAAGCTTCTCTATTGAGTTTAATCAATGTTCGTCTATATCATGCATATATTGTCCTCGTGGGCTTTTTAGCCTAGATGAATTAAAAAATAAAAACTTCTCACACAAAGCTAATCAACAAAGGCATTTAGCATAATGACTATTAATGAAAACAAACCTTAAAAGAAAGATGAAAGAACGCGAGATAATATTATAATTAACAACATGCTATATTAACCTTTAATTGTTATAATCATGTCTTGTTTAAAAAACTGACATCAAATTAGAATAAGTACATTTAATTATCAAAGACATTAGATCCCCGTAAAAAGTAAATGCAATCAGGATCATTTTGATTGACGTATCTATCTAGGTTCCTGATGTAATGTAATTTAACTAAGGATGAACAAAATATGTGATTTCTTTAACTTGCCTAACTTAAGCATCACAGGGAAGCAAAAAGATATTATTTAATGTTAAATATGAAAACTACACAATATTGTCAGTAACATATACTTTACCATGATAAGAGTTAAAAAGTTCTCATTTTATGGGAAAGATGAATTATGTGCCTCTAAAAATCACAATATTAACGATTTGACATTTCACTGTATAAGTATCAGTGATACATTTAAATCTAATAGGGAAGCAATAATTTTTACTCCTAGAACAACCATTTTTATATCACATTAAAGAGAACAAATAAAACTTTATCGCCATAGCAGTTAAAATTTATAAAAATTAAAAGGTCTCTTCTAAATAAACGATTGAAAATAATTTCCCTATATAAACTATTGCTCAAATATTTGCCGATAAGACAATCAGTATTGGTTTTCGGGTCATTTTCAATGGAGATAAGCCGCATTAATAAGCCAGCTGAATTGGCGTGAAAGCTGGGTATGTAAGAACATTGCAGATACGTTGCCCACCCACATTAGTGTGTGTTTAATAACTGTTTATATTAATTAGTAAATATTTGTTATTTGATCATATTATGCAAATTATTCCTTTGATAAACTAACAGTTACACCCACAACGTGTTTTACTCGTAGCAACACATTGTTATAACATAATTTATAACATTTATATGACGTATATCAAATATGTATGCATCTATGTAACATATATGCATTACCAGGACAATAAACTGAATAAAGACACAGTATACATAGTGTGCTAGCCTGGGTTTCAGTCTGTCGATTTTTCACTTTTTAACTTCTGGCAAAATGATATTATCAGACACTCAATACGGCCCAAGTAATGGGCCCTAGGTTGCAAAATATTTTCTCAGAACTCGAGCTCAAGTGATTTCATTGGTTGAATCTGAGATATACACTATACTCAACCAATCAGAAGCTTGAAACAACATGTTAGATTGGAGGAAAGTGCTATAACCTCCAGGCATGGCCTCGGTGTTAATATATATTGATTTGAATGACCAGGCATAATATATCGACGCCTGTTCCCAGGCTATGAATGACACCGACGCCTGTTGCCAGGCTATGAATGACACCGACGCCTGTTCCCAGGCTATGAATGACACCGACGCCTGTTCCCAGGCTATGAATGACACCGACGCCTGTTGCCAGGCTATGAATGACGCCACGTGTAGATGAAGTATGTCGCATATAACAAAATAATTATTTTTTCAAGATATTGACGAATGTGCGTCTATTCCGTGCCAGAATGACGCCACGTGTGTATATGAAGTAAATCAATACCAATGCACATGTCCAGATGGATTTGAAGGAATACACTGTGAAACTGGTAAGAACATTTCCTTTATGCTTTCCAATCATGCAGGTCTCTTTCTAGAGGGCAACTTGCGGGCGAAATAGTAACATTAATGGACTATGACTTCGCCCACATGGTTCGCCGGATGCGAGGGTAAATAAGCTTAATCATCATCGGCAAAATATATCAACAGCTGTTCCCATCTAATAGTTTGCATGTGTCATTATGAAGTTTGAACTGTGCCTATACACTCCATGTTATCAGAGCATTACTTAACACAAAAAATGTGATTTCAAGTGTAATTTTCCAGCATCAGAAACAACAACAGTCGAGTAAAAAATGATATTCATCACCAATACCATTGTTACAATGATGACAAATTCTCAAATGATATTCATCACCAATACCATTGTTACAATGTTGACAAATTCTCAAATGATATTCATCACCAATACCATTGTGACAATGTTGACCAATTCTCAAATGATATTCATCACCAATACCATTATTACAATATTGACAAATTCTCAAGTGATACGGTATTTTATGCCAGGTGCCTGTTTCAATAGGTAATCGGTGAGTTCTTGTTCGAAATTTAATCATGCAGCATACGTATCTCGTGAGTCTATGTTTCAAATAATGTTCAAAAACAAATGTTAGCATATCTCTTTGCTATAATTCAAATAACTGTGAAAAAAACCCAGTACAATTTCAGATATAAACGAATGCTTGATAAACAACGGCGGTTGCCATCGCAACTGTTCCAACGAAGCTGGATCCTACACCTGTAGCTGTGATGTTGGATATAGACTGGGCATTGACAGTCATGCATGTGAAGGTATGACCGCACAACTGAAATAACACACGTTATGTTGAATATGTCGAGTTCAAATATATATATAACTAATCTTCCAACATATTTATATAATTAATTGTAAACTGTACCAAAGTGTACGCGAACTATATTTGGGAAAACAAGAAGTTAGTTAAATTGACTAATGAACACCATTCCTTGTTACTCTGTATCTCTATAAAATCAATACGTATCTCTATTCATCAATTCCAATAATTCTAAAACTACTGGTGTGCATCTTTAATATTATAATTTCAGATATAAACGAATGCTTGATCAACAACGGCGGTTGTCATCACAACTGTTCCAATGAAGTGGGATCCTACACATGTAGCTGTGATGTTGGATATACGCTGGGCATTGATAGCCATACATGTGAAGGTACGACTGCAGAACGCAGAACTGAAATAAACACCTGATCTGTTGAATATATGTCCGTGTACTACGATATTTACCTAAGCAATATATCATTTCAATATGTGAACATATATTGTTATTTATAATATTCAGTGTGTCAACAGGACACACACATATACATAGTGTTATTGAGGTCGATGTCGAATTTATATAAGTAATAGTAAACCGTAGTTCTACCAAAGTCTATGCGAACTATGTTTGGGAGAACCAGAGGCTTAATTGAATAATGGACACCATTCCTCGTTACTCTATATTTCTATAAAATCAATACGTATCTCTATGCATCAATTTCAATAATTCTGAAACTACAGGTGTGCCTCTTTAAAATTACAATTTCAGATTTAAACGAATGCTTGATCAACAACGGCGGATGTCATCACAACTGTTCCAATGACGTGGGATCCTACACCTGTAGCTGTGATGTTGGATATACGCTGGGCATTGATAGTCAAACATGTGAAGGTGCGACCGCAGAACGCAGAACTGAAATAAACACCTGATCTGTTGAATATATTTGAGTGTACAGCGATATTTACCTAAGCAATATTTTATTTCAATATGTGGACATATCGAATTTAAAGTAATTGTAAAGCATAGTGTACGTTAACTATGTTTGGGAAAACCAGAAGTTTAATTGAATAATGGACATCATTTCTTGTGTAAAATTATCAAGCCAGGTTTTACGTTCGGTGATCTAGTTCATAATGTCACATTGGGTTGGTCAATATTTCGGTGATCTAGTTCATAATGTCACATTGGGTTGGTCAATATTTCACAACACCGATGTTTTCTATCAATCCATTTAATATTATATTCTCAACGAGAGCCTATAGTTAAAACAATACATATACAAGACTATACAAATCATGGTACTTATACTTAGTTCAATAAATACACATTTCAAGCATTACAAATATACATATTTACAACGCAAAATAATAATACAAAACCACACATTACCAGAGTCTCTGTATTACTTAAGGCATACAAATCAACTTGGATCAGTATTATGATTCTATCCTCGGGACTATTGAAAACGTTGTGTTAGGGTCCTAAACAATTTAGCGGGAAGTGCACATAATTAGTTATGTTACGAATTCACTCATTCACTCATTCACTCACCTGACTTGACCATCACTCATTATCACTCACCCATAATAATATACACAAACAATAATGTAATAGTAAGTAATAGTTAACCGTATTTCTACCTAGGGACTTTAAACCGAAGTCTCGTGCCGGTGCTGTACACCGTGCACGTAAAAGAACCAGAGGAGACTCTGGAATGGGTCTCTGTCTGTATCATTGCACTCTCCTCCAAACATCTAAAATGACTAATCTCTTCAGGAGGCGTCGCTCATATGGGCAACCGGTAGCGATGATAAATAAACGTAAAACACACATACAGTTCTACCAAGTATACGCGAACTATGTTTGGGAAAAGCAGAAGCTTAATTGAATAACGGACACCGTTCCTTGTTACTCGGTTTCTCTATAAAATCAATACGTATCTATTCATTAATTATAGTAATTCTGAAGCTATAAGTGTGTATCTAAAATATTACAATTTCAGATATAAACGAATGCTTCATAAGCAACGGCGATTGTCATCACAACTGTTTCAATGACGTGGGATCCTACAGTTGTAGCTGTAATGTTGGATATACTCTGGGCAACGATAGTCAAACGTGTAAAGGTACGACCACAGAACTGAAATAAACACATGTTATGTTGAATATATTTGAGTGTACTACGATATTTACCTAAGTAATATATCATTTCAATATATGTACACACATTGTTATTTATAATATACAGTGTGTTAACAGGACAATTATATTTTATAGTTTTATTGAGGTCGATGTCGCATTTATATAAGTAATAGTAAACCGTAGTTATACCAAAGTATACGCGAAATATGTTTTGGAAAATCAGAAGCTTAATTGAATAATAAACACCATTCCTTGTTACGCGGTTTCACTATAGATTCAATACGTATCTCTATTCATTAATTACAGTAATTCTGAAGTGTGTATCTTAAAAATTACAATTTCAGATATAAACGAATGTTTCATAAGCAACGGCGATTGTCATCACAACTGTTTCAATGACGTGGGATCCTACAGTTGTAGCTGTGATGTTGGATATACGCTGGGCAACGATAGTCAAACGTGTGAAGGTACGACCACAGAATTGAAATAAACACGAATTATTGTGAATATATTTGAGTGTACTATGATATGTGTACAATACATTGTTATTTATTATAATTATACAGTGTGTTAACAGGACAATTATATATATATATATAATTATATTTTATGGTTTTATTGAGGTCGATGTCGAATTTATATAAGTAATAGTAAATCGTAAACCAAAGTCTACGCGAACTATGTTTGGGAGAACCAGAAGCATAATTGAATAATGTACATCATTCCTTGTTACTCTATTTCTCTGTAAAATCAATACGTATCCCTATTCATTAATTCCAATAATTCTGAAACTACGGGTGTGCCTCTTTAAAATTACAATTTCAGATATAAACGAATGCTTGATAAGCAACGGCAGTTGTCATCACAACTGTTTCAACGAAGCTGGATCCTACACCTGTAGCTGTGATGTTGGATATAGACTGGGCATTGACAGTCATGCATGTGAAGGTATGACCGCACAACCGAAATAACACCCGTTATGTTGAATATGTCAAAGTTCGAGTTCAAATATATATATCTGATCTTCCAACATCGTTCCACCAAAATG
This sequence comes from Archivesica marissinica, assembly GCA_014843695.1. NCBI lineage: Eukaryota > Metazoa > Mollusca > Bivalvia > Venerida > Vesicomyidae > Archivesica > Archivesica marissinica. The sequence goes on along the minus strand of CM026400.1, from coordinate 38,367,930 downwards.
TTTGATAAAACCAGAAGTTCATTGAAATAATGGAGATCAGTGTGTGTGTTTTACGCTTATTTATCGTCGCTACCTGTTGCCCATATGAGCGACGCCTCCTGAAGAGATTAGTCATTTTAGATTTTGGAGGATAGTGTAATGATACAGAGAGAGACCCATTCGAGAGTCTCCTCTGGTTCTTTTACGTGCACAGTGTAAAGCACCGACATGAGACCTCGGTTTAACGTCCCATCTGAAAGACTTAATTGTATTAGGGTCAGACGGGGGATCGAGCCTGCGATTCCTGGATTACCAGTCCAGCTTGTTACCACTGGACTATATATCCGTCTGTCGTTAGTTTCTGCTGGAACTGGTTAGATACGAGCACGTGGCCGTATCAAGCCAGAAAACGTGATATCAAATCAACAAGCGTTTATCAAGCTCTAAAAGCAACGTTTAAGCTTCGGAGATATCCTTACCGATTTGAAAACATGTCTGTTAAACATACGTTGGAACTGTTTGATAAGCTAGTAACACCAATTTTAAATTACTCATGTGAAGTTTGGGGATTTTGTCAGTCACCTCATATTGAACGAGTTCATATGCAGTATTGTAAATCAATTCTAGGTGTTAAAACCTCCACGCAAAATGAATTTATATATGGGGAATTGGGTAGAATAGATTACAAAACTCAAAGATATTATTAAATACTGGTTAAAAGTACTTAACTGCACTGACAGAAAATACATCAAGATTATATATTCTCTATTACTGAGAGATATAAATACACAGCCTAGGAAGAAAAATTGGGCATTATTGGTCAGGGATATTTTATGTAATTTAGGCTTTAATATGGTATGGGAAACACAGGGAGTAGGTGACAATAAGACATTTTTGGGTATTGTTAGACAGAGACTTAGGGATACCTTCATGCAAAACTGGGAATCTCGTATTAGAGAATCGACTAGAGCATCTTTTTATGTAATCTTCATGTCGTTGGATTTTAAGCCATATTTTGATATCATTAATATTAAAAAATACAGAATTGCTCTAACTAAATTAAGAGTTTCGTCTCATCGTCTTGAAATCGAGACAGGAAGGTGGCACATGCCACAAAGCATTCCTCGTCAAGAACGTATATGCCCTACTTGTAATAAGCTTGGTGATGAATATCATTTTCTAATGGAGTGTAGTCTTCTCAATGATTTACGAATAACTTATTTTAAACCATATTTCCGTAATAGATGCAACATGTTTAAAACAGTTGAACTGTTAAAATCAGAAAACAGAAATACTTTAAGGAATTTAGCAATTTTGGTATTTAAAGGTTTTGAGTTAAAGAGAAATGTCGCTTTTGATGATACTTTATAATACACATATTTATTTTATAGTTTTCATTGTAACATTCTCCTGTCACATGACATAAGTCATATAAAAGGCTACAGTTTATATCGTATGAATCAAATGTATCAATTATGTGTACATATATATTTATGGAACTCCATATTTGCGTATTATATATTTGTGGATGACATGGACTGTGCATGTGATCAACGTACTACGACTGTATCATAGGGTATAAAATAGGATATTATTAACAAACTAGCTGTTTCAAGTGTATCAACAAATATACTGGTGTATATTTGTCTTTGTTCGGTATTCACATTCTTAGTTATACGTAAATATTTCTCTATTTACGTATTCTTGGAATATATCATATATTTTTCAGGCTTAAAAGTTCCAGCGTACATAGTAGTATTATTATTAAGTTGTACGTGTTCAACTATTAAGACCACCGCCGAAATACACTGTACTATTATACCATATTTGATCATGGGTCATTGTTGACTTACTTCATATGTTATTATGTTTGCTTGTATTTGATGAAATAAAAACTATACAAAAACTATACATATCATATTGGAATACACATTGTATAAACATGGGTTGTAGACAGTAATTGTGGTAGGGAAATAATGGGTGGGGGATAGGCAAAAATTCATATCTAAGTAATACGTATCTCTATACTTCTAATGGTCACGGATTCGAGCTACGCACATGACAGAGAGGCTTAGGTGATACTGCCTCTATATGTTTGCGTTCGCTTCAGGTGCGAAAGGTCCGGAGTTCGAGCCCCGCTGGAGCCGTTACGATTGTGCCCTTAGGCAAGGCATTTAAATTCCACGTTGCCTCTTCTCTCTCCCTCGTGGCGATGGATTCCATCAGGAATGAGGTCTCGAGGGAGATTAATATAAGTTGTAAGAACTTGCTTCGCAATCGAGCTAAAATAAATTTGTATACAAACATATGTTTGGTATACTTACACGATAGCAACATTTTTATAAATTGCGATAATCCATTTTGCACAGGAATGTGACTCTCAGATTACAATTGCAGATATAAATGAATGTTTGGTAAGCAACGGTGGTTGTCATCACAACTGTGACAATGACGTAGGATCCTACCACTGTAACTGTGATATTGGGTATACGCTGGGCAATGATAGCCGTATATGTAACGGTATGTCCGCAGAGCCGAAATAAACACCAGTTATAATGAATATATTCAAAAGTATCTATTTATATATTTATTTATTTTGATGTCAAACTAATATAAATAATCGACCTCCGTAGTTCGCTGATGTAACTAATTTGATGATCACGGGTATGGCCCCGCAACTGTTCCAATGAAGTGGCATCTTATGGAGGTGTGATGTTGGCTAACCGCTGGAGCCTGAAAGGGAAAGTTGTGTAGGTACGCCCGCCGGCGATATAGACCAAAATTGTGCTGAAAAACCGAACTATATATTTTACGAGTTAGATGTAAATTATTTTAACTAATCTTCCACCGTTATTCTACCCGAGTGTATGCGAACTATGTTTACGTAAACCTGAAGTTCAATGAAAAATGGACTTAATTCGTATTAATAAGCTACTATTTCCTTCCAGAATTCTGAAAATACCGTATGAATGTTTAAAATTACAATTTCAGATGTAAATGAATGTTTGATAAGCAACGGCGGTTGTCATCACAACTGTTCCAATGACGTGGGATCCTACAACTGTAGCTGTGATGTTGGATATACGCTGGGCAATGATAGCCATACATGTGAAGGTACGACCGCAGGACTGAAATAAACACCCGTTATATTAACATTTCTGAACTTGCGATATTTATATATTTATCAAGCTAATGGCAAATCCATAACTAATCTTTTATCTGCGATTTGAAATTATGCGATAACTATGTTCTAAGAAAAAATCCTTGAAGTTCAATTGAATAATGGACTTAATTCATCGATACTCTATAAAATAAATACATATCTCTATTCATTAATTCCAATAATTCTGAAGCTATTTGTGTGTAATGTTTAAATTGCAATTTCAGATATAAACGAATGTTTGATAATGAATGGCGGTTGTCATCACAACTGTTCTAATGACGTGGGATCCTACAGTTGTAGCTGTGATGTTGGATATACGCTGGGCATTGATAGCCATACATGTGAAGGTACGACCACATGACTGAAATAAACACGATAGGTTTTGAATATTTCAAAAATTATGATATATATATTTTACGAGTTAGATGTAAATTATTTTACTAATTTTCCACCGTTATTAGAACTACCCGAGTGTATGCGAACTGTGTTTGCGTAAACCTGAAGTTCAATGAAATAATGGACTTAATTCCTCGATACTCGATATAATCAATTCGTATTTATAAGCTACTATATGTAGAATTCTGAAAATACCGTATGAATGTTTAAAATGTACACTTTTAGATGTAAATGAATGTTTGATAAGCAACGGCGGTTGTCGTCACAACTGTTCCAACGACGTGGGATCCTACACCTGTATCTGTGATGTTGGATATACGCTGGGCATTGATAGCCATACATGTGAAGGTACGACCGCAGGACTAACATAAACACGATAGGTTTTTAATATTTCCAAATTATGATATTTATATATTTAACGATTTTGATGTAAAACTATTTTCACTAATCTTCTGCCGTTATTATAGCTACAAAAGTGTATGCCAACTATGTTTGCATAAACCTACAGTTCAATGAAATAATGGACTTAATTCGTATTTATAAGCTACTATTTCTAGAATTCTGAAAATACCGTATATATGTTTATAATGTATAATTTCAGATATAAATGAATGTTTGATAAGCAACGGCGGTTGTCATCACAACTGTTCCAATGACGTGGGATCCTACAGTTGTAGCTGTGATGCTGGATATACGCTGGGCAATGATAGCCATTTATGTGAAGGTACGACCGCAGGACTGAAATAAACATGAGTGTTTTTGAATATTTCCAAAAGTATGCTATTTATATATTTAACGATTTTGATGTCAAACTATTTTCACTAATCTTCTGCCTATCCGCCTCCGTGGTCGAGTGGTTAAGGTCGCTGACTTGTATACCACTGAAACCTATCATCACTGATGATCACGGGTTCGAGCCCCGCTAAGGCTGTGTCTCATTTATATGAAAAAGTTGGCAGTTTCTTATGGAGGTTGGTGCATCCAAGTACTGGCTAACCGCTGGAGCCTGAAGGGGAAAGTTGTTGTTAGGTAAACTGCCTGCCGGCGATATAGCCCAAAATAGTGCTGACGCAGGCGTAAAACCTGAACTATATATTTTACGAGTTAGATGTAAATTATTTCACTAATCTTCCACCGTTATTAGAACTACCCGAGTGTATGCGAACTATGTTTCCGTAAACCTGAAGTTCAATGAAATAATGGACGTAATTCGTATTAATAAGCTACTATTTCCTTCCAGAATTCTGAAAATACCGTATGAATGTTTAAAATTACAATTTCAGATGTAAACGAATGCTTGATGAACAACGGCGGTTGTCACCACAACTGTTTCAACGACGTGGGATCCTACACCTGTAGCTGTGATGTTGGATATACGCTGGGCATTGATAGCCATACATGTGAAGGTACGACCGCAGGACTGAAATAAACACCCGTTATGTTCATATTTATGACCTTGCGATATTTATATATGTATCAAGTTCATGGTCAAATGCATGCAACTAATCTTTTATATAGTCGATTTAGCAAATTATACGATAACTATATTTGGTAAAACTTAAAGAGCAATATTAATCCTAGTTTGGAAGGATGTTCAATTATACAGTTGCACAAGCGGCTAATTAGTTTGTTTTACTATGGAATAACGGTTACTTAATTCATCGATATTCAATAAAATCCATGCATGATCTCTATTCATTAATTCCAATAATTCTGAAGCTATTTGTGTGTATATGTTTAAAATTGCAATTTCAGATATAAACGAATGTTTGATAATGAATGGCGGTTGTCATCACAACTGTTCTAATGACGTGGGATCCTACAGTTGTAGCTGTGATGTTGGATATACGCTGGGCATTGATAGCCATACATGTGAAGGTACGACCACATGACTGAAATAAACACGATAGGTTTTGAATATTTCAAAAATTATGATATATATATTTTACGAGTTAGATGTAAATTATTTTTACTAATTTTCCACCGTTATTAGAACTACCCGAGTGTATGCGAACTGTGTTAGCGTAAACCTGAAGTTCAATGAAATAATGGACATAATTCCTCGATACTCGATATAATCAATTCGTATTTATAAGCTACTATATGTAGAATTCTGAAAATACCGTATGAATGTTTAAAATGTTCACTTTTAGATGTAAATGAATGTTTGATAAGCAACGGCGGTTGTCATCACAACTGTTCCAATGACGTAGGATCCTACAACTGTGTCTGTGATGTTGGATATACGCTGGGCAACGATAGCCATACATGTGAAGGTAAGACCAAATAACTGATATAAACACTCCTGATATTGAACATTTCTAAACTTAGGATATTTATATATTAATCGAGCTAACGGGAAATCCTTTATAAATATTTTTTCACGGCAGTTCTGCGAAAGTGTGCGCGAACTGTGTTCTAAGAAAATCAAGTTCAATGGAATAATGGACTTATTTCCTCGTTTCTCTATAAAATAAATACATATCTCTATGTGGTAATTCCACTAATTTTGAAAATACACGTATACTGCTAAACATTACAATTTCAGATGTAAATGAGTGTTTGATAAGTAACGGCGGTTGTCATCACAACTGTTCCAATGACGTAGGATCCTACAACTGTGCCTGTGATGTTGGATATACGCTGGGCAACGATAGCCATACATGTGAAGGTAAGACCAAATAACTGATATAAACACTCCTGATATTGAACATTTCTAAACTTAGGATATTTATATATTAATCGAGCTAACGGGAAATCCTTTATAAATATTTTTTCACGGCAGTTCTGCGAAAGTGTGCGCGAACTGTGTTCTAAGAAAATCAAGTTCAATGGAATAATGGACTTATTTCCTCGTTTCTCTATAAAATAAATACATATCTCTATGTGGTAATTCCACTAATTTTGAAAATACACGTATACGTGCTAAACATTACAATTTCAGATGTAAATGAGTGTTTGATAAGTAACGGCGGTTGTCATCACAACTGTTCCAATGACGTAGGATCCTACAACTGTGCCTGTGATGTTGGATATACGCTGGGCAACGATAGCCATACATGTGAAGGTAAGACCAAATAACTGATATAAACACTCCTGATATTGAACATTTCTAAACTTAGGATATTTATATATTAATCGAGCTAACGGGAAATCCTTTATAAATAATCTTTCACGGCAGGTCTGCGAAAGTGTGAAAGTGTGCGCGAACTGTGTTCTAAGAAAATCTGAAGTTCAATTGAATAATGGACTTATTTCCTCGGTTCTCTATAAAATAAATACATATCTCTATGTGATAATTCCATTAATGTTGAAAATACACGTATACGTAGTTTACATTACAATTTCAGATGTAAATGAGTGTTTGATAAGCAACGGCGGTTGTCATCACAACTGTTCCAATGACGTGGGATCCTACACCTGTAGCTGTGATGTTGGATATATGCTGGGCAATGATAGCCATACATGTGAAGGTACGACCGCAGGACTGAAATAAACACGATAGGTTTTGAATATTTCAAAAATTATGATATATATATTTTACGAGTTAGATGTAAATTATTTTTACTAATTTTCAACCGTTATTAGAATTACCCGAGTGCATGCGAACTGTGTTTGCGTAAACCTGAAGTTCAATGAAATAATGGACTTAATTCCTCGATACTCGATATAATCAATTCGTATTTATAAGCTACTATATGTAGAATTCTGAAAATACCGTATGAATGTTTAAAATGTACACTTTTAGATGTAAATGAATGTTTGATAAGCAACGGCGGTTGTCGTCACAACTGTTCCAACGACGTGGGATCCTACACCTGTATCTGTGATGTTGGATATACGCTGGGCATTGATAGCCATACATGTGAAGGTACGACCGCAGGACTAACATAAACACGATAGGTTTTTAATATTTCCAAATTATGATATTTATATATTTAACGATTTTGATGTAAAACTATTTTCACTAATCTTCTGCCGTTATTATAGCTACAAAAGTGTATGCCAACTATGTTTGCATAAACCTACAGTTCAATGAAATAATGGACTTAATTCGTATTTATAAGCTACTATTTCTAGAATTCCGAAAATACCGTATATATATTTATAATGTATACTTTCAGATATAAATGAATGTTTGATAAGCAACGGCGGTTGTCATCACAACTGTTCCAATGACGTGGGATCCTACAGTTGTAGCTGTGATGCTGGATATACGCTGGGCAATGATAGCCATTTATGTGAAGGTACGACCGCAGGACTGAAATAAACATGAGTGTTTTTGAATATTTCCAAAAGTATGCTATTTATATATTTAACGATTTTGATGTCAAACTATTTTCACTAATCTTCTGCCTATCCGCCTCCGTGGTCGAGTGGTTAAGGTCGCTGACTTGTATACCACTGAAACCTATCATCACTGATGATCACGGGTTCGAGCCCCGCTAAGGCTGTGTCTCATTTATATGAAAAAGTTGGCAGTTTCTTATGGAGGTTGGTGCATCCAAGTACTGGCTAACCGCTGGAGCCTGAAGGGGAAAGTTGTTGTTAGGTAAACTGCCTGCCGGCGATATAGCCCAAAATAGTGCTGACGCAGGCGTAAAACCTGAACTATATATTTTACGAGTTAGATGTAAATTATTTTCACTAATCTTCCACCGTTATTAGAACTACCCGAGTGTATGCGAACTATGTTTCCGTAAACCTGAAGTTCAATGAAATAATGGACGTAATTCGTATTAATAAGCTACTATTTCCTTCCAGAATTCTGAAAATACCGTATGAATGTTTAAAATTACAATTTCAGATGTAAACGAATGCTTGATGAACAACGGCGGTTGTCACCACAACTGTTTCAACGACGTGGGATCCTACACCTGTAGCTGTGATGTTGGATATACGCTGGGCATTGATAGCCATACATGTGAAGGTACGACCGCAGGACTGAAATAAACACCCGTTATGTTCATATTTATGACCTTGCGATATTTATATATGTATCAAGTTCATGGTCAAATGCATGCAACTAATCTTTTATATAGTCGATTTAGCAAATTATACGATAACTATATTTGGTAAAACTTAAAGAGCAATATTAATCCTAGTTTGGAAGGATGTTCAATTATACAGTTGCACAAGCGGCCAATTAGTTTGTTTTACTATGGAATAACGGTTACTTAATTCATCGATATTCAATAAAATCCATGCATGATCTCTATTCATTAATTCCAATAATTCTGAAGCTATTTGTGTGTATATGTTTAAAATTGCAATTTCAGATATAAACGAATGTTTGATAATGAATGGCGGTTGTCATCACAACTGTTCTAATGACGTGGGATCCTACAGTTGTAGCTGTGATGTTGGATATACGCTGGGCATTGATAGCCATACATGTGAAGGTACGACCACATGACTGAAATAAACACGATAGGTTTTGAATATTTCAAAAATTATGATATATATATTTTACGAGTTAGATGTAAATTATTTTTACTAATTTTCCACCGTTATTAGAACTACCCGAGTGTATGCGAACTGTGTTAGCGTAAACCTGAAGTTCAATGAAATAATGGACATAATTCCTCGATACTCGATATAATCAATTCGTATTTATAAGCTACTATATGTAGAATTCTGAAAATACCGTATGAATGTTTAAAATGTTCACTTTTAGATGTAAATGAATGTTTGATAAGCAACGGCGGTTGTCATCACAACTGTTCCAATGACGTAGGATCCTACAACTGTGTCTGTGATGTTGGATATACGCTGGGCAACGATAGCCATACATGTGAAGGTAAGACCAAATAACTGATATAAACACTCCTGATATTGAACATTTCTAAACTTAGGATATTTATATATTAATCGAGCTAACGGGAAATCCTTTATAAATATTTTTTCACGGCAGTTCTGCGAAAGTGTGCGCGAACTGTGTTCTAAGAAAATCAAGTTCAATGGAAAAATGGACTTATTTCCTCGTTTCTCTATAAAATAAATACATATCTCTATGTGGTAATTCCACTAATTTTGAAAATACACGTATACCTGCTAAACATTACAATTTCAGATGTAAATGAGTGTTTGATAAGCAACGGCGGTTGTCATCACAACTGTTCCAATGACGTGGGATCCTACACCTGTAGCTGTGATGTTGGATATATGCTGGGCAATGATAGCCATACATGTGAAGGTACGACCGCAGGACTGAAATAAACACGATAGGTTTTGAATATTTCAAAAATTATGATATATATATTTTACGAGTTAGATGTAAATTATTTTTACTAATTTTCAACCGTTATTAGAATTACCCGAGTGCATGCGAACTGTGTTTGCGTAAACCTGAAGTTCAATGAAATAATGGACTTAATTCCTCGATACTCGATATAATCAATTCGTATTTATAAGCTACTATATGTAGAATTCTGAAAATACCGTATGAATGTTTAAAATGTACACTTTTAGATGTAAATGAATGTTTGATAAGCAACGGCGGTTGTCGTCACAACTGTTCCAACGACGTGGGATCCTACACCTGTATCTGTGATGTTGGATATACGCTGGGCATTGATAGCCATACATGTGAAGGTACGACCGCAGGAATAACATAAACACGATAGGTTTTTAATATTTCCAAATTATGATATTTATATATTTAACGATTTTGATGTAAAACTATTTTCACTAATCTTCTGCCGTTATTATAGCTACAAAAGTGTATGCCAACTATGTTTGCATAAACCTACAGTTCAATGAAATAATGGACTTAATTCGTATTTATAAGCTACTATTTCTAGAATTCTGAAAATACCGTATATATGTTTATAATGTATAATTTCAGATATAAATGAATGTTTGATAAGCAACGGCGGTTGTCATCACAACTGTTCCAATGACGTGGGATCCTACAGTTGTAGCTGTGATGTTGGATATACGCTGGGCAATGATAGCCATACATGTGAAGGTACGACCGCAGGACTGAAATAAACACGATTGTTTTTGAATATTTCCAAAATTATGATATTTATATATTTACGAGTTTGATGTCAAACTATTTTCACTAATCTTCTGCCTATCCGCCTCCGTGGTCGAGTGGCTAAGGTCGCTGACTTGTATACCACTGTAACCTATCATCACTGATGATCACGGGTTCGAGCCCCGCTAAGGCCGTGTCCCATTTATATGAAAAAGTTGGCAGTTTCTTACGGAGGTTGGTGCACACAAGTACTGTCTAATTTTGTTTAAACATAATTTATTGCCAAAATGTACATAGCAATTTGGTTTGAGCCACAAGTGCTTTCCACATTATGAAACGGCTCTCCCCAATACATGGTATTTACCGAATATTCATTTTATGGCTACAATTAGTTTACAACGCATTTAAATGTATAAATGTAAATTACATACATAAAGATACATAAAAATACAATATTATCATTTATACAACGTACTCATGCAAGTGTGCCTGTGGTGCTCGTGTCTAGTGAACGACCAGAACCTCTCTTTCTATTTGCAGATTAAGCGTTAATTTGTAAACATAGACATTCTATATAGTATTTCAATAAATTCAAAGAGTAGTCTTGTTTTGTTGTTTGATTAATACTAATGGCCGGTTTGAAATCTTTTAGTATTCTTTATAAATTTCTGTACTGAGTTGAAAATAATTAAGTTATCACTTTCAATCAGATTTTCTTTACCTATTAGCAGTGTTTTCGCACTTAAAGGATGGTACTGTCTAATCACTGGAGTCTGCCCAGGAAAGTTGTTGCTAGGTAAACTGCCCGCCGGCGATATAGCCCAAAATGGTGCTGATGCAGGCCTAAAACCTGAACTATATTATATAGCTAATATTCTGCCGCTATTAGAACGACCAATGTGTATGCGAAATAGGATTGCGTAAAGCTGAAGTTCAATGAAATAATGGACTTAATTCGAATGTATAAACTATTTCTAGAATTCTGCAAATACTGTATATATGTATATAATGTATAATTTCAGATGTAAATGAATGTTTGATAAGCAACGGCGGTTGTCATCACAACTGTTCCAATGACGTGGGATCCTACAGTTGCAGCTGTGATGTTGGATATACGCTGGGAAATGATAGCCACACATGTGCAGGTACGATCGCAGGATTGAAATAAACACGATAGGTTTTGAATATTTCCAAAATTATGATATTTATATATTTAACAATTTTGATGTCAAACTATTTTCACTAATCTTCTGCTTGTCCGCCTCCGTGGTCGAGTGGTTAAGGTCGCTGATTGTATACCACTGAAACCTATCATCACTGATGATCACGGGTTCGAGCCCCGCTAAGGCTGTGTCTCATTTATATGAAAAAGTTGGCAGTTTCTTATGGAGGTTGGTGCACCCAAGTACTGGCTAACCGCTGGAGCCTGCCCAGGAACGTTGTTGTTAAGTAAACTGCCCGCCGGCGATATAGCCCAAAATGGTGCTGATGCAGGCGTAAAACCTGAACTATAACATATAACTAATCTTCTGCCGCTATTAGAACGACCAAAGTTTATGCGAAATATGATTGCGTTAACCTGAAGTTCAATGAAATAATGGACTTAAATCGTATTTATAAGCTATTTCTAAAATTCTGAAAATACTGTATATATGTTTATAATGTATAATTGCAGATGTAAATGAATGTTTGATAAGCAACGGTGGTTGTCACCACAACTGTTCCAATGACGTGGGATCCTACAGTTGTAGCTGTGGTGTTGGATATACACTGGGCATTGATAGCCATACATGTGAAGGTACGACCGCAAGACTTTAATGAGTTTGATGTCAAAGTATTTTCACTAATCTTCCACGGTTATTAGAACTACAAAAGTGTATGCCAACTATGTTTGCATAAACCTGAAGGTCAATGAAATAATGGACTTAATTCGTATTTATAAGCTACTATTTCTAGAATTCTGAAAATACCGTATATATGTTTATAATATATAATTTCAGATATAAATGAATGTTTGATAAGCAACGGCGGCTGTCATCACAACTGTTCCAATGACGTGGGATCCTACAGTTGTAGTTGTGATGTTGGATATACGCTGGGCAATGATAGCCATACATGTGAAGGTACGACCGCAGGACTGAAATAAACATTAGTGTTTTTTATTATTTCCAAACTTATGATATTTATATATTTAACGATTTGATGTCATAATATGTCCACTAATCTTCCGCCGTTAATATGACTACCAAAGTGTATGCGTACTATGTACACGTAAACCTGAAGTTCAATGAAATAATGGACTTAATTCGTATTTATAATCTACTATAAATGACATTTTATCTGAAAACAAAACAGGGTTCAATATTAGGATCACTTTAATTCTTACTTTTTATTAAAGCAGCATTATATTACATCGTATGAAATAAAAGATATTTGAAAAATTCAATTTTTACATATGGGTAGCAATGCTGTTACACATTCTAACATTATACTTTGTATGCTTATGTTCATTTGGTAAACAGTGTTTTTTTTGCGATGAAACAAACTCGAAACCGAAAGTAGGACTTTCCGAGTCGATCGGTCACGCACTTGTTTTCAACCGGAACGCATCGTCCGCACTTGTTTACATTCGGAATGCATCGCCCCCATTTGTCCCACATTGTCTTTTTTTTAATTAAATTACTTGATATGTTGATTCATACCTCTGTTAGCTAAGTCTTTTAGGGAAATTTCTACATCCCCGCGAGGGGTTCGACATTAGAGGAAGATAGATAGATAGTATTTCATGTTCATAATATATACGTTGTTTTCTACATCCTCTGTTGTTTCACGCATGCGCGCTGTGCGTGTTTACATGTCGTGTGTTGATATACAAATTCGCGTATACGACGGTTTAAATTTATTGGAATTGTATCGTGTCTGAGTGACTATTTCGATTTTTGTAAACACACACATATTAGTATTTATATTTTACTCAAAACATCCTTTATTACGATCTAATGCTGCTTTAATGACGTACCACTGGTATTTTCAATCAAAACACCGGCAGCGATTTATATGCAGATGATACTACGTTATATGATATCCATACCCAGAAAGAAGTGTTAGAAACATGATTACAACAAGCTTTGGAACACTTGAAATACTGGTGTTTTCAAAATGGAATGAAGATTAATACAGACAAAACGAAAGTTCTATTTATGATGACAGCCCAGCGAAAATATGGTTTCCCTAATCCAACACTCTTTCTTAAATATGACAATATATTATTGAAAACCAGCAAATCAGAGAAGTTGCTTGGAGTACACACATACAGGATACATTAAAATGGGTCTCACATATAAATTAGATTATGAAAAAGATTTCAACTAACATTTGGCTATTAGTTTAAATAATGAAATAATAATAAAAATACGGTATATTGTTAATCTGAACTACAGAATACTTTACTACAAGGCATATATCCAACCAGATTTTGATTATTGTTGTATCATATGGGGAAACACCACCCAACAAAATATTGACACACTGTTAAGATTGCAGAGACGAGTATGTAAATACATTCTGGGCCAAGATTATATTTCATTGTGTGAATCAATGTCTGACATTAAGATAATGACTTTTGACCAACGGATTATTTTTCAAAAAGCAGTAGCAATGTACAAAATTATGCACAATCGTGTACCGAATTATTTGAATGAACATTTTCAATTAAGACATCGCAATACAGTTACTTCAGATATGACATTGAGATATGCTTCACATAATGATCTCTGTATATCAAGACCTATATGTGAAATGTACAAGAAATCTTTAGAATACTCTGGTCCAAAGATATGGAATTGTCTACCATTGGAAATTAAGACGTCCAGATCTTTACATATGTTCAAGACTTTGGTTATAATTATTGTGTATGTACATTAATGCTATAGTTTGCTGAAATGTAAGAGGGCCATAAGGACGATTAGTTCAGAAATAATTAGGTTACCCTCAATAAATAAAGATATCTATCTCTATCTATCTACTATTTCTAGAATTCTGAAAATCCCGTATATATGCTTAAATTGTACGATTTCAGATGTAAATGAATGTTTGATAAGCAACGGCGGTTGTCATCACAACTGTTCCAATGAAGCTGGATCCTACAGTTGTAGTTGTGATGTTGGATACACGCTGGGCAATGATAGCAATACATGTGAAGGTACGATCACATTACTGAACTCAACACCCGTTGTGTTCATATTTATGACCTTGCGATATTTATATATGTATCATTTTCACTGTCCAAGTTATGCAACTAATATTTTATATAGTCGTTTTAGCAAATGATACGAGCATGCGCTCACCAATGCAACCCGGGCTCGATCCTCGGACAAGGAAGTGTGTGAGATGGTACGGTAGTCGCCAGATCGGACAGGTTGGTTTTCTCCGGGTACTCCGCTTTCCTCCCACAGGAATGACCACATATGCACTTTCATCCGCGCCAACGAGAGTGATTAATATAAGTTGTTGAAACTTGTTTCGCAATCGTTGCAAAAATAAATATGTTTAAACTAACACTAAATGATACGAGAAACTATGTTTATAATGTACAATTTCAGATGTAAATGAATGTTTGATAAGCAACGGCGGCTGTCTTCACAACTGTTCCAATGACGTGGGATCCTACACCTGTAGCTGTGATGTTGGATATACGCTGGACATTGACAGCCAAACATGTGAAGGTACGACCGCATGACTGAAATAAACACGATCGTTTTTGAATATTTCCAAAATTATGATATTTATATATTTAATGATTGTGATGTCAAACTATTTTCACAAATCTTCTGCATGTCAGCCTCCATGGTCGAGTGGTTAAGGTCGCTGACTTGCATACCATTGTAACCTATCATCACTGATGATCACGGGTTCGAGCCCCGCTCAGGCCGTGTCTCATTTATATGAAACAGTTGGCAGTTTCTTGCGGATGTGGGCGCACCCAAGTACTGGTTAACCGCTGGAGCCTGCCCAGGAAATGTGTTGTTAGGTAAACTGCCCGCCGGAGATATAGCCCAAAATGGTGCTGATGTAGGCGTAAAACATGAACTATAACATATAACTAATCTTCTGCCGCTATTAGAATGACCAAAGTGTATGTGAAATATGATTGCGTAAACCTGAAGTTCAATGAAATAATGGACATAATTCGTATTTATAAACTATTTCTAGAATTCTGAAAATACTGTATATATGTTTATAATGTATAATTTCAGATATAAATGAATGTTTGATAAGCAACGGCGGTTGTCACCACAACTGTTCCAATGACATGGGATCCTACATCTGTAGCTGTGATGTTGGATATACGCTGGGCATTGATAGCCATGCATGTGAAGGTACGACCACAGGGCTGAAATAAACATATCTTCTCTTGAAAATGTCCGAACTTAGGATATTTCTATATTTATCGAGCTTGCTGTCAAATATTTATAAATAATCTCTCACGGCCGTTCTGCGCCGGAAAGTGTTCGCGAACTATGTTCTAGGTCGGCTAGGCCTGCCCAGGAAAACATGTCTAAGTCCCCGCGAGGTGTTTGACATTAAAGGAACATACATACATACATGCTATGTTAAAACTGAAGTTCAATGGAATAATGGACGTATTTCCTAGTTTCTCTATAAAATAAATACATATCTATATATGGTAATTCCATTATTTTTTTAAAATACATGAATACTTGCTAAACATTACAATTTCAGATGTAAATGAGTGTTTGATAAGCAACGGCGGTTGTCATCACAACTGTTCCAATAACGTGGGATCCTACACCTGTACCTGTGATGTTGGATATACGCTGGGTAACGATAGCCATACATGTGAAGGTACGACCGCAGGACTGAAATAAACATAATTTTCTTATCTTGAAATTGTCCGAACTTGGATATATATCGAACTTGCAATAAATATTTATAAATATTCATTCACGGCTGTTCTGCGAAAGTGTGCACACATACATACATAATTTTGCTTTCAATTAAGTAATGAATCGCGGGTTAATAGTTCCCATCGGTGTATGGACTACAAGTGTGTGGAGCGCGAAGGCATCCACGCTAACTTTAAGCACGCCCTATATAGTTCATACCCTCCCGGATATTCGGGTATTTGTTTGATTATCGGGGACTATTTACTACGGCGTATGGATGCAGCTTAATGTAATAAGGCTAAGCGATATACTGGCAAACACATATATGGTTGTTGTTACTGTTGTAATGTGATAAAAAGGATCTGACATCCGTTGTGATTTCATGCCATATTTTATGAAATTCTTTTGACCCTCCAATGTACAGAGCAATACACAAGATATACAAGGAGAACCACCCCATCTGCTGTGGTCACTAATACCACCAAAGTAGTGTCCATTTATCACAGGCAAATGCTAAATAGAGGCTACTCTATTAACACAGGCTCAACAATAATTCATAATAAAACGTTGCAATACATGTATATATATATGTAATATGTTTGTGAATGAGATTGAACTGATACTATGGATGAAGCATTCAGTCTTGTTTCATATTCATTTGGAATATGATTTATAAATCAAATTTCTTCTCAATAGATATAGACGAATGCTGGGGTACCAGACATGTGGACTGCAGTGGTATATGTGTCAACATGATTGGTTCCTATGTCTGTGTACAAATTGTGACGCACACAGCAACTACTGTTGAATACACACCATACACCGATACATCAGTAACAAATACAGTTAGATCGGGAACCAATGACAAATTCACTCCAGCAATTACAAATGCAATTACTAGTAGACAAGGAACCAAAGATACCACTACGTCAGCAGCTACCAGCGATGATAAAGGTATGTTCCGTTTGACACGAGTTACACAGACGGAAATGTAGTCCAGTGGTAACACCCTGGACTGGTAATCCAGGGATCGCAGGGGGTCTCTGTCTGTATCATGCACTATCCTCCAGAATCTAAAATAACTAATCTCTTCAGGAGGCGTCGCTCATATGGGCAATCGGTAGCGACGATAAATAAACGTAAAACACAGACACGAGTTACGCAATTCAAATGTTCATATGACTTACAGACATTGGTATAGGTAATCGTAGATTAAAGTATGGATATATATCACAGTCAGCACTTCAAAGCCTGGATATTTCCACTTTGCGAATAATTCTGTACAGAAAAACAACCTCAAAAGTGTGTGCTCATTACCAGCAAACACTAACTTACTTAGTGCGAAAATAATTACATCCCCTTGTAATATTCCAGCCCCGTTGCTGCATTATTGTCTGCTTGCTTGTGTTTAGCCTAGCGATAAGCGTCGGCAGTCGGCGCCAATGTAGATCGATAGTCGAATACAGGGAGTGCTTGATAAATTGTATTATTTCATAGAACGTATGTAAGTGTTGTCGTGTAATTGCGCGTTTATGTGGAAATTGAGCTTACCAGAACATAATTATTGGCTAGTATTGATAGAGTTATGTCTTTGTCATGTATAGTAGAGGACATAGAAAATGCAAACTTCGGATAAGTGTGTTTTTACATGAAAAACAATAACTATATAAATACATAGTTTTAAACATTTGGGAAATATTTGTAGTTGTTAAGTTTGTGTTTTGTAATAAAGATGTGATATATCTTTGATGGAATCCTTTGTATTTTGTTTACATGGAATAATAATCATATAATGAATGTGTGCGTTTTCTATGTCTTCTAGCATACAATGTAGGTGTGTGTTTTCTATGTCTTCTAGTATACAATGTAGGTGTGCGTTTTCTATGTCTTCTAGTATATAATGAAGGTGTGCGTTTTCTATGTCTTTTAATATATAATGTAGGTGTGCGTTTTCTATGTCTTCTAGTATACATTGCTTATACATGTTATCTATAGTCCATTTCCACCGATTATTTCTTAAATGAAGCATGGTTTGTCGTTCTACAAACCTGCGTGGTTAATTCTTACGCGTCAGAACTATACGGAAGATAAGTATTGGATTGACGAGTGAGGTGTGGTATGGGCATTCTCTTGGGTTCGAGCTCTGTCGTGTGGTGATGGGCGGATAACCCTAACGACCCATTCACTGTACTGGCCACATCAGGTTGTCATTCTTACGGCGGTGTTTGGGTCGATGGTTCATATTGCCACTGTTATCGTTAATCCAATCACTCACTTATATACTGTAATGGTGTAGATATCATGATAACATATGTTCTTATCCAATTACTAGAATCCTAGTTATATATATGTATACATTTTTATTTATATTTCCATATATTATTATCATGGGTAAAATTTAAAATTGCATCTGTAATTGTGAAGCTGAATAGAATAATATTTAATTTTTGCGCTATATAAATGCTATGTATTTGTATTTGGAATGGAAATATTATTTCTTAATTCAACACCCGGCCCAATGGACCACTGTGTCATCAATGCAACATGAATCCCGGATGCATGTACAGGGATTGGAACAATGTATCTATGCATCGTAAATATATGTTGTATTACAGACGGATCTGTAGTTCAGTGGTAACACGCTGCACTGGTAATCCAGGGATCGCAGGTTCGATCCCCCGTCTGACCCTAATAAAAATAACAGTCTTTCAAATGGGACGTTAAACCGAGATCTCGTGTCAGTGCTTTACACCGTGCACGTAAAAGAACCAGAGCAGACTCTGGAATGGGTCTCTGTCTGTATCATTGCACTATCCTCCAAACATCGAAAATGACTTATCTCGTCAGGAGGCGTCGCTCATATGGGCAACCGGTAGCGACGACAAATAAACGTAAAACACACACATATGTTGTACTATACAGTGTGATGAGTTATTCTATCACAACAGACGTTTTCAGAATCCGTATCATAGTTGTAGCCAGACTATGTATCTCACCTTTAGAAACATATACACGAGCCATTGCTCGAGCGTACTAGACTGAAGAGAATAATATATATATGTATATATATATTCTTGAAGATGTCCGATTAGCGAAGTGGTTAGCGCGCTCGCTTCTCACCAATGTAACCTGGGTTCGATCCTAGGACCGGGAAGTATGTGAGATGGTACGGTCATCGCCAGATCGGACTGGTGGGTTTTCTCCGTGTACTCCGTGTTCCCCCACACGAATGACCACATTAACGCTTTCATCCGCGCCAAAGAGAGTGATTAATATAGGTTGTTAGAACTTGCTTCGCAATCGTTAAATTAAATTAAAATAAATAAAGTTTAAATTTTAATACAATTCATATATATATTGTGTCTTCCAGGTACAAATGGAGCGGAGAAATCAAGTCACGCATTATATGTACATGCCTGTTTGTTCGTTGTATGCATAGCAAGAAACGTTTATATATGAAAGAGTTATACAGCAGATATACAACAGATTACCTTCATCAACATATATTATACACATTTACTCCGTCTCCGTGGCCTAGTGGTTAAGGCGTCCGCCTACGGAGCGGGAGGTCGAAGGATAGAATCTCGCCAGGGCTTCGTTCTGATATGGCCGGTTGGTGAGCCGCCAGCTAGTTAATTAATGGATATGGATTGCCTACCTGGCGCCTGGCATACACGCATAGGATTCGGGAAGTACTGATGTGATGTTCATAAAAACAGGTGTCTCAGAAGTCAGTAATGGCTGGCCCTTTAAATAGGGGTAACACTATAATAAATAAACACTTTACTTGTATACTCGTGCAGTAACAAGTATCACCTTTGAAGAATATTTGGTCGGGAAGATATTCGAATATTTGGTTTTTCGTTGCCATCCCTAATTAATATAGAAGAATGTTATGTTATATTTATGTTATATTTCGGGTTTTACGCCTGCATCAGCACCATTTTGGGCTATATCGCCGGCGGGCAGTTTACCTAACAACACCTTTCCTGGGCCGGCTCCAGCGGTTAACCAGTACTTGGGTGCACCAACCTCCGTAAGAAACTGCCAACTTTTTCATATAAATGAGACACGGTCTGAGTGGGGCTCGAACCCGTGAGCATCAGTGATGATAGGTTACAGTGGTATACAAGTCAGCGACCTCAACCACTCGACCACGGAGGCGGACAATATAGAAGAATGTCTATCGTTTAAAATCAGATTTGATGTACATGTATTAATTGTCTTTCCGGTCGAAATTATTACAGTAGCTGTTGAGTATATTTATATGAATAGGTGTTTATCTGAATGAGCTGATACAAATGATAGTTTGAGTCATGCACAGGACGGTCTACTGTAGATGCGATTTTTGTGTTAAATGGCTTTATACAAAATGTATTTAAATCGAAATGGTAGATTACATTGTGCCTTCGTTGACTTCAGTAGGGCATTTGATAGTGTTAACTTTGATAGTCTATGATACACGCTCTCCAAACTCGGAGTGCAGGGTAAATTATTGAGAATAATAAAGTTCATGTACAGCAATATTAAATCCTGTGTCAGGGGGTGCAACTCGTACTCGGACCTTTTCGACTGTTCTGTCCGGTTGAGGCAGGGTGAAGGTTATGTCCCTTGTTTTATTTTCATTGTTTGTAGACGACCTTGTGGTCTTAGCCTACATGATATGGTTTTTATTTTGATGTTATTTGCTGATGATAGGTAACAGCCCTCAGGATTTGCAACATAGGTTAACTTTACTTAAAACGTACTGTGCCAAGTGGGTAGCCTGGGTGCCAGTCTGTCGATTTTTTACCTTTTAACTTCTGGCAAAATCACAGCCTGGGGAAACTTGATTTCCGATCGTAGCGCCATCTACTTACATCCTCATTTATAAGGGTGTATATTTGAAGAACGACAACACGTCTCTACAAGAAAATATCGCTAAATATAGAAACGGAATTCTATCGGAAATCGCCGAACAGCCACGATTATACATGCTCATTTCCGAATATACTCGAATGCTCCCGTAGACTCATTTACATTGCAAACATATAATTTTCCGTTTCTGCGTTATATCGACGAGATGGCGGATTTTAAATATTACATTTTGATGGTAATGGTTCGAATGGGCGTAATTGAACTAGAGACGACATAAATATTGAGTAAATATGTCAAATCAGACGCACATTATACTTTTTAAAACTATTTATCTCTCCGTTGACCCGTAAACAATGGCGGCCAATTATAAAGTTTTATCAACATTAATGCGAGTCAATAATTACACGGACAATCCCCCAAGTCTCCCCAGGCGTTGATATGATCAGAAACTCAATACGGCCCAATTAATAGTCTCGGTGATAATATATATTTATTTGACTGACCAGGTAAAATATATCGACGTTCCCAGGCTACCAGGTGGGGCTTGCAAGTAAATACAGATAAGAGTAAAGTTGTTGTTTTTGAAAATCGTGGAAAGCTACGCAAAGATGAAGTCTGGACATAAAATGACAATGTTTTAGAGGTGCTGAATAATTTTACTACCCTGTGACTGTTTCTAACTACACTTAACCAAGAAACGCTGGCAGGTAAAGGTCTCAAAGCTATAAATGTTTTGTTAAATATTCTGCGTGACTTAGTACTCACAACTAAAACCAAATGCCAATTATTTGATGCATTTTTGGGTTCAATACTCGGCAATGAATGTGAAATCTGGGGTTTTGGCAAATCAAAAGAAATAGAGAGGATCCATTTAAAGTGTTGTAAAAACATTCTAAGTGTGAAATCTTCAACCTGCAGCGTGGGTGTTTATGGTGAGCTTGGCCGATTTCCCCTGTACATTAAACTCTTGTCGGTGCTTTACACCGTGCACGTAAACGAACCAGAAGAGACTCTGGAATGGGTCTCTGTCTGTATCATTGGACTTTTCCTCCACAATCAAAATGACTAATCTCTTCAGGAGGTGTCGCTCATATGGGCAACCGATAGCAACGATAAATAAACGTAAAACACACATTGCTCTTTGTCAGTATTTGATCATATTTCTAACATAGGAGTATGTTAGAGTGAATATATCTCTTGAACCAATGAATGCACACTATTTGTACATGTGATTTACATATTTGGTTGTATTGTATCAAGGTAACATTAGTACCAGAATTCCGTGTAACAATCATGCATTATGTGGGAAAATCATGGGCATGAATACTTATTAGAGATACATGTAGTCACATAATAAGAGAGTCGGTTGATACCACCCAAGATGGCTGCCCTGACGGCCATTTTCAAAATGGCACGATTCTGATGATATAACTCATAAGGTTCTGGTACTACATGTCCGTTTCGGACACTAAGATATTTCTTGGGAATAGTGACAAACACAGCAGCTCAATCTCAAACACTACATATTTAATAACTTCATTAATTATATAATTCCCCATTTTCGTAACAATCTGACTGTTCTACTCTAGTGTATAGTGCTGCTCTGCTTTCTGAGAGATTACTCTATATTCTAACACGACCCAGCTAATAACATACATACCTATAGAGTAAAATCTACCTCGGGTTATTCTGCGATATACCTACCTTGAATTATGCTGCGCGCGCACCGTGTTTTGGCTATTCCATTTATACAATGCGTGTAAAGTTTTATGAATGAAAGTCACGTGATGTTTGTAAATACTACCGTGGGAATTCGTGAAAGTGAGCTATTTTTAGAATCAGATAATCTCTTGTCCGTCTTGTTTTTCTGTAAAGTAACGTTTCAGTTACTATTCTGTACAGTTTTATTTGACAAAATAAATAAAATTATTGATCTTACAACTTTTATTCATTTATGCACTAGATTGATATTTTCCATAAAAAATAACGTCATCACCCCTTACGCGGGGAGGAAATTTCGAAAGCCAAATGCAGAAAATACTCCTTTGATTCTCGTCTAAAATTATTAGAAGTAAGTCGTATTAGAATCGAAATAATACGTATCAACCGTGGTATATCGCAGAATAACCCTCGTTTGTCGCACTTCAAACTCGGGTTATTCTGCGATATACCACGGTTGATACTTATAATTTCTTAATTATTAACATCCCATATACTCGAGGTAATCTGCAATTCCATAACAGGGAATCTTGGATGGTAAGAACTACAATGCACCTATTCCGAGACCCAGTGATTGGAAACAGCTTGATCAAAATGTATATCTATATTATCTACCATCAGTTTAACACTCTTCATATATATATGACTTTTTTTTCACTGCATGCAAATTGTATAGGTATTATTATGATGATGAGCTATGTAATGAATAAATCTAATACACAATATGTTCTGTTTGTTCTGTTCCAATCAGTTATCAATTGCTATGTAAGAGCATGATATAACATCACTTGGTATTTCTAGAGGTAGAAGGAAATCAGGTGTCAGACACACACGCTGGATATTTCATCAGCCTCCGTCCGTCGTATAAGTCGATGGATTGCACTCTTGATATGGAACATCTTCTGCGGTGACTGAGTATGCCTATTCTTGAGTGGCAATCTCTGTTGCAGTCATCGCATATGAAGATCGAGTCATCCCGTTTGATTGATGCCTTTCGCTTCTGTCGTTTCTGCTCATGAAGCCCAGTTCGCTCAGCCTCGGCTCGTCTGAGCCCAGCTTTCACAACGTGTCTACATGATGACCGGTTTGATGCTGTGTCTTCCTAAGACTCTATGTCACGCTGGATAAAGAATTTGATATATACAGTTACAGTACTATTTACCAGCATTATAAAGCTACACAATTTAGATTGAATATGTCAATGTCTTAGCCTTAGGGAAGTATGTGAGATGGTACGGTGGTCGCCTGATCGGACAGTTGGGTTTTCTCCGGGTACACCGGTTTCCTCCCGCACGAATGATCATATTTACGCTTTCTTCCGCCTTCAGCGCCAACGGGAGAGGAAACCGGAGTACCCGGAGTAAACCCACCTGTCCGATCTGGCAACCCTCATACCATCTCACATACTTCCAGATCCGAGGCTCGAACCCGGTATACATTGGTGAGAAGAGCGTACGCTAACCACTGCGCTATTTGGACAGCCAATATAACGAAGATATGAAACATTGTATATACCGCTCATGCATCTGCATCACAATTCTCAATTAAGACCATTCCGTTACCAAGATCAAGGCTTTGAGACTAATTTAAATTTATTTATTTATTTTACAACGATTGCAAAGCAAGTTCTAACAACTTATATTAATCACTCTCGATGGCGCGGATGAAAGCGTAAATGTGGTCCTTCATGTGGGAGGAAACCGGAGTACCCGGAGAAAATCCACATGTCCGAGCTGGCGACCACCGTACCATCTCACATACTTCACAGTCCGAGTCTTTGAGACTAGTAAGTGCCTTTGTCATGTCATGCATATTTCAAGACATCGTTTGAATTGGAATACGACTTCGGCGAAAACGATCCATTATGTAAAATATTGGACTGTGTGAGGCGCGTATCGCCGAAGACAGTACCAATATTTTACATATTGGATCCGTTTGAGGCTTATATCTTACTTAAAACACACATTTATATAACGAGATCCTACTTTTTAAAATTGTTAATTTCGTGCATGTACGTGTAGGATTTAATGTTATACTCTGACCTTTTGAAAGCAGTTCAATATTAATAATAAGTACAAATGTATGACGTCACGACAGTGATTTAAATAGAGATCTAAGTGCCTTACGGAAAACAGACGGATCTGTAGTTCAGTGGTAACACGCTGGACTGGTAATCCAGGGATCGCAAGTTCGATCCCCCGTCTGACCCTAATAAAATTAACAGTCTTTCAGATGGGACGTTAAACCGAGGTCTCGTGTCGGTGCTGTACGATGTGTTAGGGTACTAAACAATATAGCGGGAAGTGCACATAATTAGTTATATTAGGAATACACTCATTCACTCACCTGACTTGACCATCACTCATTATCACTCACCTATAATAATATAGACACACAATAATGTAATAGTAGGTAATAGCAAACCGTATTTCTACCATAGGGACTTTAAACCGAAGTCTCGTGCCGGTGCTGTACACCGTGCACGTAAAAGAACCATAGGAGACTGTGGAATGGGTCTCTGTCTGTATCATTGCAATTTTCCTCCAAAATCTAAAATGACTAATCTCTTCAGGAGGCGTCGCTCATATGAACAACCTGTAGCGACGATAAATAAACGTAAAACACACACACTTACGGAAAACACAGTCAGCAGAGGTCAGACCTGAACACACGCAAGCAATCATGTACGCCGTAAAGAATGAATACAAGTAATTAACGTTACTGTTTTGGCAATTATTTGATGGAATACAAAATGTGTCAATATTTCTTTTGTAAAAGGACATAAAGAATTTTACCTTCTAAAGCAATGACACATTTTCTCTTTGGGTTCAGTATTGTATTGGAAACGGGTGTAGGAAAAAATGGCACCGGAAACAATGGCACCGGAAAAAAAGGCACCTCATTGGAAACGAGGCTATCTTTTGTAAATTGATCAGAAAATAGCAAATATTCTATTTATTTAAAAAAAACAATATTGAAAAGATTACCATTGCTATGTGCTTCCGATCACAGGCAGAAGACAACATTTTTGCGAAAACGACAACATTGCATTTCCTGCTGTTCACGGTGAAATAATGTGCCATTCTGGTGTTATTTGACCGATCTCCATCAAATAAAAAGTATTTGTTGATAGAATAAGGTCTTCCGGTCGGGACCACAAGGGCATATCTTATTGCAAGGACCAGCCATTACTGACTTATGAGATACCCTTTTTTATGGACATCAGTACTTCCCGAATCCTATCCTTGTATGTCAGACGCCAGGCAATCGGTAACCATTATTTACAAAATTCCGAACTTCATCCCATGATTTAGCTATCGAGCGAGCGTGGAAGATATCAAAACATGCCCGGAAATCAAAGAATATGTATATATTGCAATACAGGTATGATAGAAAGTGAATATCATTTCCTTCTTATATGTCCGAAATTTAGAGATCTTAGATAGAAATATTTCAAACGTTATTACTATACATGGCCAACTATTAATAAATTTACTAATTTAATGTCACAAAAATCAAATTCTATTGTTAGAAATGTATACATGTACTTGCTATAGACATTGTATGAATGTTTAATGCAATAAATATATTGTTGTTGTTGCTGTTAGTTAACTATCTGTTATAATATAAGTGAAAATTAGTTTGCAATTGGTCCTATATCACCGCAGACAAACATATTATTCCTTTGGCCTAATAACTGAATCTGTATGCTACGATGCGGGGAAACGCACGGGATAATCGTGAGCTACACTGCGCTGAACACAACACAAGGGTATATGTAACAGATGGACAGTTACACTGCCAGAGACAAGGTAAATTGTGTTGTTTCTTTACTTGAAATATTCGAAGAGTACTGAATAGTTTTAATAATAATTATTAGTATATGCCCGTTAGTTTTAACACATTTATTTTAGCACGATTGCGAAACAGGTTCTTACAACTTATACAGTTACATTAATCACTATCGAGACTTCATTCCTTCTCGAATCCATCGCCACGAGGGAGAGAGAAGAGGCATGTGGCATTTAAATGCCTTGCCTAAGGACACACTCGTATTGGCCCCATCTGGTAGGATCGACCCACCCGTTGAATATGCTAGTAGGCTCAATCCACACGTTAAATATGCTTGTAGGCTCGACCCACCCGTTGAATATGCTAGTAGGCTAAATCCACATGTTGAATATGCTAGCAGGCTATATCCACACGTTGAATATGCTAGTAGGCTCAATCCACCCGTTGAATATGCTAGTAGACTCAAACCACCCGTTGAATATGCTAGTAGACTCAATCCACCCGTTGAATATGCTAGTAGGCTCAATCCACCCGTTGAATATGCTAGTAGACTCAATCCACCCGTTGAATATGCTAGTAGGCTCAATCCACCCGTTCAATATGCTAGTAGACTCAATCCACCCGTTGAATATGCTAGTAGGCTCAATCCACCAACACAACCACCCGTTGAATATGCTAGTAGGCTCAATCCACCCGTTGAATATGCTTGTAGGATCAATCCACCCGTTGAATATGCTTGTAGGCTCAATCCACCCTTTTAATATGCTAGCAGGCTCAATCCACCCGTTGAATATGCTAGTAGACTCAATCCACCCGTTGAATATGCTAGTAGGATCAATCCACCCGTTGAATATGCTAGTAGGCTCAATCCACCCGTTGAATATGCTAGTAGACTCAATCCACCCGTTGAATATGCTAGTAGACTCAATCCACCCGTTGAATATGCTTGTAGGATCAATCCACCCGTTGAATATGCTAGTAGGCTCAATCCACCCGTTGAATATGCTAGTAGGCTCAATCCACCCGTTGAATATGCTAGTAGACTCAATCCACCCGTTGAATATGCTAGTAGGCTCAATCCACCCGTTGAATATGCTAGTAGGCTCAATCCACCCGTTGAATATGCTAGTAGACTCAATCCACCCGTTGAATATGCTAGTAGGCTCAATCCACCCGTTGAATATGCATGTAGGTTCAATCCACCCGTTGAATATGCTAGTAGGCTCAATCCACCCGTTGAATATGCTAGTAGACTCAATCCACCCGTTGAATATGCATGTAGGATCAATCCACCCGTTGAATATGCTAGTAGGCTCAATCCACCCGTTGAATATGCATGTAGGCTCAATCCACCCGTTGAATATGCATGTAGGATCAATCCACCCGTTGAATATGCTAGTAGACTCAATCCACCCGTTGAATATGCTAGTAGACTCAATCCACCCGTTGAATATGCTAGTAGACTCAATCCACCCGTTGAATATGCTAGCAAGCTCAATCCACCCGTTGAATAGGCTAGTAGACTCAATCCACTCCGTTAAATATGCTAGTAGGCTCAATCCATCCGTTGAATATGCTAGTAGACTCAATCCATCCGTTAAATATGCTAGTAGGCTCAATCCCGCCGTTGAATATGCTATTAGGCTCAATCCACCCGTTGAATATGCTAGTAGGCTCAATCCACCCGTTGAATATGCTAGTAGCTCAATCCACCCGTTGAATATGCTAGTAGGCTCAATCCACCCGTTGAATTCTTGTAGACTCAATCCACCCGTTGAATATGCTAGTAGACTATATCCACCCGTTGAATATGCTAGTAAGCTATATCCACCCGTTGAATATGCTTGTAGGCTCAACCCACCCATTGAATATGCTAGTAGGCCCAACCCACCCATTGCATATGCTAGTAGGCTCAATCCATCCGTTGAATATGCTACTAGGCTCAATCCACCCATTGAATATGCTAGTAGGCTCAATCCACCCGTTGAATATGCTTGTAGACTCAATCCACCCGTTGAATATGCTAGTAGACTCTATCCACCCGTTGAATATGCTAGTAAGCTATATCCACCCGTTGAATATGCTTGTAGGCTCAACCCACCCATTGAATATGCTAGTAGGCCCAACCCACCCATTGCATATGCTAGTAGGCTCAATCCATCCGTTGAATATGCTACTAGGCTCAATCCACCCATTGAATATGCTAGTAGGCTCAATCCACCCATTGAATATGCTTGTAGGCTCAATCCACCCGTTGAATATACTTGTGAAATTTCGTGTATTTTTCAAAATGATACCAGCGGTCTAAAATTGCTATACACATACATTTATGTCAACAATATACGATCGTGCAGTGAGATATGTGACGGCTGATACAATACAGATACGTCAATACCTACTCCACTTTTGATTACGTTTTTGGACTATTTGAAATTTCATTTTCTGTGACAATCAACTCACATGCCCTTGTATGAGCAAGGCCCATGAATACCAATGGCTGATAGTCGTGATAGCGCAGTGGATGCACGTTTGCTTCAGGTGCGAACGGTCCGGAGTTCGAGCCCCCGCTGGAGCCGTTACGATTGTGCCCTTGTGCAAGGAATTTAGATTCCACATGCCTCTTCTCTCTCCTTCGTTGCTATGGATTCCATCAGGAATGAGGTCCCGATAGTGATTAGTTGAAAGAACGTGTTTCCCAATCGAACTAAAATAAATGTGTGTAAATATTAAAATACCAATGGCTATGTACTTTGCCATGATAATTTGCTATGAATATTTTATTTATTGTACATAAATACTAACAGACGTTGTATAATACTAGAAGACGAGACAAATCTTTGATCTGACAATATATGAGGGACTTCTGATACCGTTCTGGATCGACCGATTTGCGCAGCATGTTACGGACAAGGCAACTAGTGGAAGTTGTGATAGTATAGTAGAAACAGTAACTAGTTGCCTTAGTTTATACAAATTTATTTTAGCTCGACAAGTTATTTCAACTTATATAAATCACTCTCGAGACCTCAGTCCTGGTGGAATCCATCGCCACGAGGGAGAGAGAAGAGGCAATGTGGAATTTAAATGCCTTGCCTAAGGGCACAATCGTAACGGCTCCAGTGGGGCTCGAACTCCGGACCTTTCGCACCTGAAGTGAATGCGCATCCACTGCGCTATCACGACTTCCACAATTTACTTACTTGCTCATTTACTTACTTGCAAACTTACTTACTTACTTGCCAACTTACTTACACACCGTGACACCCATGTACATGTGTTGATGACCTCTTAAAATGTATCTTAGGATGTTGAGCATGTTTGATTAATACCATCACGTGACCAGACAAGTGTTTTGATTTAGTGTGCACAATTTCGCTACACCAGCATGGAGTGTCTGCAGATTGGTAATTATTAACATTTCTATTTTAGCAATTGCTCGAACATTGGGTTATTAATTATGTAGCGTGGTGATTAATATTTTAATTTGATAATATTGTTGTAGGTAAAGTTTAAACTCTATTTATTTTACAACGATTGCGAAACAAGCTTTAACAACTTATATTAATCACTCTCGTTGGCGCGGATGAAAGCGTATATGTGGTCATTCCTGTGGGAGGAAAGCGGAGTACCCGGAGAAAACCCACCTGTCCAATCTGGCGACCACTGACCATCTCGCATACTTCCCGGTCCGAGGATCGAACCCGGGTTGCATTGGTGAGAAGCGAGCGAACCATTTTTTACATATAAATGGATCAGTGTGAGGCTTATATCTTACTTAAAACACACACGTATATAACACGATTCTACTAATTAAACACACACGTATATAACACGATTCTACTAATTAAACACACACGTATATAACACGATTCTACTAATTAAACACACACGTATATAACACGATTCTACTAATTAAACACACACGTATATAACACGATTCTACTAATTAAACACACACGTATATAACACGATTCTACTAATTAAACACACACGTATATAACACGATTCTACTAATTAAACACACACGTATATAACACGATTCTACTAATTAAACACACACGTATATAACACGATTCTACTAATTAAACACACACGTATATAACACGATTCTACTAATTAAACACACACGTATATAACACGATTCTACTAATTAAACACACACGTATATAACACGATTCTACTAATTAAACACACACGTATATAACACGATTCTACTAATTAAACACA
>CM026400.1:38316316-38335909 GCA_014843695.1 Archivesica marissinica | reverse complement strand
GGATGGGGCGTGTAGTGGTTCAGTGCTGTTTATACACCAAACTGTCCGTGGAGGGGGGCGTGTAGTGGTTCAGTGCTGTTTATACACCAAACTGTCCGTGGATGGGGGCGTGTAGTGGTTCAGTGCTGTTTATACACCAAACTGTCCGTGGATGGGGGCGTGTAGTGGTTCAGTGCTGTCTATACACCAAACTGTCCGTGGAGGGGGGCGTGTAGTGGTTCAGTGCTGTCTATACACCAAACTGTCCGTGGATGGGGGCGTGTAGTGGTTCAGTGCTGTTTATACACCAAACTGTCCGTGGAGGGGGGCGTGTAGTGATTCAGTGCTGTTTATACATCAAACTGTCCGTGGATGGGGGCGTGTAGTGGTTCAGTGCTGTTTATACACCAAACTGTCCGTGGATGGCGGCGTGTAGTGGTTCAGTGCTGTCTATACATCAAACTGTCCGTGGATGGGGGCGTGTTGTGGTTCAGTGCTGTTTATACACCAAACTGTCCGTGGATGGGGGCGTGTTGTGGTTCAGTGCTGTCTATACACCAAACTGTCCGTGGATGGGGGCGTGTAGTGGTTCAGTGCTGTCTATGCACCAAACTGTCCGTGGATGGGGGCGTGTAGTGGTTCAGTGCTGTTTATACACCAAACTGTCCGTGGAGGGGGGCGTGTAGTGGTTCAGTGCTGTTTATACACCAAACTGTCCGTGGAGGGGGGCGTGTAGTGGTTCAGTGCTGTTTATACACCAAACTGTCCGTGGATGGGGCGTGTAGTGGTTCAGTGCTGTCTATACACCAAACTGTCCGTGATGGGGGGCGTGTAGTGGTTCAGTGCTGTCTATACACCAAACTGTCCGTGGATGGGGGCGTGTAGTGGTTCAGTGCTGTTTATACACCAAACTGTCCGTGGAGGGGGGCGTGTAGTGGTTCAGTGCTGTTTATACACCAAACTGTCCGTGGAGGGGGGCGTGTAGTGGTTCAGTGCTGTTTATGCACCAAACTGTCCGTGGAGGGGGGCGTGTAGTGGTTCAGTGCTGTTTATACATCAAACTGTCCGTGGATGGGGGCGTGTTGTGGTTCAGTGTTGTTTATACACCAAACTGTCCGTGGATGGCGGCGTGTAGTGGTTCAGTGCTGTCTATACATCAAACTGTCCGTGGATGGGGGCGTGTTGTGGTTCAGTGCTGTTTATACACCAAACTGTCCGTGGATGGGGGCATGTTGTGGTTCAGTGCTGTCTATACACCAAACTGTCTGTGGATGGGGGCGTGTAGTGGTTCAGTGCTGTCTATACACCAAACTGTCCGTGGAGGGGGGCGTGTAGTGGTTCAGTGCTGTCTATACACCAAACTGTCCGTGGATGGGGGCGTGTAGTGGTTCAGTGCTGTCTATACACCAAACTGTCCGTGGAGGGGGGCGTGTAGTGGTTCAGTGCTGTTTATACACCAAACTGTCCGTGGAGGGGGGCGTGTAGTGGTTCAGTGCTGTCTATACACCAAACTGTCCGTGGATGGGGCGTGTAGTGGTTCAGTGCTGTTTATACACCAAACTGTCCGTGGATGGGGCGTGTAGTGGTTCAGTGCTGTTTATACACCAAACTGTCCGTGGAGGGGGGCGTGTAGTGGTTCAGTGCTGTTT
The DNA here is from genome assembly GCA_014843695.1 of Archivesica marissinica. Classification (NCBI taxonomy): domain Eukaryota; kingdom Metazoa; phylum Mollusca; class Bivalvia; order Venerida; family Vesicomyidae; genus Archivesica; species Archivesica marissinica. Next base: position 38,334,281 of record CM026400.1, on the reverse strand, counting down.
ATACACCAAACTGTCCGTGGATGGGGGCGTGTAGTGGTTCAGTGCTGTCTATACACCAAACTGTCCGTGGATGGGGGCGTGTAGTGGTTCAGTGCTGTCTATACACCAAACTGTCCGTGGATGGGGGCGTGTAGTGGTTCAGTGCTGTTTATACACCAAACTGTCCGTGGAGGGGGCGTGTAGTGGTTCAGTGCTGTTTATACACCAAACTGTCCGTGGAGGGGGGCGTGTAGTGGTTCAGTGCTGTTTATACACCAAACTGTCCGTGGAGGGGGGCGTGTAGTGGTTCAGTGCTGTTTATACACCAAACTGTCCGTGGATGGGGGCGTGTAGTGGTTCAGTGCTGTTTATACACCAAACTGTCCGTGGATGGGGGCGTGTAGTGGTTCAGTGCTGTTTATACACCAAACTGTCCGTGGATGGGGGCGTGTAGTGGTTCAGTGCTGTCTATACACCAAACTGTCCGTGGATGGGGGCGTGTAGTGGTTCAGTGCTGTTTATACACCAAACTGTCCGTGGATGGGGGCGTGTAGTGGTTCAGTGCTGTTTATACACCAAACTGTCCGTGGATGGGGGCGTGTAGTGGTTCAGTGCTGTTTATACACCAAACTGTCCGTGGATGGGGCGTGTAGTGGTTCAGTGCTGTTTATACACCAAACTGTCCGTGGATGGGGGCGTGTAGTGGTTCAGTGCTGTCTATACACCAAACTGTCCGTGGATGGGGCGTGTAGTGGTTCAGTGCTGTTTATACACCAAACTGTCCGTGGAGGGGGCGTGTAGTGGTTCAGTGCTGTCTATACACCAAACTGTCCGTGGATGGGGGCGTGTTGTTGTTCAGTGCTGTCTATGCACCAAACTGTCCGTGGAGGGGGGCGTGTAGTGGTTCAGTGCTGTCTATACACCAAACTGTCCGTGGATGGGGGCGTGTAGTGGTTCAGTGCTGTTTATACACCAAACTGTCCGTGGAGGGGGGCGTGTAGTGGTTCAGTGCTGTTTATACACCAAACTGTCCGTGGATGGGGGGGGCGTGTAGTGGTTCAGTGCTGTTTATACACCAAACTGTCCGTGGAGGGGGGCGTGTAGTGGTTCAGTGCTGTCTATACACCAAACTGTCCGTGGATGGGGGCGTGTAGTGGTTCAGTGCTGTTTATACACCAAACTGTCCGTGGATGGGGATGTGTAGTGATTCAGTGCTGTCTATACACCAAACTGTCCGTGGATGGGGGACGTGTAGTGGTTCAGTGCTGTCTATGCACCAAACTGTCCTTGAAGACTGGGATACATGTATTCCTGACCTAATATGGCATCTGTTTTGCAAACATCTGGCAGAAAGTAACAAGTTCCCTCCAACAATTGGTGCACTTGAGGAGCACATTGAACGTGTGCGAGTACAGAGTAGAGTTTGTTGCCAAGCCACTGTCATGTGGCAACAGCTGTTTGACCCACTGAAACATGGCTACCATCAGGACGAGAAAGGCCATATACTCCCTATCACCACCAAGGTTCTACCAGTTCCACAGGCCATTGTCGAGTTAGTCAGATGTCAATGTAAAGCCAATTGCTCAATCCAGCGGTGCTCATGCAGAAGAAATGACTTAACTTGCACCGACCTTTGCTTGTGTGGAACAGACTGAAAACGATGCGGACTATATTGTCGGATACGACACACAGGACAGTGATGATGAACTCTAAATGGCATATTCTGTAATCGTGTATGTTTGATGCCATTGACTGCCTGTGTAGATGTGAAGTTATACTGACTGCATGTGTATGTTTGGTGATATGAATTAGTGTGACACATTTTGATGTTATTAACTGCCTGTACAAAATGATAACATGTATTTGATTATGCAACTTATCGCGAATATAAAGGCAGTATTTTGCAATTCAAAACCTTTGATTCATGTCTTACCATTCCCCATAGCACTAATTTAATACTTTCATTGGATTCCTTGTCCCTGAAAATATAGGTTTAGTATATTTTAAAACGTTTTTAGGGTTATTAGAGGCAGAAATAGAACAAAATATGTATTTTACATTGGCCATTTTGAAAATCCAAAATGGCCGCCATACAGGTATCACCGCAAATGTAAACAATGATTTTCAGATTTTCCATGTAATAATGTTTCCAAAAATGTATAGGTTTGCTAATCTACCACAATTCTGAACGAAATTTAATTTATTGACATAGTGAACCAGACTATTAGTTAAAATTACTTTTAGCCTGCACAATTTGTCTTTATTTCAGAAACGTTTGATTCTGTATATATTTAAATGCCATGTATCACGGTGATGTATGTAGTGTATATACATTTGTTATGTAATGAATATCTCATATTGTTGCTAATCTGCTTCCTGAGAATATGAAAATAAACTGAAACTGAAACAGACGATGTAGACAATTACAGAGGAATTACACTTACAAGTAATATTTCGAAATTGTTTTCTATCTTGTTATATATGGATGGATGGATCAAGAATGTGACAACACATCCTAAATCTATGAAGCGATACGGATATTCCCATGGCGATGAGATATTTCATCGATAAGTGATTGGGTTATGTTTTGTGGAGGAAAGCATGCTGGCGTGTAGTGAGTTGGGAAGCATATTTCGGAGAGTGTGGACAATATATGTTCTCTAGCCGACATATTTTATATATCTTCAGCTGGGGTTTAACACCGTGGCTACGGGGGGTTTACTGCTTGATAGCGGTGGTTTACATACAGCGTATTTAAAGGCTCACTGCACGTAAAAGAACCAGAGGAGACTCTGGAATGGGTCTCTGTCTGTATCATTGCACTAAAAGTGGTAACACACTGGACTGGTAATCCAGGGATCGCAGGTTCGATCCCCCGTCTGACCCTAATAAGATTAACAGTCTTTCAGATGGGACGTTAAACCGAGGTCTCGTGTCGGTGCTTTACACCGTGCACGTAAAAGAACCAGAGGAGACTCTGGAATGGGTCTCTGTCTTTATCATTGCACTATCCTCCAAAAATCTAAAACGACTAATCTCTTCAGGAGGCGTCGCTCATACGGGTAACCGGTAGCGACGATAAATAAACGTAAAACATACACGTAATTACGATATCACTAATCAGATTATGTGTCTGCAGTTACGACAGAGAATTAATTGCATGTGGTTTATTTAACAGATAGAACATGATGTTGAGGGCGCCATGCAGAAGCTTTGGTCCATATCTTACTTCAGGTTTGACTGACCAGTCCATATAGTTGCATGGCGCCCGAAACATCATGTTCTATCTGTTATATTATATATTAGACAAGCACATTTTATTTAAATTTCTGTCACTCACATTCTGTCTGTCTCTCCCATCTCTCTTTTGTTGGGGGAAAGCTCTAGATAAGAGGGATATTATCGGAAAATGATGGAAATGATTGAAAACTACTCATCTTATCTAGAGCTCTATATTAAATATCAGTGAAGATCCTGATGGGAAAGCATATTATTATATGCAAATTAAATAAAGAAGACACAGTCTTTGAATACTTTCAACAATATAAACGACATTTTTGTTGTTTATCCGCGTAAGGGAGATATTTTGCGGTGTGTCGTAATTTTCACACGCCGTTAGATTTGGCGGCCCGCAGGCTTAATAAACGCCGGAGCACGTCACATACAGTAAAGAAGAAAATATGCAAATGAGGTATAATATTGTTTGATAAGGTTAGCATGAGAGTCGATGATAGATTATCTATGGTACCGGACAGGGAACCCAAGCAGGTATAGCAGGGCGGAAAGGGAATTAATAGGTACATTACGGTTGTCGGGGGTTTAGTGTAGCATCGCTACACTGGGCATAACAATATGTAGGGGTATATTATTAGCGTGGGTCAGTGGAAAATGAAAATATAAGACAATAATCACAATATCTAATCATCGGATGCTTACAATATCTTGGTGTGTAGAACATTACAAATACACGCATAGGGCTTTAAATATTGCAATGGTTAGAGCGCTCGCTTCTCACCAATGCAACCCGGGTTCGATCCTCGGACCGGGATGTATGTGAGATGGTACGGTGGTCGCCAGATCGGACAGGTGGTTTTTTCCCCACATGAATGACCACATTAAACTTGCTTCGCAATCGTTGTAAAAATAAATAAAGTTTAAAAACAAATATTGCAGTTGGGCTTATGAACCAAGTTCCTACGTATATGTATAATACATCGTGAAGGGAGGCTTTTATCTGGCACATTCCAACAGATACGCATATCACCGTGAGCGATGAATATGCAATGCTACCAGGAAGTATACCTGGGTAGATTTATTGCTGATGCACCTCTGCAAACAATTAATATCAACTCAGGGTGAGTAATTTAAATAATAAAAACACTTAAATGCATCTTCCTCTATTATATATGCACTATACTTAAAAAAGAGAGTTAATAATACATAAATGTCTGCAACATAATTTATTTATGTGCACTTGTCTGATAACTAAAATACTGTAATAGTTTGTGTGTAATAAAATTGTTTCCTCTTCCTCTTACGCCACCTGCAGAGATTAATCATTTTAGAGGACAGTGCAATGACACAGACAGAGACCCATTACGGAGTCTCCTCTGGTTTTTTTACGTTCACGGTGTAAAGCACCGACACGAGACCTCGATTTAAAGCTCCATATGAATGACTTAATTCTATTAGGGTCAGACAGGGGATCGAACCTGCGATCACTGGATGACGAGTCCAGCGTGTAGTCTGTCATTATTGGCTATATACAGTATCACCACGTGCGTCTGAGCGTCCCTCGATGACACATGTAGGTTAAACTAAAATGACACGAATCTTAACAAGGTCAAGGTCAGCAACCATTTAGTAGAAAACAATAATCTGTCATTATTGGCTATATAAAGTATCACCACATTCTGAGCGTCTCTCAAAGACACATATATGTTAATCTACGAATCTTAACCCAGGTCACGGTCAGCAACCATTTAGTAAACAGCAATAGTCATTATTGGGTAACGCGGGTCGAGGTCAGCAACCATTTAGTAGAAAACAATAGTCTGTCAGTATTGACTAAACACAGTTTCACCACGTTCTGAGCGTCCCTCTATGACATATATAGGTTAAACTAAAAGGACATGAATCTTAACGCAGGTCAAGGTGAGCAACCATTTTGTCGAATTAATGAAATAACTGTTTAAAGAATCACCACGTTCTGGGCACCTCTTTTCTTTTACGTTTATTTATTGTCGCTACTGGTTGCCCATATGAGCGACGCCTCCTGAAGAGATTGGTCATTTTAGATTGTTGGAGGATAGTGCAATGAAACAGACAGATATCCATTCCAGAGTCTCCTCTGGTTCTTTTACGAGCACGGCGTAAAGCACCGACACGAGACCTCGGTTTAAAGTCCCATCAGCGCACCCCTTGAAGACACACACATTTTATTGTAACATTCACAATCATAACGGCTCCAGCGGGGCTCGAACTCCGGACCTTTCGCACCTGAAGCGAACGCGCATCCACTGTGCTATCACGTCTTTGTTCGTTGTGAAATGTTCCTAATTATTTATGTATATTTAGTCAATAACAGAGACACTTAAAGCCGCATTACATCATATGAAGTAAAAGATATTTGAAAAATTCAATTTTACATATGGGTAGCAATGCTGCTACACATTCTAACATTATACTTTGTATGCTTATGTTCATTTGGTAAACAGTGTTTTTTGGCGATAAAACAAATTCGAAACCGAAAGTAGGACTTTCCGAGTCGATTGGTCACGCACTTGTTTACAACCGGAACGTATCGTCCGCACTTGTTTGCATTTCCCATTTGTCCCACGTTGTCTTTTTTAATTAAATTACTTGATATGTTGATTCATACCTCTGATAAGACTTTAGGCATATTTCTACATCCTCGCGAGTGGTTCAACATTAGAGGAAGATAGATAGATAGTCTTTCATGTTCAAAATATATACGTTGTTTTCTACATCCTCTGTTGTTTCACGCATGCGCGCTGTGCGTGTTTGCATTTCGTGTGTTGATAAACAAATTCGCGTATACGACAGTTTAAATTTATTGGAATGTTATCGTTTCTGAGCGACTATTTCGATTTTTGTAAACACACATTTATATTTTACCCAAAACATCCTTTATTATGATATAATGCTGCTTTAAAATAACTACACTACTAGTGGGCTTCCAAATTACGTCGGATGTTCTCATTGGGTAAACCCAGTGAGTGAGTCATTTAGAAAGGCGTGTATATTAAGACAAATGTGCGTTATAACATAATATAGTGTTAACAGACACTATGGTGGTTATATGGATTGTAATCTTGTGCACTCTTCTTAGGTAATTTCCATTTAAAATAATACATTTAAAATGTTAATTCTGATTTCAGGCCACATCTCTAGACTATATTTAAAATAATAAAAATATAAATGTTAATGGGATTTACGAATATTTAGCTGTGTAAACTTGGTGGATAATGTCACTGTAATACAACTTAAAATGTTAACAAACAATGAAACTGCAGTCATAATAATTATGGCCGGCGCCATCCGAAAATGGGAACTCGAACATTTTTCACAACAATGGGAACAAAATGTTTGGTTAGCGCGCTCGCTTCTCACAAATGCAACACGGGTTCGATCCGCGGACCGGGAACTATGTAATGTGGTAAGGTGGTCGCCAGATCGGACAGCTGGGTTTTATCCGGGTACTCCGGTTTCCTCCCACACGAATGACCACATATACGCTTTCATCCTCCGCGCCAACGAGAGTGATTAATATAAGTTATTAAAGCTTGGTTCGCAATCATTGTGAATAAAATAAAATTTAAACTTAATTGCTGGACAATGACAATAAAAATTAATCAATTCATTATTATGATGTACTGTTTAATTATTTCTATTATTTATATTATGTCGATATGCGACGACACGTAGAGGGAGAAATAAGTAACTAAACGATTCATATCGACTAGTGCCAGATTATTTATCCGCCTTCTTTCCAGTTCCAGTTGCTAGGCAACTCCCTCCCCCTCACTCTCATTACCCATCCACTCTCTCCCTCTTACCCTCCTCTCTCCCCCTCCACATACCTCCTCTCGCACTCTCCCTCTCTCTCTATGACCCTCCATCGCTCCCCCTCCTCTCTCTCTTACCCCCTTTCTCTCCTCCCCCTATCTCTTTCATCTCCTCATTCGATATTATGACATGAATACAACCAATTGAAAACAAATTAAACATTCTATAGTTTAAGATATAATCTTATCATCAGTTACTTCTAACGTTTACATGTATGTGTATAGTACACAAGATGATGTTGTCGAACGTCGGCACCAATATAAATCAACATCAGTATTGACCCCCAGTGCCGACAACCGACCACATGATCCCGATTGGAGATACATATATTGATTACATGTAAAATAATTATAATAACTCACAGCTATACACATTTATTTTAGCTCGATTGCAAAACAAGCTTACAACTTACAATGTATATTAATCACTATCGAGACCTCATTCCTGATGGAATCCGTAGTCACGAGGGAGAGAGAGAAGAGGCAATGTGGCATATAAATGACTTGCCTAAGGGCACAATCGTAACGGCTCCAGCGGGACTCGAACTCCCGGTCTTTCGCCCCTGAAGTGAACGCGCTACCACGACTTTCACGATAGCACAGTTACTTAATGTCATATTCATGTTCAAAGAATGAACAACAACAACAATGACGACTACGATGACAACAACATAATAAGTTCGCTTACTTATAAATAATCACAAATAAATATTTCGTGAAATAATATTTCGTGAATATGGTAGTCTTACCTATCATTTTATACATACAAACTTAAAGCGACATTACATCGCAAAACGCAAATAAAATGCATTGTTTCGCGTATAAATGCATTGCTACTACACATTCTTTCGAAATTGGCCGTTATATGAAAGCTTGTAGACTACACAAACACTGTTTATTGATTCAATGTTAGTGTTCGGATGTATTCGGAAGAATTTGTCGTAGCAATGCATTTATACGTGAAAATAATGCAATTTATTTGCTTTTTGCAATGTAATGTCGCTTTAAGAAATCATATGACCATTAGAGATTAGTAAATGTTACCATTTCAAATGTCGCACTTGGTTAGAGGGAACATTATATACTTATATTCACATGTAAAACTGTGTTTCAATTAATAGTAAAACATCGTGTAGTCATTACATTTTTGCACATTTTGATTCTACATTTGCCTATTTATTGCTTTAGTTTAATCATATTTTATCAGACGGATCTGTTGTCCAGTGGTAACCTTACTAGATATAGCTGCAATGTGAAGGGGAATCCAACAGACGGATCTGTAGTCCAGTGGTAACACACACTGGACTGGTAATCCAAGGATCGCGGGTTCGATCCCCCATCTGACCCTAATAAAATTAACAGTCTTTCAGATGGGACGTTAAACCGAGGTCTCGTGTCGTGCTTTACACCGTGCACGTAAAAGAACCAGAGGAGATTCTGGAATAGGTCTCTGTCTGTATCATGCACTATCCTCCAACAATCTAAAATGACTAAACTCTTCAGGAGGCGTCGCTCATATGGGCAACCGGTAGCGACGATAAATAAACGTTTTTTTATTGAATTCATCATGATATAATATACAACACAATGTTACCAAAATATAGCATGATAATACAAATGGTTTGGGCCACAAGTTTTAACAACATTCGAAAACGGCCCGCATTTGTTGCTTCTATATATAAGCATAAAATTGTCCCTCTAACCAAGTCACACTTTCTTTTTCGTGTGTGTATATTTTACAAAAATTCGTCATTTAATAAATAAAACCATAAAGCGCTATTGATAATCTTTATTATTATTATTTATTATTATTTTATTATTATTATTATTGTTGTTGTTCCTTCTCAATTGCTAACATATTACGTTAAAATGCTCAGGTTGTTTTATTTTGAGACTTTGTGTTTTACGTTTATTTATCGTCGCTACCGGTTGCCCATATGAGCGACGTATGTCTCGTATCATACAATACATGCATGCATGTACAATACATACATACATATTCATGCATACATATACAATACATGGATACATATACAATACATGCATACATATACAATACATGCATACATATTTGTCATATACAATACATGCATATATATACATACATGCATACATATACAATACATGCATCATATACATATCATACATATACAACATGCTAATTACAATACATCATACATATACAATACATGATACATATACATTGTTTTTGTTTTTTTTTTTTTTTTTTTTTTTTTTTTTGCATACATATACAATACATGCATACATATACAATACATGCATATATATACAATACATGCATACATATACAATGCATATACAATACATACATACATATACAATACATATACAATACACGCACGCACGCACGCACGCACGCACGCACGCACGCACGCACGCACGCACGAGCAGCAGAGACGAACACACACACATATACATACATACATACATACATACATGCATACATGCATGCATACATATATATATACAATACATGCATACACATACAATACATGCATACATATACAATAAATACATACATATACAAACACGCATACATTTACAATAGATGCATACATACATATACAATACATGCATACATGTACAATACATGCATACATATACAATACATGCATACATGTACAATACATGCATACATATACAATACATATATACATAAATATACAATACATGCATTCATATACAATACATACATACATATACAAACACGCATACATATACAATACATGTATACATACATATACAATACATGCATACATATACAATACATGCATACATATACAATGAATACATACATATACAATACATGCATACATATACAAACACGCATACATATACAATACATGTATACATACATATACAATACATGCATACATATACAATACATGCATACATATGCAATACATGCATACATATACAAACACGCATACATATACACTACATGCATACATACATATACAATACATACATACATACATATACAATACATACATACATATACATTACATGCATACATATACAATATATGTATATATATATATACATTACATGCATACATATACAATACATGCATACATATACAATACATGGATACATATACAATACATGCATACATATACAATACATACATACATACATATACAATACATACATACATATACAATATATGTATATATATATATATATATACAATACATGCATACATATACAATATATGCATATATATACAATACATGCATACATATACAATATATGTATATATATATATATACAATACATGCATACATATACAATACATGCATATGTATACAATAATTATATAAGACGGAAAATATATATATACATATATGACACAACAGAAGATAATATTAAACTATATTCTTCACAAATAAAATGTGTACTGTGGACAACCGGTAGCGACGATAAATAAACATAAAAAGCACACTCTTTATCGCAGGGTGATTCATGTTTATTAAAGCCTCTATTTGTTTATTATAGCGATGCAGATTCATGTTTATTAAAGCCTCTATTTGTTTATTACAGCGATGCAGATTCGTGTTTATTAAAGCCTCTATTTGTTTATTACAGCGATGCAGATTCATGTTTATTAAAGCCTCTATTTGTTTATTATAGCGATGCAGATTCATGTTTATTAAAGCCTCTATTTGTGTATTACAGCGATGCAGATTCGTGTTTATTAAAGTCTCTATTTGTTTATTACAGCGATGCAGATTCATGTTTATTAAAGCCTCTATTTGTTTATTACAGGATGCAGATCTGTTTATTAACTCTATTGTTTTTGTTTATTACAGCGATGCAGATTCGTGTTTATTAAAGCCTCTATTTGTTTATTACAGCGATGCAGATTCATGTTTATTAAAGCCTCTATTTGTTTATTACAGCGATGCAGATTCATGTTTATTAAAGCCTCTATTTGTTTATTACAGCGATGCAGATTCATGTTTATTAAAGCCTCTATTTGTTTATTACAGCGATGCAGATTCATGTTTATTAAAGCCTCTATTTGTTTATTACAGCGATGCAGATTCATGTTTATTAAAGCCTCTATTTGTTTATTACAGCGATGCAGATTCATGTTTATTAAAGCCTCTATTTGTTTATTACAGCGATGCAGATTCATGTTTATTAAAGCCTCTATTTGTTTATTACAGCGATGCAGATTCATGTTTATTAAAGCCTCTATTTGTTTATTACAGCGATGCAGATTCATGTTTATTATAGCCTCTATTTGTTTATTACAGCGATGTGTTTTTGTTTTTGGTGGTTTGTTTTGTTTTTGTTTATTAAGCGATGCAGATTCATGTTTATTAAAGCCTCTATTTGTTTATTACAGTGATGCAGATTCATGTTTATTAAAGCCTCTATTTGTTTATTACAGCGATGCAGATTCATGTTTATTAAAGCCCTTTTGTTTATTACAGCGATGCAGATTCATGTTTATTAAAGTCTCTATTTGTTTATTACAGCGATGCAGATTCATGTTTATTATAGCCTCTATTTGTTTATTACAGCGATGCAGATTCATGTTTATTAAAGCCTCTATTTGTTTATTACAGCGATGAGATTCGTGTTTATTAAAGCCCCTGTTTGTTTATTACAGCGATGCAGATTCATGTTTATTAAAGCCTCTATTTGTTTATTACAGCGATGCATATGCTGGAGAATGCACGGACTATTACGATTGCCCGGGCACATGTACAAAGAGTTCCAGAACCAAATGTGGTAGGTGGGGGTGGAGAAGATGCCAAAAGTAAGATATAGTTAATACGAGCTGTTGCACGAACAATATCTATGTTGCAGACATGACACCTATAGTGACACAGAACGCCATTACAGGTTGTAAAACAACACATAAAGTGCCTATTAAATACATAGTTAAAACATACAGTCTGTTCATTTATATTTCCAATCTTTCATTTCTTCTGATACTACATCTACCGTGAATAGGTATTCAAATGAAACTCTAAAAGAGCAATACTCTTCCAATTATAATGTTTTCCACAGCCAGTGCTCACCTGTGAATAACGCCACTGTGTTTACACACTGTATTCCTCCGCCAAATAATACAGTATACCAACGTTCAGTTTGCAATGGTCTGGATTCTTATACCACATCTTTTCTACACATCAACTAGCCTGAAGTCTTCTCAAGTCACATAATTTCTCAAAAAACACAAAAACTATACACTGCCTGCCATGAAAATGCATTTTTTACCAAAAATAAAATGAACTATATTAGTTATTGTAATAATAATTAGTTGTGTGTATGTATGTTTCATTAATGTCAAACCCATTGCGGGGAACCTAGACATGTTTTCATGGACAGGCTTATCTGACATAATCAGTTAACCAATACTAAGCAATCTGTATGAGGTGCCTTGCTCAATGTTGTGTGACGTGCAACATGTCTACATCCCCGCGATGGGTTTGATATTAGAAGAATATAGACATATATACACTACATACGTGGTCTGACCGAGTATCAAACACGGGACCGTTCGATTCCAAATCCAACGCTCTAGCGCTGGACCGCGAACGCCACAGTTGAAATTATAGTTTGACAGATCGACCACAAACACATACATGTAGCTTACGGTTCAATTCAACAACTAAAATTTCAATCGAGATTCAAGATGGCGGCATTTCAGATTCAAGAACATTTGGAATTGCGATAAAGTCAGAGAGCCGGGATATTAAACGCGAAATCAAAAGCTGGTCGCCTGTTTTCATATCTCCTCAACTGGAGTAGACGGGCTACCTGTTAACAAACCGGAACTTTACGATTTTTTTATATACAGACGACTATATGGAAATTGTTGCTCGTGCACGTGACCGTAGAAGGATCAATCCAGAGCTTAACGCTTCGCGCGAAAAATCTTTAGATAGATTCCTTAATAATTAACAGTTCACGATAGTCAGAAAATAGCTCAAATACAAAAGTACATCTAACCGCGCAGGAATACGAAACGCGACCGATGGATTATAAAATGCCATCTTTCATTGTTTCAAAGCGGTGTAAGATGGAGTTTTCTTTCACTGAGAAAACTCTATCATTCATTGAAAAGCATAACAGAAAAGACAAACATGGCCATTTAGGAGCGTGTCGAGTTAGAATGTAGATTATAAATACTCCAAATAACATACAGTCTACATCCACAGACGGATCTGTAGTCCAGTGGTAACACGCTAGACTGGTAATCCAGGGATCGCAGGTTCGACCCCCGTCTGACCCTAATAAAATTAATAGTCTTTCAGATGGGACATTTAAACCGAGGTCTCGTGTCGGTGTTTTACACCGTGCACGTAAAAGAACCAGAGGAGACTCTGTAATGGGTCTCTTTCTGTATCATTGCACTATCCTCCAAAATCTACTTTACGATTTTTTTATATACAGACGACTATATGGAAATTGTTGCTCGTGCACGTGACCGTAGAAGATCAATCCAGAGCTTAACGCCTCTCGCGAAAAATCTTTAGATAGATTCCTTAATAATTAACAGTTGACGATAGTCAGAAAATAGCTCAAATACAAAAGTACATCTAACCGCGCAGGAATACGAAACGCGACCGATGGATTATAAAATGCCATCTTTCATTGTTTCAAAGCGGTGTAAGATGGAGTTTTCTTTCACTGAGAAAACTCTATCATTCATTGAAAAGCATAACAGAAAAGACAAACATTGCCATTTAGGAGCGTGTCGAGTTAGAATGTAGATTATAAATACTCCAAATAACATACAGTCTACATCCACAGACGGATCTGTAGTCCAGTGGTAACACGCTAGACTGGTAATCCAGGGATCGCAGGTTCGACCCCCGTCTGAATCTAATAAAATTAATAGTCTTTCAGATGGGACATTTAAACCGAGGTCTCGTGTCGGTGTTTTACACCGTGCACGTAAAAGAACCAGAGGAGACTCTGTAATGGGTCTCTTTCTGTATCATTGCACTATCCTCCAAAATCTAAAATGACTAATCTCTTCAGGAGGCGTCGCTCATATGGGTAACCGGTAGCGACGATAAATAAACGTAACACACAGTCTACATCCGTTATTTCGAATTCCGTCGGACCGAACAAAATACTTCGACATAAGTTTGACTTAACGAAATTCGATATAAACGGAGACAGATATATGATTATGTGCTATTTTGTACAATATTGCATGCATCTTGAATCAATATATATATGCCATTACGTCTTTAAATTATTATTTATGTATGACCATATTACAGTTACAATATAAGTAGTACATGCAGCTCTTTGGGTGAAGTGTATAAAAAGTACATGCAGCTCTTTGGGTGAAGTGTATAAAAAGTACATGCAGCTCTTTGGGTGAAGTGTATAAAAAGTACATGCAGCTCTTTGGGTGAAGTGTATAAAAAGTACATGCAGCTCTTTGCTTTTTTCTATTTATAGTAACTCATTTGCATATAAGGTAATATAAAGTAGGTTACGCGAGTGCGCGTATATTTTTAGTATATTGATGATATATCGCGCAACTACCGATCTCTTTACTTGTTGCGTATACGTCACCACCACCACTACCGAGCTCTTTGCTTTTTTTGGTATACGCGTCACTATATAGCCTATTGGTAATAGCTTTATAAATAGCGATCTCGTACCATTCTATAAATATAGACTACGAACCGATCCATAAATAACCAACGCTTCTATATAAATATAGACCGATTAGAACGGTCTCAGTCCTCAAGCGGCTTCAACGAATATACGGGTAAGTTCATTATATTATTCGAGCTAGGCGTACGTTTTTATCGAGTAAGAAATCATAATTACAAACTTAACCTATGTACGAAAATGAATAATATATATCTTACCTCGTTACGTATACTTCCATAAAAACGCGATAAATTATTAATAATCCGTAATGTACGTTTTACAGGGCCATGTCACTAGACACCTCATAGCCATAGCGTATATGAAACACGAATAAAGTACACGTATTTTATCGTATAGAGTGATTCAACGATTAATATAAATGTCCGATTAGGCATTGTTCCATGCCCGTCTTCAAGATACGGAGCACAGCTACAACCGCACGATACATCTCAGTTTAGGCACCTCACCCCACAACATCAGTACAGAAAATGAATTCGAAAACCGTTTGCACCAGTATTTACTACAAAATCCGTCATTAGTGTCATGGAAGGCCATAGAAATACGTAAACATAGAGAACACAGCATGGAACCATAAATCCTATCATTTCGTATGCCGCACGTTAATTATCTGCTCGGAATGCCTCCAATAATGAATCCAAGCGGTATGAGGTTATATGGTTGCCAGTTGACCCTAAATAATCTTATCCGGGAATGCGAGAAATATTTCTAGCCCAACTGACGCAGTTAATTATAAATAGCTCGAGTCATGATTCTAAACAAATCCAAGTAATTAATACGTTTACATATCGAGGTTGCTTTCACATGACAACTGAAGTGTTCCAAATTGGACAGGTCGTAAACAACTATACCTGACAAATTTCTCTGGGCTACAACATAACGGTTTATCTGATAAGCCCGGAGCGCGTACATAACTTAATCCTCGGCTAATTGGTCTTAATTGATACGGAGATATCCCAACGATGTTGAAGACAGGGCTTGCTTCTGAATCATCACAACTACGCTATCTCATAAAACAAGAACCGGCTGTGATGATTCATTAATGGACACTATTTTTAACACCCAAACAAGATTGTCTTTAAGACGTATCTACAAATAATTAAAATCGCTTTCGTTCGCTAAATGTATGCGTACTTGGCGTGGGCAATTCTTATAATCACTGCCTACCTGTCTCTCTGTCTCTCTGTCTCTCTGTATGTCTGTCTGTCTGTCTGTACGTCTGTCCGCCCGTCTGTCTGCCCGTCTGTCTGCCCGTCTGTCTGCCTGCCTGCCTGCCTGCCTGCCTGCCCGCCCGTCCGGCCGTACGTCCGTCCGCCCGCCCGCCCGCCCGCCCGCCCGCCCACCTGTATGTCTGTCTGTCTGTCTGTTTGGAAACTGTATAACCAATATAGTACATACCATATAGGAAGAGAACGGTATTATCGTCCTCATCTTTATCTGGGATTGGCAGCCTGGCTTCTTGGAAACTGTAAAACTAATATAGTACATACCTTATAGGAAGGGAACGGTATTATCGTCCTCATCTTTATCTGGGATTGGCAGCCTTGCTTCGTGGAAGCTGTATAACCAATATAGTACATACCTTATAGGAAGGGAATGATATTATCATCCTTATCTTTATCTGGGATTGGCAACCTTGCTTCTTGGAAACTGTATAACTAATATAGTATATACGTTATAGGAAGGGAAAGGTATTATCGTCCTCATCGCTATCTGTGATTGGCAGCCTGGCTTCTTGGTAACTGTATAACCAATATAGTACATACCTTATAGGAAGGGAATGATATTATCATCCTCATCTTTATCTGGGATTGGCAACCTTGCTTCTTGGAAACTGTATAACTAATATAGTATATACCTTATAGGAAGGGAAAGGTATTATCGTCCTCATCTTTATCTGTGATTGGCAGCCTTGCTTCTTGGAAACTTGAGTGGATCTATTTGATTTGCTCAAGTAGCTGTGGTAATCAGAAGTCTAGTCAAATGAAATATACATATTATATAACGGTTTCATAATAATATATTCAAATAATAGTTGTGACGGTCAACTAACTTAAAGTCACAATATCCGTTTATTTAGAATGTGCTGCACACAAGATATTGTAAGGAGCGGATGATTAGATATTGTGATTACTGCCTTACATTTTCATTTTTCAAGAATATATTATTACTATAAAAGGTAAAATCTGGTAAAATATCGACACACACGAACCTGCTATTGTGAAATTACCATTTGTAAATTACCTACCTTTATTGTTATTTTTTTAACAACAATCACTCTGTATATGGTACTTTACTATAGCAAATATATGCATACGAATTATAGTTTTTACAGGCGGATCTGTAGTCCAGTGGTAACACGCTGGACTGGTAATCCAGGGATCGCAGGTTCGATCCCCCGTCTGACCCTAATAAAATTAACAGTCTTTCAGATGTGACGTTAAACCGATGTCTCGTGTCGATGCTTTACACCATGCACGTAACAGAACCAGAGGATACTCTGGGATGGGTCTCTGTCTGTATCATTGCACTATCCTCAAACAATCTAAAATGACTAATCTCTTCAGGAGGCGTCGCTCATATGGGCAACCGGTAGCGACGATAAATAAACGTAAAACACACACACAAAGGACGTATCATTGATATGGGCATATCATACATGGGGCATATCATACATGTACTCTCACTACTTTGAAGAATTTCGCCATACACTCTCTCTACTGCAAAGTATGGTAGATTCCTGCACGAACCGGTGTTTTCCGTCCGTCCGTCCGTCCGTCCGTCTGTCTACTGCAAATTATGGTAGTTTCCTGCACGAACCGGTGTTTTCCGTCCGTCCGTCCGTACGTCCGTCCGTATGTCTGTCTGTCTGTCTGTCTGTCTGTCTGTCTGTCTGTCTGTCTGTCTGTCTGTCTGTCTGTCTGTCTGTCTGTCTGTCTGTCTGTCTGTCTGTATGTCTGTCTGTCTGTCTGTCTGTCTGTCTGTCTGTCTGTCTGTCTGTCTGTCTGTCTGTCTGTCTGTCTGTCTGTCTGTCTGTCTGTCTGTCTGTCTGGCTGTCTGTCTGTCTGTCTGTCTGTCTGTCTGTCTGTCTGTCTGTCTGTCTGTCTGTCTGTCTGTCTGTCTGTCTGTCTGTCTGTCTGTCTGTCTGTCTGTCTGTCTGTCTGTCTGTCTGTCTGTCTGTCTGTCTGTCTGTCTGTCTGTCTGTCTGTCTGTCTGTCTGT
>CM026400.1:38282014-38315316 GCA_014843695.1 Archivesica marissinica | reverse complement strand
TACATACATACATATACAATTCATACATATACAATACATGCATACATATACAATACATGCATACATATACAATACATGCATACATATACAATACATGCATACATATACAATACATGCATACATATACAATACATGCATACATATACAATACATGCATACATATACAATACATGCATACATATACAATACATGCATACATATACAATACATGCATACATATACAATACATGCATACATATACAATACATACATACATATACAATACATGCATACATATACAATACATGCATACATATACAATACATGCATACATATACAATACATGCATACATATACAATACATGCATACATATACAATACATGCATACATATACAATACATGCATACATATACACTACATGCATACATATACAATACATGCATACATATACAATACATGCATATATATACAATACATGCATACATATACAATACATGCATACATATACAATACATGCATACATATACAATACATACATACATATACACTACATGCATACATATACAATACATGCATACATATACAATACATGCATACATATACAATACATGCATACATATACAATACATGCATACATATACAATACATGCATACATATACAATACATGCATACATATACAATACATGCATACATATACAATACATGCATACATATACAATACATGCATACATATACAATACATGCATACATATACAATACATGCATACATATACAATACATGCATACATATACAATACATGCATACATATACAATACATGCATACATATACAATACATGCATACATATACAATACATGCATACATATACAATACATGCATACATATACAATACATGCATACATATACAATACATGCATACATATACAATACATGCATACATATACAATACATGCATACATATACAATACATGCATACATATACAATACATGCATACATATACAATACATGCATACATATACAATACATGCATACATATACAATACATGCATACATATACAATACATGCATACATATACAATACATGCATACATATACAATACATACATGCATACATATACAATACATGCATACATATACAATACATGCATACATATACAATACATACATACATACATGCATACATATACAATACATGCATACATATACAATACATGCATACATATACAATACATGCATACATATACAATACATGCATACATATACAATACATGCATACATATACAATACATGCATACATATACAATACATGCATACATATACAATACATGCATACATATACAATACATGCATACATATACAATACATGCATACATATACAATACATGCATACATATACAATACATGCATACATATACAATACATGCATACATATACAATACATGCATACATATACAATACATGCATACATATACAATACATGCATACATATACAATACATGCATACATATACAATACATACATACATATACAATACATGCATACATATACAATACATACATACATATACACTACATGCATACATATACAATACATGCATATATATACAATACATACATGCATACATATAAACTACATACATACATATACAATACATGCATATATATACAATACATACATACATATACAATACATGCATACATATACAATACATGCATACATATACAATACATGCATACATATACAATACATGCATACATATACAATACATGCATACATATACAATACATGCATACATATACAATACATGCATACATATACAATACATGCATACATATACAATACATACATACATATACAATACATGCATACATATACAATACATGCATACATATACAATACATGCATACATATACAATACATGCATACATATACACTACATGCATACATATACAATACATGCATACATATACAATACATGCATATATACAATACATGCATACATATACAATACATATACATATACACTACATGCATACATATACAATACATGCATACATATACTACATAATACATATACATACAGCATACATATACAATACATGCATACATATACATACTACATATACAATACATACATACTATACAATACATGCATACATATACAATACATGCATACATATACAATACATGCATACATATACAATACATGCATACATATACAATACATGCATACATATACAATACATGCATACATATACAATACATGCATACATATACAATACATGCATACATATACAATACATGCATACATATACAATACATGCATACATATACAATACATGCATACATATACAATACATGCATACATATACAATACATGCATACATATACAATACATGCATACATATACAATACATGCATACATATACAATACATGCATACATATACAATACATGCATACATATACAATACATACATATACAATACATGCATACATATACAATACATGCATACATATACAATACATGCATACATATACAATACATGCATACATATACAATACATGCATACATATACAATACATGCATACATATACAATACATGCATACATATACAATACATGCATACATATACAATACATGCATACATATACAATACATGCATACATATACAATACATGCATACATATACAATACATGCATACATATACAATACATGCATACATATACAATACATGCATACATATACAATACATGCATACATATACAATACATACATACATATACAATACCTGCATACATATACAATACATGCATACATATACAATACATGTATACATATACAATACATGCATACATATACAATACATACATACATATACAATACATGCATACATATACAATACATGCATACATATACAATACATGCATACATATACAATACATGCATACATATACAATACATGCATACATATACAATACATGCATACATATACAATACATGCATACATATACAATACATGCATACATATACAATACTGCATACATACATATACAATACATGCATACATATACAATACATGCATACATATACAATACATGCATACATATACAATACATGCATACATATACAATACATACATACATATACAATACATGCATACATATACAATACATGCATACATATACAATACATGCATACATATACAATACATGCATACATATACAATACATGCATACATATACAATACATGCATACATATACAATACATGCATACATATACAATACATGCATACATATACAATACATGCATACATATACAATACATGCATACATATACAATACATGCATACATATACAATACATGCATACATATACAATACATGCATACATATACAATACATGCATACATATACAATACATGCATACATATACAATACATGCATACATATACAATACATGCATACATATACAATACATGCATACATATACAATACATGCATACATATACAATACATGTACACATATACAATACATACATACATATACAATACATGCATACATATACAATACATGCAACATACATATACAATACATGCATACATATACAATACATGCATACATATACAATACATGACATACATATACAATACATGCATACATATACACTACATGCATACATATACAATACATGCATACATATACAATACATGCATACATATACAATACATGCATACATATACAATACATGCATACATATACAATACATGCATACATATACAATACATGCATACATATACAATACATGCATACATATACAATACATGCATACATATACAATACATGCATACATATACAATACATGCATACATATACAGTACATGCATACATATACAATACATGCATACATGTACAATACATAAATACATATACAATACATGCATACATATACAATACATGCATACATATACAATACATGCATACATATACAATACATGCATATATATACAATACATGTATACATATACAATACATGCATACATGTACAATACATGCATACATATACAGTACATGCATACATATACAATACATGCATACATATACAATATATGCATATATATACAATAATCCATACATATACAATAATTATATAAGACGGAAAATATATATATACATATATGACACAACAGAAGAGAATATAAATACCTATTACTATAATCCCCTGTCACCTGACAACAAATAAAATGTGTACTGTTCGTTTCTTTATCACAACAGACGGATATGTAGTCCAGTGGTAACACGCTGGACTGGTAATCCAGGGATCGCAGGTTCGATCCCCCGTCTGACCCTAATAAAATTAACAGTCTTTCAGATGTGACGTTAAACCGAGGTCTCCTGTCGGTGCTGTACACCGTGCATGTAACAGAACCAGAGGTGATTCTGGAATGGGTCTCTGTCTGTATCATGTACTATCCTCCAAAATCTAAAATAACTAATCTCTTCAGGAGGCGTCGCTCATATGGACAACCGGTAGCGACGATACATCAACGTAAAAACACACTCTTTATCGCAGGATGATTCAAGTTTATTAAAGCCTCGATTTGTTTATTAAAGCGATGCAGATTCGTGTTTATTAAAGTCTCTATTTGTTTATTACAGTGATGCAGATTCATGTTTATTAAAGCCTCTATTTGTTTATTACAGCGATGCAGATTCGTGTTTATTAAAGCCTCTATTTGTTTATTACAGCGATGCAGATTCATGTTTATTAAAGCCTCTATTTGTTTATTACAGCGATGCAGATTCGTGTTTATTAAAGCCTCTATTTGTTTATTACAGCGATGCAGATTCATGTTTATTAAAGCCTCTATTTGTTTATTACAGCGATGCAGATTCGTGTTTATTAAAGCCTCTATTTGTTTATTACAGCGATGCAGATTCATGTTTATTAAAGCCTCTATTTGTTTATTACAGCGATGCAGATTCGTGTTTATTAAAGCCTCTATTTGTTTATTACAGCGATGCAGATTCATGTTTATTAAAGCCTCTATTTGTTTATTACAGCGATGCAGATTCGTGTTTATTAAAGCCTCTATTTGTTTATTACAGCGATGCAGATTCGTGTTTATTAAAGCCTCTATTTGTTTATTACAGCGATGCAGATTCATGTTTATTAAAGCCTCTATTTGTTTATTACAGCGATGCAGATTCGTGTTTATTAAAGCCTCTATTTGTTTATTACAGCGATGCAGATTCGTGTTTATTAAAGCCTCTATTTGTTTATTACAGCGATGCAGATTCGTGTTTATTAAAGCCTCTATTTGTTTATTACAGCGATGCAGATTCGTGTTTATTAAAGCCTCTATTTGTTTATTACAGCGATGCAGATTCGTGTTTATTAAAGCCTCTATTTGTTTATTACAGCGATGCAGATTCGTGTTTATTAAAGCCTCTATTTGTTTATTACAGCGATGCAGATTCGTGTTTATTAAAGCCTCTATTTGTTTATTGCAGCGATGCAGATTCATGTTTATTAAAGCCTCTATTTGTTTATTACAGCGATGCATATGCTGGAGAATGCACGGACTATTACGATTGCCCGGGCACATGTACAAAGAGTTCCAGCACCAAATGTGGTAGGTGGGGGTGGAGAAGATGCAAAAAGTAAGATATAGTTAATACGATCTGTTACACGAACAACATCTATGTTGCAGACATGACACCTATAGTGACACAGAACGCCATTACAGGTTGTAAAACAACACATAAAGTGCCTATTAAATACATAGTTAAAACATACAGTCTGTTCATTTATATTTCCAATCTTTCATTTCTTCTGATACTACATCTACCGTGAATAGGTATTCAAATGAAACTCTAAAAGAGCAATACTCTTCCAATTATAATGTTTTCCACAGCCAGTGCTCACCTGTGAATAACGCCACTGTGTTTACACACTGTATTCCTCCGCCAAATAATACAGTATACTAACGTTCAGTTTGCAATGGTCTGGATTCTTATACCACATCTTTTCTACACATCAGCTAGTCTGAAGTCTTCTCAAGTCACATAATTTCTCAAACAACACAACAACTATACACTGCCTGCCATGAAAATGCATTTTTTACCAAAAATAAAATGAACTATATTAGTATTAGTATTGTAATAATAATTAGTTGTGTGTATGTATGTTTCATTAATGTCAAACCCATTGCGGGGAACCTAGACATGTTTTCATGGACAGGCTTATCTGACATAATCAGTTAACCAATACTAAGCAATCTGTATGAGGTGCCTTGCTCAATGTTGTGTGACGCGCAACATGTCTACATCCCCGCGAGGGGTTTGATATTAGAAGAAGATAGACAGATATACACTACATACATGGTCTGACCGAGTATCAAACACGGGACCGTTCGATTCCAAATCCGACGCTTGACCGCGAACGCCACAGTTGAAATTATAGTTTGACAGATCGACCACAAACACATACATGTAGCTTACGGTTCAATTCAACAACTAAAATTTCAATCGAGATTCAAGATGGCGGCATTTCAGATTCAAGAACGCTTGGAATTGCGATAAAGTCAGAGAGCCGGGAAATTAAACGCGAAATCAAAAGCTGGTCGCCTGTTTTCATATCTCCTCAACTGGAGTAGACGGGCTACCTGTTAACAAACCGGAACTTTACGATTTTTTTATATACAGACGACTATATGGAACTTGTTGCTCGTGCACGTGACCGTAGAAGGATCAATCCAGAGCTTAACGCTTCGCGCGAAAAATCTTTAGATAGATTCCTTAATAATTAACAGTTCACGATAGTCAGAAAATAGCTCAAATACAAAAGTACATCTAACCGCGCAGGAATACGAAACGCGACCGATGGATTATAAAATGCCATCTTTCATTGTTTCAAAGCGGTGTAAGATGGAGTTTTCTTTCACTGAGAAAACTCTACCATTCATTGAAAAGCATAACAGAAAAGACAAACATGGCCATTTAGGAGCTTGTCGAGTTGGAATGTAGATTATAAATACTCCAAATAACATACAGTCTACATCCACAGACGGATCTGTAGTCCAGTGGTAACACGCTGGACTGGTAATCCAGGGATCGCAGGTTCGACCCCCGTCTGACCCTAATAAAATTAATAGTCTTTCAGATGGGACGTTAAACCGAGGTCTCGTGTCGGTGTTTTACACCGTGCACGTAAAAGAACCAGAGGAGACTCTGTAATGGGTCTCTTTCTGTATCATGCACTATCCTCCAAAATCTAAAATGACTAATCTCTTCAGGAGGCGTCGCTCATATGGGTAACCGGTAGCGACGATAAATAAACGTAAAACTCAGTCTACATCCGTTATTTCGAATTCCGTCGGACCGAACAAAATACTTCGACATAAGTTTGACTTAACGAAATTCGATATAAACGGAGCCAGATATATGTACAATGATAGTGTCTGAAACGGGACTTTGATCCGAGATAACCCGATAATTTGACATAACCGACTTTGACATAACGGTTGTAGACTTGCGATGATGCAACTCATTTAATATTCACGAATGTAGTCCAGTAACCATGTTACGCTTAAACTTTAATTATTTTAAAACGATTGCGAAGCCAATTTTAACAACTTATATTAATCAAAGGGAATCGGCACGTTTGGGGGTACTAGTATATATATTTAAGTACAGGGATTCTACTCTGTGGGATGTCAGATTTCGCATCGATTAGTAAAATGGCCCTATCTGAAACAATTTTGTACAAATCTGTCCAAATATAACGCCTATCCCGATTCTTTATATTGTTCTTCAAATACAACACAACTTTAAGCTGCATGCATGTATACTTTGCAAACAATTGCCACAGACATTGGCCATATCAGGTCACATTTCCATATTAGGACACGGGTTCTGTCAGCAACAACAAAAAAATTCGACGGGAGAGTTTTAACAGTGAATAACATTATCAATAAAATGTGTTTCCACTAACGTGTATGTTTATTCGGCAAAAATGTACGTCAAAAAGAGATTTCGTAGAAATTTTCGAGCGTTCTGATTTTACTGATCGATGCGAAATCTGACATCCCACATAGTAGAATCCCTGTACTTAAATATATATACTAGTACCCCCAAACGTGCCGAATCCCTGTGATATTAATCACTCTCGTTGGTGTCTCATTTATATGAAAAAGTTGGCAGTTTCTTACGGAGGTTGGTGCATCAAGTACTGGTTAACCACTGGAGCCTGCCCAGGAAAGGTGTTGTTAGGTAAACTGCCCGTCGCTCTAATGGGAAATCGGTAGCGACGTTAAATAAACTTAAATTAAAATAAATTTTAAAAAAAGAAACCGGAGTACCCGGAGTAAACATGTTTATTATCATATGATCAATTTCCGGTTATTCCTTTATATAGAACGACCTACTACCCTTGTACGAAGACCTGTAGCAGACAGGTATGCTGCAAAGGATACACCGGCAATGGATGCAACACACGTAAGCACTTACTATTGTGCCAATGTATGTCAACGATTATACTATGATTGTACTAAATAGAGGCACGTAGCCATACTGAGGCACACCGAGGCAGCTGCATCGGTTAACATTTCCAAAGCAAAAATAAATAAATGGAAAATTAAATAAATAAAATGCAAAAAAATATCCCTTTGCTATATAAAAAGTTGACTGCTAGAGAGCTGAACGGTCAGTACATAATTATACGTCTAATCTCATTAAATCAGAAAACGCAGGACGCTTCTATACCCCAACAATTTTAAGGGGGAACATGCCCCCGGACCCCCTAGATTTCCTCGGTTGAAATTTACCTCTGGCTACGGTGCTTGGTTATGAAGAATATTAGGTTGCTGTCTTATAAATTTTAATTAATTAGGCGAGTTTATACACATTTATTTTGGCTCGATTGTGAAACAAGTTCTTACAACTTATATTAATCACTCTCGAGACCTCATTCCTGATGGAATCCATCACACGAGGGAGAGAATAGGCAATGTGGCATTTAAATGCCTTACCTAAAGGCACACTCGTAACGGCTCCAGCGGGGTTCGAACTCTGGGTCTTTCGCATCTGAAGCGAACGCATTACCACTGCGCTATCACGACTTCCTAATAAATTAAACTTTATAAGACAGTAACCTAAAATTTATTACTCCTTAATAAGTATCTTCTGATAAAAAATAAAAGTATTAGAGAGGAAATATTACCGAATATTCCTGGTTTAAAGTTTATCATACCTGTGAACATAATAAAAAATAATTATGACGTCACACACGAATGGTTATGAAAAGTTTATTAGGCACTTACTAATAACACAAATTTTATTAGGCAGGCCGGTTTTGACCTTTATTACTCATGAAGTTAGAATAAACACAAACTATATATTTCCGGTGAAATATCTGTGCCAAAGATGTGTATTCCTCTGTAGTCCAGTGGTAACACGCTGGACTGGTAATCTGACCCGTCTGCCCGTAATGAAATTAACAGTCTTTCAGATGGGACGTTAAACCGAGGTCTCGTGTCGGTGTTTTACACCGTGCACGTAAAAGAACCAGAGGAGACTCTGGAATGGGTCTCTGTCTGTATCATTTCACTATCCTCCAAAATCTAAACTGACTAATCTCTTCAGGAGGCGTCGCTCATATGGGCAACCGGTAGCGACGATAAATAAACCGTAAAACACACAGTATT
Organism: Archivesica marissinica; assembly: GCA_014843695.1. NCBI lineage: Eukaryota > Metazoa > Mollusca > Bivalvia > Venerida > Vesicomyidae > Archivesica > Archivesica marissinica. The sequence goes on along the minus strand of CM026400.1, from coordinate 38,305,627 downwards.
CCTCATCTAAAACCTGTTATGATATCTAATTTAGCGGTTGGTAAAATGATCTTCATGTAGGAATTCTAAGGAATTTTTAATAACAAAAACCAAAGCACGACCGCAACTTCAACGTATGACAATATGCCCTGTCATAACATAGTTCCTAAATTTATTACGCTAACATCGGAAAGAACGCAGTCGGCGCAGTCGGTGTATAGCCGCCCAATGCAGTTATCTATCGTTTTACGCGGAACATTTATTGTTTTTGGCTGCGTGTGTCTTGGTGTTAGCAGGGTAACTCAAAAAGTTGTGTGTGAAATTTGATTAAACTGTGTGGTTATATAGAGGGTTGGCTCAAGAGGAAGACATTGTATTTGGGCAGAAACCGTCCAATGTGCATGTACACATCGGGGATTTACATCACTCCGCTTGCTATTCTCTATGCTTGTATTTGAACAAAAAAAACAACAACAAACGATTCTTGCGTATTAATATGTAAAGGAGCACATGCCGGAGATTACCGAATATTTGAGAATCCGGAAACGTCCGTTATGCTGAAATGCAATCACAATCAAGACTAAAATCTTGTAGTAAAATATGTTTGTCCATATTAAGAAGTCATAACTTATTGATTCTTTAAAGATGCATAACTTGTCACCCGCAAATATATGTTATCATATCTATTCTAAGTTTATAAAAAACGAACATATGCGACTTCGGTATTTTCCGGCTTAGATACGACGTATACCGAGGGCGCGCCATGTTGTAGATGACGGCAAAGTAATCTAAATAAAGTGAATATTTGATATCAATATGTTGCTATGCAACAAACTAACCACACGCAACACTCTTAGTGCTTTGTTTTCTATATATTTCCAGTGATCTTCTCGTCTTAAAATAATATTGTGATATCTTTTAGCTGTATGTTTTGGTTCAACTTCCTGTCCCAACGGAGGCAAGTGTGCATCACCAGATAGGTGCACATGCCCCACCGGATTTTCTCCAAACAGATGTAATGGTAAGTAGCCACGAAATAGAGGGTATTTGTGTTCATTAGTGTATGATTGGAATTTATTTCATCGAGTGATCACCGAAGTTTGTATTTTCACATATGTCGGAGATCACGAAATAAAATAACGTCCTAATCTATTATATATTATAATTGTTATAGAGTGTGTTTATTAGACTAGTGTAAGATTGGAATTTATTTCAGCGAGTGATCACCGAAATTTGTATTTCCAGATATTTCGGTGATCGCATGATGAAATACAATCATAACTTACACTAGTAAACACAAACACTCATTATTTTACGGGTTCCAATGAAGTTTGCTAATATACTTGTTATCCAACTTTATTCACTTTAACTGCCCCTGTCGGGAACGTTATTTCACTACAATTCACAACAGCACAACAACTTATGTTAGTTCGCAATAAGAAATAGGTCCTGTATAATGATGTCGCATATTGTTTTATAACTAACTGTACAAGATTGCCAGAAAATAACTAAAGTGCATCCATCATTGTCAGAACATAGCTATAATTCAAAAGAACATCCTATCTTACGCTAGTAAACACAAACTATTTTTTTTAAATACTTTATTTATTTTACAACGATTGCGAAGCAAGTTTTAACAACTTATATTAATCACTCTCGTTGGCAAGCGTATAGGTGGTCATTCATGTGGGAGGAAACCGGAGTACCCGGAGAAAACCCATCTGTCCGATCACAAAACAAACTCTAAATATCTTTATTGATTTCCAATGCATTTTGCTAGTATATTTGTTATCCAATTGTATTCACTACAATTCACAACAGCACAACAACTTATGTTCGCAATAAGAAATAGGTCCTGAATAAGTATGTCCCATACTGTTTTATAACTAACTATACACGATTGTCAGAAAAAAAGTATATCCAGCCTCGGAGGAATACGAAACACCAGCAGTGGTAAAGAAAATGCCACCTTCCACTGTTTCACAACGATGAAATATAACACCTCATTTCGCTGCGAAAACTGCATCATTCACGGGAAAGCATAGCAGAATATGTATAATACATTATAAAAGGACATTTCACGAACATATAACATTCATATCATCTTATTTAATACATATCATTACAGATCTGTATGCACTGGGTTGATGTATAATAATCTGGTATAAAATACACTAAATGACAATATGAAACTATTTATATGGTATGCTTATTAGTTGGCTCCTAAGATTATAAAACATCAGATGACCGATTAGGACTTTTGTTGAGTTAATAGTTAGTGTTCCACTGTTTTTTCTTCTTATTGAGGATTCGAACAAGAAGTATTTTCAGCCTATGTATTTATTGGCTGAACAAAATAATTACCATTCATTGTGTTTATATATAGATATCAATGAATGTGCCAGCAGTACACACGGGTGTAAACACAATTGTGTAAACACACATGGTTCCTATCGCTGCACATGTAGGACCGGCTACACGCTCAACACGGATCTCAAATCGTGCATCGGTATGTATACACATATGTACGTTGGTATATGTCAGTATTAAGTGCACACATGCGTCAATGTAAATGTGTAAACACACATGGTTCCTATCACTGCACATGCAGGACCGGCTACACGCTCGACACGGATCTCAAACCATGCATCGGTATGTATACACATATGTACGTTGGTATATGTCAGTATTAAGTGCACACATGCGTCAATGTAAATGTGTAAACACACATGGTTCCTATCACTGCACATGCAGGACCGGCTACACGCTCGACACGGATCTCAAACCATGCATCGGTATGTATACACATATGTACGTTGGTATATGTCAGTATTAAGTGCACACATGCGTCAATGTAAATGTGTAAACACACATGGTTCCTATCACTGCACATGCAGGACCGGCTACACGCTCAACACGGATCTCAAATCGTGCATCGGTATGTATACACATATGTACGTTGGTATAGGTCAGTATTAAGTGCACACATGCGTCAATGTAAATGTGTAAACACACATGGTTCCTATCACTGCACATGCAGGACCGGCTACACGCTCAACACGGATCTCAAATCGTGCATCGGTATGTATACACATATGTACGTTGGTATAGGTCAGTATTAAGTGCACACATGCATCAATGTAAATGTGTAAACACACATGGTTCCTATCACTGCACATGCAGGACCGGCTACACGCTCGACACGGATCTCAAATCATGCATCGGTATGTATACACACATGGTTCCTATCACTGCACATGCAGGACTGGCTACACGCTCGACACGGATCTCAAATCGCGCATCGGTATGTATACACACATGGTTCCTATCACTGCACATGCAGGACCGGCTACACACTCAACACGGATCTCAAATCATGCATCGGTATGTATACAAACATGGTTCCTATCACTGCACATGCAGGACCGGCTACACGCTCGACACGGATCTCAAATCGTGCATCGGTATGTATACACACATGGTTCCTATCACTGCACATGCAGGACTGGCTACACGCTCGACACGGATCTCAAATCGTGCATCGGTATGTATACACACATGGTTCCTATCACTGCACATGCAGGACCGGCTACACACTCAACACGGATCTCAAATCATGCATCGGTATGTATACACACATGGTTCCTATCACTGCACATGCAGGACCGGCTACACACTCAACACGGATCTCAAATCATGCATCGGTATGTATACACACATGGTTCCTATCACTGCACATGAAGGACCGGCTACACGCTCGACACGGATCTCAAATCGTGCATCGGTATGTATACACACATGGTTCCTATCACTGCACATGCAGGACTGGCTACACGCTCGACACGGATCTCAAATCGTGCATCGGTATGTATACACACATGGTTCCTATCACTGCACATGCAGGACCGGCTACACACTCAACACGGATCTCAAATCATGCATCGGTATGTATACACACATGGTTCCTATCACTGCACATGCAGGACCGGCTACACACTCAACACGGATCTCAAATCGTGCATCGGTATGTATACACATATGTACGTTGGTATATGTCAGTATTAAGTGCACACATGCGTCAATGTAAATGTGTAAACACACATGGTTCCTATCACTGCACATGCAGGACCGGCTACACGCTCAACACGGATCTCAAATCGTGCATCGGTATGTATACACATATGTACGTTGGTATATGTCAGTATTAAGTGCACACATGCGTCAATGTAAATGTGTAAACACACATGGTTCCTATCACTGCACATGCAGGACCGGCTACACGCTCAACACGGATCTCAAATCGTGCATCGGTATGTATACACATATGTACGTTGGTATATGTCAGTATTAAGTGCACACATGCGTCAATGTAAATGTGTAAACACACATGGTACCTATCACTGCACATGCAGGACCGGCTACACGCTCGACACGGATCTCAAATCGTGCATCGGTATGTATACACATATGTACAGTCTACATCCGTTATGTCGAATTCCGTCGGACCGAACACAATACTTCGACATAACCGAAGTTTGAACGAACTTCTATATAAACGGAGCTAGTATATGTAAAATGATAATGTCTGAAACGGGACTTTGATCCGACTTCGAGATAACCGGAGAATTCGACATAACCGACTTTGACATAGCGGATATAGACTATACGTTGATATTACATTGTTATTAATTAAGTGAATTCATATTGGCCTTGTCTTCGGCCTCGGTCCAATATTACTGGCTTCGTCCACAAGACACACATTTTATTTTTGTCCTATGGTCATATAGTAAACATTATCTACTATATGACCATAGGACAACAAAGTATGTGCATTGTGCCTGCAGCTTCATCCCAATATTGAATAACAAGGCCATTACGAAATCAGTTATTTAATGACAATGTTATTAATTGACTAGACTAGTTTCAACAGTAGCAACAATAGCGGTAACAAGGCTCACCTTCATGGCCACTCATTACTACCTGGTAAATGTAGATCTACTTTCTGTTTTGTTGTGAACCAGCCAGACGACAGTTTGCACGGTTGACGTGTGAAGTTCTGAACTGTGAGAATTGCAAACGGTAGGCTTATCACATCTATAATTTAATCCAATCTAAATAGCTGTGACTAAATATAGATGTATTATAGATGTGATAAGCCTAACGTTTGCAATTCAACATGCTTGTAGAATCAATCCACCAGTTGAATATGCTTGTAGGCTAAATCCACCCGTTGAATATGCAGGTAGGCTCAATCCACCCGTTCAATATGCTTGTAGGCTAAATCCACCCGTTGAATATGCTTGTAGGATCAATCCACCCGTTCAATATGCTAGTAGACTCAATCCACCCGTTGAATATGCTAGTAGACTCAATCCACCCGTTGAATATGCTAGTAGACTCAATCCACCCGTTGAATATGTTAGTAGGCTCAATCCACCCGTTGAATATGCATGTAGGTTCAATCCACCCGTTGAATATGCTAGTAGGCTCAATCCACCCGTTGAATATGCTAGTAGACTCAATCCACCCGTTGAATATGCATGTAGGTTCAATCCACCCGTTGAATATGCTAGTAGGCTCAATCCACCCGTTGAATATGCATGTAGGTTCAATCCACACGTTGAATATGCATGTAGGATCAATCCACCCGTTGAATATGCTAGTAGACTCAATCCACCCGTTGAATATGCTAGTAGGCTCAATCCACCCGTTGAATATGCATATAGGTTCAATCCACCCGTTGAATATGCTAGTAGGCTCAATCCACCCGTTGCCGTTGAATATGCATGTAGGTTCAATCCACCCGTTGAATATGCTTGTAGGCTCAATCCACCCATTCAATATGCTTGTAGGCTAAATCCACCCGTTGAATATGCTTGTAGGATCAATCCACCCGTTCAATATGCTAGTAGACTCAATCCACCCGTTGAATATGCTAGTAGACTCAATCCACCCGTTGAATATGCTAGTAGACTCAATCCACCCGTTGAATATGCTAGTAGGCTCAATCCACCCGTTGAATATGCAAGTAGGTTCAATCCACCCGTTGAATATGCTAGTAGACTCAATCCACCCGTTGAATATGCTAGTAGGCTCAATCCACGCGTTGAATATGCATGTAGGTTCAATCCACCCGTTGAATATGCTAGTAGGCTCAATCCACCCGTTGAATATGCATGTAGGTTCAATACACACGTTGAATATGCATGTAGGATCAATCCACCCGTTGAATATGCTAGTAGACTCAATCAACCCGTTGAATATGCTAGTAGACTCAATCCACCCGTTGAATATGCTAGTAGGCTCAATCCACCCGTTGAATATGCATATAGGTTCAATCCACCCGTTGAATATGCTAGTAGGCTCAATCCACCCGTTGCCGTTGAATATGCATGTAGGTTCAATCCACCCGTTGAATATGCAGGTAGGTTCAATCCACCCGTTGAATATGCTAGTAGGTTCAATCCACCCGTTGATTATGCTAATAGGTTCAATCCACCCGTTGACTATGCTAGTAGGCTCAATCCACCCGTTGAATATGCTAGTAGACCCAATCCACCCGTTGACTATGCTTGTTGGCTAAATACACCCGTTGAATATGCAGGTAGGCTCAATCCACCCGTTGAATATGCTAGTATGCTCAATCCACCCGTTGAATATGCTAGTTGAATATGCATGTATGTTCAATCCACCCGTTGAATATGCTAGTAGGCTCAATCCACCCGTTGAATATGCTAGTAGGCTCAATCCACCCGTTGAATATGCTAGTAGGCTCAACCCACCCGTTGAATATGCTAGTAGACTCTATCCACCCGTTGAATATGCTAGTATACTCAATCCACCTGTTGAATATGCTAGTAGGCTCAATCCACCCGTTGAATATGCTAGTAGGTTCAATCCACCCGTTGAATGTGCATGTAGGATCAATCCACCCGTTAAATATGCTAGTAGGTTCAATCCACCCGTTGAATATGCATGTAGACTCAATCCACCCGTTGAATATGCTAGTAGGATCAATCCACCCGTTGATTATGCTAGTAGGATCAATCCACCCGTTGAATATGTTAGTAGATTCAATCCACCCGTTGAATATGCATGTAGGATCAATCCACCCGTTGAATATGATTGTAGACTCAATCCACCCGTTGAATATGCTATTAGACTCAATCCACCCGTTGAATATGCTAGTAGACTCTATCCACCCGTTGAATATGCTAGTAGGCTCAATCCACCCGTTGAATATGCTAGTAGGCGTAATCCACCCGTTGAACATGCTTGTAGGACCAATCCACCCGTTGAATATGCTAGTAGACTCAATCCACCCGTTGAATATGCTAGTAGGCTCAATCCACCCGTTGAATATGCTTGTAGGCTCAATCCACCCGTTGAATATGCTTGTAGGATCAATCCACCCGTTGAATATGCTTGTAGGATCAATCCACCCGTTGAATATGCTTGTAGACTCAATCCACCCGTTGAATATGCTTATAGGATCAATCCACCCGTTGAATATGATTGTAGGATCAATCCACCCGTTGAATATGCTAGTAGGCTCAATCCACCCTTTGAATATGCTAATATACTTTATCCACCCGTTGAATATGCTAGTAGGATCAATCCACCCGTTGAATATGCTTGCAGGATCAATCCACCCGTTCAATATACTTGTAGGATCAATCCACCCGTTGAATATGCTAGTAGGCCCAATCCACCCGTTGAATATGCTAGTAGGTTCAATCCACCAGTTGAATATGCTAGTAGGCCCAATCCACCCGTTGAATATGCTAGTAGGATCAATCCACCCGTTGAATATGCTAGTAGGTTCAATCCACCCGTTGAATATGCTAGTAGACTCAATCCACACGTTGAATATGCTAGTAGACTCTATCCACCCGTTGAATATGCTAGTAGACTCTATCCACCCGTTGAATATGTTAGTAGACTCTATCCACCTGTTGAATATGCTAGTAGACTCAATCCACCCGTTGAATATGCTAGTAGACTCTATCCACCCGTTGAATATGCTAGTATACTCAATCCACCTGTTGAATATGCTAGTAGGCTCAATCCACCCGTTGAATATGCTAGTAGGTTCAATCCACCCGTTGAATGTGCATGTAGGATCAATCCACTCGTTAAATATGCTAGTAGGTTCAATCCACCCGTTGAATATGCTTGTAGGATCAATCCACCCGTTGATTATGCTAGTAGGATCAATCCACCCGTTGAATATGTTAGTAGACTCAATCCACCCGTTGAATATGCATGTAGGATCAATCCACCCGTTGAATATGCTTGTAGACTCAATCCACCCGTTGAATACGCTATTAGACTCAATCCACCCGTTAAATATGCTAGTAGACTCAATCCACCCGTTGAATATGCTAGTAGGCTCAATCCACCCGTTGAATATGCTAGTAGGATCAATCCACCCGTTGAATATGCATGTAGGCTCAATCCACCCGTTGAATATGCTAGTAGACTCAATCCACCCGTTGAATATGCTAGTAGACTCAATCCACCCGTTGAATATGCTTGTAGGATCAATCCACCCGTTGAATATGCAGGTAGGATCAATCCACCCGTTGAATATGCTAGTAGACTCAATCCACCCGTTGAATATGCTAGTAGACTCAATCCTCCCGTTGAATATGCTTGTTGGATAAATCCACCCGTTGAATATGCAGGTAGGATCAATCCACCCGTTGAATATGCTAGTAGACTCAATCCACCCGTTGAATATGCTAGTAGACTCAATCCTCCCGTTGAATATGCTTGTTGGATAAATCCACCCGTTGAATATGCAGGTAGGATCAATCCACCCGTTGAATATGCTAGTAGACTCAATCCACCCGTTGAATATGCTAGTAGACTCAATCCTCCCGTTGAATATGCTTGTTGGATAAATCCACCCGTTGAATATGCAGGTAGGATCAATCCACCCGTTGAATATGCTAGTAGACTCAATCCACCCGTTGAATATGCTAGTAGACTCAATCCTCCCGTTGAATATGCTTGTAGGATCAATCCACCCGTTGAATATGCAAGTAGGATCAATCCACCCGTTGAATATGCATGTAGGATCAATCCACCCGTTGAATATGCTAGTAGACTCAATCCACCCGTTGAATATGCTAGTAGGCTCAATCCACCCGTTGAATATGCATATAGGTTCAATCCACCCGTTGAATATGCTAGTAGGCTCAATCCACCCGTTGCCGTTGAATATGCATTTAGGTTCAATCCACCCGTTGACTATGCAGGTAGGTTCAATCCACCCGTTGAATATGCTAGTAGGTTCAATCCACCCGTTGAATATGCTAATAGGTTCAATCCACCCGTTGACTATGCTAGTAGGCTCAATCCACCCGTTGAATATGCTAGTAGACCCAATCCACCCGTTGACTATGCTTGTTGGCTAAATCCACCCTTTTGAATATGCAGGTAGGCTCAATCCACCCGTTGAATATGCTAGTATGCTCAATCCACCCGTTGAATATGCTAGTTGAATATGCATGTATGTTCAATCCACCCGTTGAATATGCATGTAGACTCAATCCACCCGTTGAATATGCTATTAGACTCAATCCACCCGTTGAATATGCTAGTAGACTCTATCCACCCGTTGAATATGCTAGTAGGCTCAATCCACCCGTTGAATATGCTAGTAGGCTTAATCCACCCGTTGAACATGCTTGTAGGACCAATCCACCCGTTGAATATGCTAGTAGACTCAATCCACCCGTTGAATATGCTAGTAGGCTCAATCCACCCGTTGAATATGCTTGTAGGCTCAATCCACCCGTTGAATATGCTTGTAGGATCAATCCACCCGTTGAATATGCTTGTAGGATCAATCCACCCGTTGAATATGCTTGTAGACTCAATCCACCCGTTGAATATGCTTGTAGACTCAATCCACCCGTTGAATATGCTTATAGGATCAATCCACCCGTTGAATATGCTTGTAGGATCAATCCACCCGTTGAATATGCTAATAACTATCCACCCGTTGAATATGCTAGTAGGCTCAATCCACCCGTTGAATATGCACACCACCCGTGAATATACTAATCAATCCCCCGTTGAATATGCTTGCAGGATCAATCCACCCGTTGAATATACTTGTAGGATCAATCCACCCGTTGAATATGCTAGTAGGCCCAATCCACCCGTTGAATATGCTAGTAGGTTCAATCCACCCGTTGAATATGCTAGTAGGCCCAATCCACCCGTTGAATATGCTAGTAGTATTAATCCACCCGTTGAATATGCTAGTAGGCCCAATCCATCCGTTGAATATGCTAGTAGTATTAATCCACCCGTTGAATATGCTAGTAGACTCAATCCACACGTTGAATATGCTAGTAGACTCTATCCACCCGTTGAATATGCTAGTAGACTCTATCCACCCGTTGAATATGTTAGTAGACTCTATCCACCCGTTGAATATGCTAGTAGACTCAATCCACCCGTTGAATATGCTAGTAGACTATATCCACCCGTTGAATATGCTAGTAGACTCTATCCACCCATTGAATATGCTAGTAGACTCAATCCACCCGTTGAATATGCTAGTAGACTCTATCCACCCGTTGAATATGCTAGTATACTCAATCCACCCATTGAATATGCTAATGTCGCGTTGGACCAGTACCTAAGCACCTTGAACCAAATATTGTTGCAGAATTTCAACTACGTAAATAGATTGACCTGGCCATTTCTGGGTTCCAGCTCAAGTCTGTATTTCTATGCGCACACCAGCTTGGAACTAGTTAGCTGAAAACAATTGGACATTTTTAATACCTATAATACGAACACAGGAGCAGTAATTCTTATCACATAAATTCCCATTTGTCCAGAAAAATAAAATATTGTTTACAGATGTGAACGAATGTCATACAAATAATGGCGGATGCGACCAAACGTGTATTAACTCTGTGGGATCTTACTCGTGTGACTGCAGATCCGGGTTCCAACTGAACTCAAACGGGAAGACATGTTCAGGTAATCTATTTCATTTACCAATAGGAATGAGGTAACCATACAAGCAGATTGCTTTCTCCTCAATCCTACATGTATGTACATAATATTTATACTTGATTCTGTTTATTCAAAGAAATAAATACTGTTTAAACTAATCTATTTCATTTAACCAAATAACTTTATCATTGAGCCACCGCCATCTTTGAACTGTGCATATTTATTTTGAGAATGTTGAATTATCACAATTATTGGCGAACAAATGTCAACGTCGTAATACGAAATACTAACCATTGAGCACGTCATATATGCATTTAATGTAAAACCACACGTTATTTAACATTGCATGACACAGGTACGTGTGGGTAGATGTTGTTGCAAAGAGTCTGTAATATGTCATTCTCTGTCTAAACAGTTTTGACATCATAATTAAATAATACCTACCTTAACACCTACTGTACTTATCCGATTACATGGTGTGTCCATTAACACCTGCCATGGATGCAACCACAACATAATTTATTTACACATCCTGGAGCGATTTCTTTTGTATTGGAAGGTGTTATGATGGTTAAAGTATCTGATTTATGACAGTTTATTTCAGTTTTGCAAATATAATATTTTTCCCGAGCGAATATTCGAATATTCGCATATTCGTTGACATCCCTAATTTAAATATAAAATGTCAAATTGTTGACTAGTACCACTCGTCAGTTTGTCTTTTCAGATATCAATGAGTGCAGTATTGGTACTTCCGGTTGTGCGCATGGGTGTACCAACATCGTGGGCTCCTACACATGTTCCTGTAATACCGGTTTTGTGCTGGGTGTTGATGGGAAATCGTGCGAAGGTAGCTGTTGTAATTCAGAACGTATCTCGACATTTCGCTGTAGTATTTAATAAATTAAGCATGTGAAACACTGCTGCAGACGTCAATGCATTCTACCGTTCGAGTTATAATATACTAGAGGACATAGAAAACGCGCACCTACATTATATGATTATTATTACATGAAAACGAAATACGAAGGATTCCATCAAAGATATATCACATTTTTATTACAAAACACAAACTGAACAACTAAAAATATTCCAAAATGTTTAAAACTATGTATTTATATCGTTATCGTTTTTCATGTAAAACACACTTATCCGAAGCGTTTTCTATATCCTCTAGTATAAGCACTGTAAATAACCATGACAATGTCGAACCGAAATACACACTATGCTATGCTATACGTACCGGCGGAATAAGGGTATGCAATGAGAATGTACGCTTATTTTAAGAAGATATACGTCTTGCCAATGGGAAGCTGTCCCCTCATATGTATTTCAGATATTGACGAATGTACGGATGGTTCCGCTGTATGTACAGCTGTTCCTGTGAAACAGGGTATATAATCAGTATTGATGGTTACATGTGTCTAGGTGAGTGTGTGTTTTTACGTTTATTTATCGTCTCTACCGGTTGCCCATATAAGCGACGCCTCCTGCAGAGGTTAGTCATTTTAGATTTTGAAGGATAGTGCAATGATACAGACAGAGGCCCATTCCAGAATCTCCTCTGTTTCTTTTACGTGCACGATGTAAAGCACCGACACGAGACCTCGGTTTAATAGTCCCATCTGAAAGACTATTACATGTATTAGGGTCAGACGGTGGATCGAACCTGCGATCCCTGGATTACCAGTCCAGCGTGTTAACCACTGTACTACAGATCCGTCTGCGAAACGGCAGTACATATACTAAAATTGGAACGATACAGAGAAAAAATAGCATGGTCTCTGCGAAACAGCGTACACTATAAGACACGCCTTTTATCGCGACTAATGCTGCCTAACACTGCCAATGCGCATGCCCGTAACGTCGAGTGCACATGTTAGCTGTATATCGTTAGTTATGAACACTCTTACGAAATTGTATACAATCAGGACACAGTATGCGTTCATCGAAGGAAATGCAATACAGGTGTCAATATCTCCTAATAAATCCACTTGTCTTGATAGTTGTATTGTATGTATGTTATATGTACAGATGTTATATGTACAGATGTTATATGTCATGTTTATCTTGATAGTTGTAAAGTATGGATGTTATATGTACAGATGTTATATGTACATATGTTATATGTCATGTTTATCTTGATAGTTGTATTGTATGGATGTTATATGTACAGATGTTATATGTACAGATGTTATATGTCATGTTTATCTTGATAGTGGTATGGTATGGATGTTATATGTACAGATGTTATATGTACAGATGTTATATGTCATGTTTATCTTGATAGTTGTATTGTATGGATGTTATATGTACAGATGTTATATGTACAGATGTTATATGTCATGTTTATCTTGATAGTGGTATGGTATGGATGTTATATGTACAGATGTTATATGTACAGATGTTATATGTCATGTTTATCTTGATAGTTGTATTGTATGGATGTTATATGTACAGATGTTATATGTACAGATGTTATATGTCATGTTTATCTTGATAGTGGTATGGTATGGATGTTATATGTACAGATGTTATATGTACAGATGTTATATGTCATGTTTATCTTGATAGGTGTATTGTATGGATGTTATATGTACATATGTTATATGTACAGATGTTATATGTACAGATGTTATATGTACAGATGTTATATGTCATGTTTATCTTGATAGTTGTATTGTATGTATGTTATATGTACATATGCTATATGTACAGATGTTATATGTCATGTTTAACTTGATATTTGTATTGTATGTATGTTATATGTACATATGTTATATGTCATGTTTACCTTGATAGTTGTATTGTATGTATGTTATATGTACATATGTTATATGTACAGATGTTATATGTCATGTTTATCTTGATAGTTGTATTGTATGGATGTTATATGTACAGATGTTATATGTACAGATGTTATATGTCATGTTTATCTTGATAGTGGTATGGTATGGATGTTATATGTACAGATGTTATATGTACAGATGTTATATGTCATGTTTATCTTGATAGTTGTATTGTATGGATGTTATATGTACAGATGTTATATGTACAGATGCTATATGTACAGATGTTATATGTCATGTTTAACTTGATATTTGTATTGTATGTATGTTATATGTACATATGTTATATGTCATGTTTACCTTGATAGTTGTATTGTATGTATGTTATATGTACATATGTTATATGTACATATGTTATATGTACAGATGCTATATGTACATATGTTATATGTACAGATGTTATATGTACAGATGCTATATGTACAGATGTTATATGTCATGTTTAACTTGATATTTGTATTGTATGTATGTTATATGTACATATGTTGTTATATGTACATATGTTATATGTACAGATGTTATATGTCATGTTTATCTTGATAGTTGTATTGTATGTATGTTATATGTACAGATGTCATGTTTATCTTGATAAATAAAATATGTCTTATCCAATATTTCCTACGGAATGGACACTCATCAGTCAATTTACCTCCATTGATACGTGGCGCGAAATGCGACTATATCCGGACTATTTATTTCCACTACATGTGTTGATTGACAACAAGGAAAGCGTACTTCTATACAAGCACAGATGTTTGAAACATGCACAGACATACCCCATCCCCTCAAACAAAGGTTTTCTCCAAAACACAGCCTTTCCGTGATGCTGAAAAAGTGTACAGTCAAACCTGTGTTAGTGGTCACCTCCATTAAGCAGCCAACCTGTATTAAGCAGCCAGTTTCAAGATTCCAAATATGTTGATTTACTATACATTTGACCTGTATTAAGCAGTCACCTGTGCTAAGCAGCCACTTTCGTTCACTCCCTTGACTGGCTGCTTAAGACAGGTCTGACTGTACTTGTAAACGTTACCACTGTGTTACCGTATGGAAGGTATTAGTTTGGACAACTTACAACCCACTAGGGGACAGACCACTTGAAGACACTACTGGACGGCTGTACTAGGCCACGAAGCCCCCCTAGCTAAACAGAATCCTTTATGGGTCGGTATGGAATGGTTCACAATGCCCAAATGCGCTATAATATATTGTCTCACTTTTAGACAAATGAATTGTGTTGGTGATTGATGCATTCAAGGCAAGCAAGAAACGATTATAACATACAAGAACAACTAAGCAAAGAATGAATCTATTACATTAGCTTTGGATTACGCTGGGCGTTATCCAGACGCCGTTGCTTTGGCTGTATGCATTTCAATGCATTAATACATTTGTTTTGATCAATTGCGATACGATGCCGCGGCACGACGCAGCTCCGGAATGGGGAAAAGGTATTACTTTAAACAGCGTTTTGTACATTTTTTACAATGTAGATATAGACGAATGTGCGGTTAGCAACGGCAACTGTGATCAGATATGTATCAATGAAGACGGATGGTATACGTGTGACTGCTACCCGGGTTACCAAATGACTGCCGGCAATTCAAACGCATCCGGCTGCATCGGTAGGCGTAATTAACTGTTCGGTTTTATTATTTCAGCAATCAATTGGGTGTGATCGGTGGTTCCCCGTATTAAACATTAGCTAGTTTTATTAGATATATGAATTTAGATAAATGTGTAATGTATACTCACACGAAAAAGAAAGTGTGCACTTTGTAAGAGGGACAATTTTATACTTATATATAGAAGCAATACATAAGCAAATTTAGTATCAAAATGTGCAAACATGTATTGGCTGCACGATGTTGTGCTTTTAATTGAAATTTGATAATTATCAGAACACTGTTTTACGTGTGAATATAAGTATATAATTTCCCCTCTAACCAAAAGAATACTTTCTTTTTCGTGTGAGTATATATTTAGTTGGTAAAGATCGTTACATAAAACGCTATGCATGAACGAAATTGGGCTTCGTCGGGGATTACCCGTAATACATATAAAGTATTTTCATTGGATAATTTTGTAATATTTATTGAGCTTGATAGAGCTAAGGATTTAGACATACATTACATTTATAATAACCGATTAACAGATATAACTTAAAGTCGGTTAACGGTTGGTATGTTGGGTAAAAAAAGATTATAAATAGTTCAAATAATTGTGCAACTTCATGAATTCACGATTTCAACTGCACATATTTACAATATCAACTTTATGAAGTCACAATTTATATAAGCTCTGCTTCCGTTTTAATCCTTTCCTATTCTTTGATTTTGTGTACATGTATTGTTTAGTGAATGTATATAGTGGAATAAATATGCTTAAACTAATTTCGCTATTTGATCTACACGATTTCAACTACACGATTTCAACTTCATAATTCACGATTTCATCTTCACGATTTCAATTTCATGATTTCATCTAATCGATTTCAACTTCACGATTTCATCTACACGATTTCAACTACACAATTTCAACTACACGATTTCAACTTCACGATTTCATGTACAGGATTTCAACTACACGATCTCAACTTCACGATTTCATCTACACAATTTCAACCACACGATTTCAACTACACGATTTCATCTACACGATTTCAACTACACGATCTCAACTTCACGATTTCATCTACACGATTTCAACTACACCATCTCAACTACACGATTTCCACTTCAGGAATTCACGATTGCAACTTCACAAATGAACTACACCAACTTTATGCATTCACGTGGAAGTCGTGATAGCTCAGTGGTAGCGCGTTTGCTTCATGTGCGAAAGGCCCGGAGTTCGAGTCCCGCTGGAGCCGTTACGATGCCTCTTCTCTCTCCTCGTGGCGATGGATTCCATCAGGAATGAGGTATCGAGAGTGATTAATATAAGTTATAAACGCTTGTTTCGCAATCGAGCTAAAATAAATTTGTATAATATACATATGCATTCACGATATTTCACTATTTCAACTGCACGAATTAATTCGCGATTTCAACTTCATGAATTCACAGTTTTCAAATTGAGGAGTTCACGAATTCACAGTTTTCAAATTGAGGATTTCACGCATTCACAGTTTTCAAATTGAGGATTTCACGAATTCACAGTTTTCAAATTGAGGATTTAACGAATTCACAATTTCAACTTCATGAATTATTCACCACATTGTAATTACCATGTTTATGGCTTGTCTCTTTACAACGATGTTCCTAAGTGTCGCATCAGATCTTATCTAGTTTATTAAAAATTATGTATATTTTCAAAGATATAGATGAATGTATCCAGTCAACTTCCGGGTGTACACAGACCTGTAGCAACAGTGACGGTTCGTTTGAATGTGGCTGCAATGCAGGATTTGTTCTTGATACCGATGCAAAAACATGTATTAGTAAGCCAATTCAATTCAGTACCTTACGGATTCAGTCAAATATACTATATTTACACACACCCAACAACATAGGTGAATTCACTGCCCACGAATCCGGTCCAAGATACTATATTTACATATAGGTGAATTCACCCCACAATCCGGTCCAAGATACTATATTTACATATAGGTGAATTCACTGCCCACGAATCCGGTCCAAGATACTATATTTACATATAGGTGAATTCACTGCCCACGAATCCGGCCCAATATACTATATTTACATATAGTGAATTCACTCCAACGAATCCGGTACAAATACTATATTTACATATAGGTGAATTCACTGCCCACGAATCCGGTCCAATATACTATATTTACATATAGGTGAATTCACTGCCCACGAATCCGGTACAAGATACTATATTTACATATAGGTGAATTCACTGCCCACGAATCCCCAAAAAACAAAAACACCCCACAACCACAAACAACAAAAACACCCCACAACCCCAAAACAAACAAAAACACCCACAACCGGCCCAAAACAAACAAAAACACCCCACAAATATACTATATGTATGTGTACGATAACACCTATGCACTTGCAATGTATTTTTCTGTCAGATAATTCGATGATGATGATGATGGAGCTTATTTACCCTCGCCGCCGGCGAACCATGTTGGCAAGTTAACTCCTGTATCATCCAACGTGATATATGTATGCGTACCGGAAGTAGTCATACTATATTATGTGTGTGTGATTTATATTTATCTATCGTCGCTACCGGTTGCCCATATGAGAGAGGTCCCTTCTAGAGTCTCATTTGGTTCTTTTATGTGCACAGCACCGACACGAGACCTCGGTCTTAAAGTTTCATCCAAAGACTAATATGAGCCAGTTTAGTATTGTAACCCGGGGGATCGAACCTGCGACCCCTGTATTGCAAGTATATATACTATAATATCATGCACTGAGCTATGTATAGTACCGGAAGCAACTATAATATATTACATCATGCACTTTGTTATATACTATGTATAGTACCGGAAACAACTATAATATATTACATCATGCACTGTGTTATATACTATGAACCGGAAACAACTATAAAACACACACTATAACTATGTACCGGAAACAACTATAATATATTACATCATGCACTGTGTTATATACTATGAACCGGAAACAACTATAATATATTACATCATGCACTGTGTTATATACTATGTACCGGAAACAACTATAATATATTACATCATGCACTGTGTTATATACTATGAACCGGAAACAACTATAATCTATTACATCATGCATTGTGTTATATACTATGAACCGGAAACAACTATAATATATACTATCACCATCCAGATATTGATGATTGTGAACATGTCACGTGTGAACATGGCGGTTCCTGCCAGGACGAAGTGGAGTCATACACGTGTTTTTGTTCTACCGGTTATACGGATATGCACTGCGAAACAGGTCAATATTAATTATATCATTATATGAGTAGTGTGTTCATTGTGAATGTGTGTTAAAATAAAATATAAATCAGGGGTGATCTCCCAGATAACGCGGACTGTAGTACGCAAATTAAGTTTAAACTTTAGTTATTTTACGATTGCGACTCGCCCGACGCACTGACAGGAATCATGTGTGTTTACATATTTTCATTGACGCATGTGTGCGCTTAATACTGATTTATTAATTGACTATAAAACGTTTAAACATTATTTATTTTATAACGATTGCGAAGCAAGTTTTAACAACTTATATTAGTCACTCTCGTTGGCGCGGGTGAAAGCGTATACGTGGTCATTCGTGTGGGAGGAAACCGGAGTACCCGGAGAAAACCCATCTGTCCGATCTGGCGGCCACCGTACCATCTCACATTCTACCAGGTCCGATGATCGAACCCGGGTTGCATTGAAGAAGCGAGTGCGCTAACAACTGCGCTAATCGGACAACCCTTATTCACATCGCACGTTCTCCCGTCTACGGCCAGTTGGAAGAAGTAAGAATATAAAGCAATTATTGTATACATGATCATGTCAACTTAACTCCTACATGAAGTAAGCCAGTAAATATTTTCTTTTTATTTAGTCTATACTATTATAAAAATATACATTCGTATGCACCAAACACATTAAAGTGAATTGAAAACAACCAAAAATAATTCTTATATGAATTCTTTGTACATTTATAGACATATAGAAGAGCTGTTCATTATCAGATTATACACGTGTTGCATTGCTACCGACATGTTGCATTGTTACCAACAGTTTGCATTGCTACCGACAGTTTGCATTGTTACCGACAGTTTGCATTGTTACCGACATGTTGCATTGTTACCGACAGTTTGCATTGCTACCGACAGTTTGCATTGCTACCGACAGTTTGCATTGTTACCGACAGTTTGCATTGTTACCGACAGTTTGGATTGTTACCGACAGTTTGCATTGTTACCGACAGTTTGCATTGTTACCGACAGTTTGCATTGTTACCAACAGTTTGCATTGTTACCGACAGTTTGCATGCATTGTTACCGACAGTTTGCATTGTTACCGACAGTTTGCATTGCTACCGACAGTTTGCATTGTTACCAACAGTTTGCATTGTTACCGACAGTTTGCATTGTTACCGACAGTTTGCATGCATTGTTACCGACAGTTTGCATTGTTACCGACAGTTTGCATTGTTACCGACAGTTTGCATGCATTGTTACCGACAGTTTGCATTGTTACCGACAGTTTGCATTGTTACCGACAGTTTGCATTGTTACCAACAGTTTGCATTGTTACCGACAGTTTGCATTGTTACCGACAGTTTGCATTGTTACCGACAGTACATCAGCTCGAACTGTCATTCTTTCAACATATTAATAACCTTTATTCCAGTCGCACCGATTCATCCAATTTCATGTAGCCTAACCAACATGAAGCATAAACTTGAATGTATGCAGGTAGTGGTTTGTTTGTTTTTGGGTTTAAAGCGATATTACATCGCAAAAAGCAAATACATTTTATATTTAATATTTAGTCATATATCTCTAGCTGCTATTAGTTACCTAAGACCCCAGGATATCCTCTGAACACTATTACACGCACGGACGTGTACCCAGGTATAACCAACGACCTTTCATGAGCCAACTGTATAACTTCCTCACGAAAAATAATTCGAAGAAATGTAGTGTTACACATGTATAATGGAATGGCGTAAATTGTAAGACACGACTTTTCTTGCGAATGCGCATTGCCGTATTTTCGAGTGCGCATGTCAGCTGCATATGATTAGTGAGGAAATTCATGCGACAATAGATACAAATAGGACATATACTCTGTGTGCTCTCCAATATTTGGAGGAAATAAAAATTATTATTATTATTGTTCATCGAAGTAAATGCAAAAGCAATGTAAATATATTACTTTGGTGTAGACAAATTGTATACCGGATACACTCAACCTGTGTATCCCCATTATGCTTTTACTGAATAAATGATTGTAGCTAAATGCAACTAGTTGTTTATACATTTAGACTTGAATGAGTGTGAACTGGTTAACGGAGGCTGCCAGGATATATGCACGAACACGGAAGGGTCATTTAACTGCACATGCGCAGAGGGCAGAAACCTTGAACCGGATGGGTTTTCTTGCACTGGAGGTAACTATTTATATTTGCTTATGTTTGATTTAAGCATAGTTATTCATTCATAATGTACATATCTAGTATTGACCAAACCACATACAAAACTCAATCTCGGTTTGCAATGGGCAATACTTGCCATCGTTTATTCAATGTAATGACGAGGTTAATTACAGGTACAAGTACAAATGTTTCCAAAATCCCACACTTTTACAACAAAATATGAAACTATATCTTATTATATGAACATTTTAAAATTGAGGCCCGTTAGCTTTGTGACAGTCAGGTAACTCTTTGTTGAGCTCATATGTACTATCGTTATTTCTGATTTGATAATATTTTATTGCTCTAAATACATGTATATAACAATCACAAAAGAAATGTGCTAGTTTTCTCAATCCACTGTCCGGTTTCCCAAGAATTGCACCCCAGGACCAAGCCCAAACCCGACTGAAAAACGAGAACATATTGGAGCGTTACTAACTCAAATAGCGTAAGTATATATTAAATAAAAGTAATCAGTTAAAACGATGTGTTATTTCTATAGGTGAATCTGACAACAGAACAGTATTCCAACGTCTGGAGATTCCTCGACAGCTACTGCCAAAAGCTTGCTTTACTGTCAGCCTGGTTCGCTGTACCGATGGAGAAGACATAGATATATATCTCACCTCAACGTCAGAATGGTACACCTTGATGTCTGACGCTGATACCATGTTTACACTAGGAATAGTCTTTGTTAAAGTTAACGACTTCTCGGTGCCCGTGTCTCTCCGTGGAATTGAGGTCACTAATCTAAATGCGGGATTTCAGTTGAATTACGGTGTGCAGTATGAATCGTCTCAGGGAATGGTCATTAACAATCACTTGACCTCCGCAGATTGTCAGCCATTTGAACTTGCTGAAGGTGATTTCTTTGATTTTATCATGTGGACTCATTTACGAAGTCATTTCTTCTTTCGTTTTTTCCGCACTTCCTGACTGGCTAAGCTTCGAGAAGCAAGTACAGAAATTCTGTCTGTACAAGATACCAAGAGTGACCTCGTGTACGGCCGGGATATGGACGATGACAACTGGTGTGCTGGCGCGCCTGTAATACATAGCCACCTGTACACCGTGTTCCGCTTTGGCACTGGATTCTCACTGAGTGTTATGGGAAGCCGTGTTGCCATTCCAAAACCGCTTAAGTCACGGAAGTTCTGTTTGATAGTTGACCTTTGCCACAGCAATGGCGGGACGGTGTTCCTGATGGTACCAGATGAGTCACGTGACCTCTTGCTTCAGCTTCCCATATTCCGCGTCCTAAAAGAAGAACAAAATCTACACATTCATCCAAGAGGAATTGGTATATCCCTTGTTAACGGTATAAATGCGGATTACCATTCCTTGTCCGTTGACCTCTGGAATGGAGATATGATGTTTCAACCGTAAGCATTATTCATGCTCTTTATATAAATGAACAATTTTAGCCTAACTAGAAATTGACTAAAAAGAAATGCATTAATGAATGATTCATTGCAATTATTGATATTGACCAGTATAATATAACTAACGTAATTAGCCAGTGTGTTAGCCTGGACATGTAATTAGCCAGTATGTTAGCCTGGACATGTAATTAGCCAGTATGTTAGCCTGGACATGTAAGTAGCCAGTATGTTAGCCTGGACATGTAATTAGCCAGTCTGTTAGCCTGGACATGTAATTAGCCAGTCTGTTAGAGCCTGGACATGTAATTAGCCAGTATGTTAGCCTGGACATGTAATTAGCCAGTCTGTTAGCCTGGACATGTAATTAGCCAGTCTGTTAGCATCATGTAATTAGCCAGTCCTTTAGCCTGGACATGTAATTAGCCAGTATGTTAGCCTGGACATGTAATTAGCCAGTATGTTAGCCTGGACATGTAATTAGCCAGTCCTTTAGCCTGGACATGTAATTAGCCAGTCTGTTAGCCTGGACATGTAATTAGCCAGTATGTTAGCCTGGACATGTAATTAGCCAGTCTGTTAGCCTGGACATGTGCACCACGAATGCACTAATTCTAGGACGAACACTATGTTGCCACATAGCATGCTAAATATTATTTCGGGTTCAGATAATTGGCAATCATAATACATGGCATGGAAATAACACATAAAAAGCATATGCGATAATATTTATATCTAATGATTTTAAACTATTTAAAATATATATTTTTATTTGGCATTTCAACAACGGTGTTCAATTGTTTCATTAGCTCAAGGTACTATCATATTTGTCATACTTAATTGCATGTTATAATTTTCTAGGGTAATACCTCGAGTGGATTTCTGGATTGGAGGTGCACTCCTGAAATATGATGAGTATTTCACAGTTGCGGCAAATGCCGATATTTATTTA
This sequence comes from Archivesica marissinica, assembly GCA_014843695.1. Classification (NCBI taxonomy): domain Eukaryota; kingdom Metazoa; phylum Mollusca; class Bivalvia; order Venerida; family Vesicomyidae; genus Archivesica; species Archivesica marissinica. The sequence continues at coordinate 38,282,370 of CM026400.1, read as the reverse complement.
GGCGTTCCTAGTATTCAAACGGTACAACATTCTTATTTACTGTTGATTGTTAAAATATGTTCGTATGAAACAGACATCTGCAAGAACTTTAATAGACATTGCAAAATATATACAATTCAACAGTCCAAGTGTACGAGTCTTCCGTTAACACTTTGCATACCGTATATTGGGTTTTACTCTACATGCTAATTGTCATATGACAAACAATAAGCTGTCATATGTGCATCATATAGAACAGAACATAACATATAGTTTATTAGATGTCACATGACAAACAATAAGCGGTCATATTTGCATCATATAGAACAGAACAGAACATATAGTTTATTAGATGTCACATGACAAACAATAAGCGG
>CM026400.1:38260576-38281014 GCA_014843695.1 Archivesica marissinica | reverse complement strand
GTGTAAAATACGTTATTATGGGGCCTAAGGACGATAATACTCCTAATAAATATTACGATAATGATTGCACATTATTACCATTTAAAATACCTAATGGAGTTTATAACGATTATAAAATCTTAACAAGTATTATGGAAGATAGCTGGAATAAAATGTTTGGTACTTTATTGGCATCTATGTCCTATAATCTTTGGGAAGCATCGATTAACGATTGGGATACTGGTATATATTTATCTTGGAAATATAACCATAATCCTTATTATATGTATTATAAGAAAAAATCATTATCTTTAATATCAAATACTCCAGAAAATATAGGTCTCTTAGTACCTACATTATTAGGTAATATGTTAGGTATCGATTCAAGTCAAGAAGTTATTAACTTAATTAATATACATAATAATAAGAATAAAAATTATTATTATGTATTCCCTAAAATGGATTGTTTTGTTCACGAACCATATTTGTATTTAGGCCTTACAAACCTATACGTATATACAAATATAGTCGATTTTAGTATAGTAGGATCTGGACAATCGCAATTACTAAGACAATTTACGTATAATCAAGCTCCTAATGTAACTACACATAAAAGTGTACAATTTAAACATATACATTATTTACCGATTACAGATAAACGTATAAACGATATATATATATTTATACGTAATGAATTAGGCGAAACTATTCATTTAACGGGTGATGTTTGTATAGTTAGGTTAGAATTTCGTAGAAGACCATTATGAATATACCTGTATATAGAGGCCGTGTTAGGCAACGTGGTTATGGTTTAGGTGGAACATTAAAAACTGTTGGTAGTAATCTTATACCTTATTTAGTCGATAATATGGCTAGTACTTTACTAAATGAAGTTACAGGCGGTATACATGATGTAATACAAAAACCTAAAACATATAAACATATTGCTAAAAAAAGGGGTACAAATGTACTTAAACACGTTACATCTAAATTATTAACCGATTTGAAAGAAGATAAATTAATGACTGCTCTAACCGGTAATAAAAGTATAAAGGGTACTAATACTATTAATAAAGGCCAGTCTGGTTCAGGACATAGAAAACGTTGTAACAATAATTATTTTAAAAGTAATAAAAAAAGACGTTTAGATTATTTCGATTAGTTTTTTTTACATATAATCATGATTACTGGTTCTAGTTTATGCAATAAAGGGGAATTGGACCTCTATAGTTTACCTCCGACACTTACAACAATGGATAGAGCTTTTATTAATGAGCATCAACCATTAGTTAATCCTTCAGGTAATACAGCGCCTATTGAATTTATAATTCCTAGGCAAACTGAAAAATGGACAGATCTTATGGATCTAGAATTAAACCTTGAAATTAAAATGGTTAAACGCGATAATAGTACTATAGATGCTGATAGTAATATATCAATTATAGAAAATCCATTACATTCATTATTTAATCATGTTGATATATATATTAACGGTAAATTAATATCTGGTAATGATAAATATCCGTATAGAGCTTTCATTGAAATTGTATGCGGTTCTAGCGAAACCGAACAAAATATGTTAGAAGATAAACAATTATGGGGAAAACCGGGAAAAGGTGAATTACGTACATTTACAACTTTTGGGGCTGAAGATGCTACTGTTAATGGAGCTAAAAAACGTAATATAAAATTAACTGGTGATAAAGTAGTAGAATTACAAGGTAAAATACATACAGATATTACCAGACAATCTAAGTATCTACCTAATATGTGCGAATTAAAAATACGATTAGTTAGATCTTCACCAGCATTTTATATGCTAGGTAATGATGGTAATGATGGTAATGATGGTAAAATAGAAATTATTAAAGCTGTTATGAAAGTACGAACAGTATCTTTAGATCCTAATGTATGGGTATCTTTAAATAATGCTCTTAGGTCTACACCTATGAAAATACCTCTTAAACGTGTTGAAATTAACGTATTTACGGTTATGGATGGTTTAGTATCTAAAATAGAATCAAATCTAATACACGGTCAAATACCAAAAAGAATTATTATAGGTCAAGTTAAAAACTCTGTAATGAATGGTTCAAATACTGAATCACCATTTTCATTCGAACATTTTAATATAACTAAATTAAAGGTTACCATTAATGGTACTAGTATTGACGCTAATCCATTACATATGGATTTTTCTAATGATAATGCTAAAGTATGTCAAAGTTATAAATCTTTTTGGAAAGCTCTTGGTATAGAACATAATAAAGATCTTTATGTATTTCCAATATCTGTATATAAACGAAAACATACTTTATGGGCTGTTGATTTTACACCCGATTTAGGCTGTGAGGAAGGTCATCTTCATCCTATTAAAAATGGTAATATAGAATTTGATATGGAATGGAGTGAAGCTTTAGTTGACCCTATAAATGTTATTGTTTATTCAGAATATGACGATATGCTCATGATCGATGGTCTACGTAATGTTATTATGTCTTAAAAAATATGGATACATTTACGCTACAATATATTTTAGATACAATTTTTCCATCTTTAAACGGCATTGTATGCGCTAGAGATGAACTATTATTTTAAACGACGTAATTGCTATATAGTTAATACAGATCCAATTTCTAAACCCGGACAACATTGGGTTTTAATTTATCGTACACATACTAATAAATGTTTTTATTTTGATTCATATGGAGTATATAATCGTATTGAAATTGATATTTATAATTTCTTAAACATAAATTGTTTAAAATTATTTAGAAATAAAAATCGTTTTCAATCTGATTCTACGCAATTATGCGGTGTTTATTGTTTATACGTTTTATATAATCTTATAAAACATAAACAAACATTTTCGCATATAGTACTCAATACTTTTAGTGTTACAACTTATTTAGAAAATGATATTTTATTAACTAAGTGGTTTCAAAAATGTTCTCAAGAACACTTGAAATTACATCATAATGTCAAAAGTGAGGTTTGTCAAACTTGTAACTCAAGATTGTAGGCATTTCTTATTGTATATAATAAGATGTTAAACAGCTCGACAACATTAGACCTTATTTGTCTAATACTTATTTGATGCTTATTAAGAATAAGAATTTTAATATTTTTTCACTATTGGATTTTTTACTATTTATTAATCTGGATTATGCGTTTTTGCGAATTTTGGGGTGAGGAATGTTCTATATGTCTTCAAGAAAATAACGATTATTATTTTATTAATGAATGCGCTTGTAAACACATTATATGCTTAGATTGTATATATAAAATTAATAAATGTCCTTTTTGTAGGCAACAATTTTCTTTTGCACCTTTACATAGACCTACTTTATATCAAAACTTAAATAATCGTACTTATCAACAATATTGGGGTATGATAACTACAGAAACTTATATTAATAGAACTGCTCAACAATATTGGGATATGATAGACACTGAAATTGAAAGGGTCGCTGTGACTAACAACCATTATTAGTCCAGTATTTTTGGTTACAATTATTTTTACAGTTACATCTATTAAATTTTTTTTTAAAATTATGAGTTATTTCGAATTATGGGTCGAAGAATGTTCTATATGTTTACGAACAAATACGGATTTTTATTTCTTAAATGAATGTCAATGTAAGTCTCTGATATGTTTATATTGCGTCTCAAATTTATCTAAATGTCCTTATTGTAGACACGAATTAAGTATAGATAAACATTATTTTACAGATTTTTTAAATAATTTATTAATTAGACTTATTACCGTTTTTTCAAATACTGAGGAATTTTGGACTTTAACTAATGAAGCTTTAGAAAATTGGATTTCAGATACTAGTAATGTACTTATTGTAGACACGAATTAAGTATAGATAAACATTATTTTACTCTTATATATATTAACTTTTTAAAATTGTTATGAATTATAAAAACACTTGAAGATACTGACTTAGTGTATATAAGAAGACGAACATCGATTCACTCTTTACTACATTTTTGTACTGCGCTGTACAATATTATCATCATGACTACTACTAACGATACAACTACTAGCGGTAAAGCTATGTTGACTTTTACAACAACAACTGCTATAGATATTCCTAGTAAGCGTTCTATCGAAGAATTAATTATAGACATTGATGCTGCAATTAAATATCGTATAGATGACGATATTAAATGGAAAACTTGTGATACAGCTAAATTTGTTGATTCACAATATTTAAATCTTGTATTTATGGATGAACATAATAACGTTATATCTACACAGAATATTCCTGGACGTATTCTTGTTAAAAATCAAACGAATTCTGTTGGAACTTCTACAACAGATTTAAATGAACCAATACTAACGGGTAATATGATTAAACAAGAACCAATCGTTATTGATATTAATAATGATAATGATGATGATATACTCATTATCGAACAAATTAAAACTGAACCAGATGTTATCGTTATACAAGATGAACCTACTATTGTGCATTGGAATGATACAACTAATGTTCAAGAAGCTACAAAACGTTGGAGCTCTATTAAACAAACTGTTAAACGAAAATGGCAGGATCGTCTAGATGGTCTACATCATCAAATTACGACTACAGATAATACGAAATCGTGGAAAAACAGAATTGAACAAATTAGGAAACATAATCGTATTGCTACACAGAATGATCGTGATGATTATAAATATTTAAGGCGTAGTGCAAGAATTGCTGCACAAAAGAGTTTATAAAATCTCTACAAGAACTGACGATACATTTATACACTAAGATACATTATGATGAATTGATTGAAGTGATTATTTATATGTACTTTTTTATTATAATTGTATAACCATGTTAGATTATATGAACTGAACATTTATATGTACATTGCTTGTATAACCATGCTAGATTATTATTCTGCGTTAGACTATAGCTTCATGAAAATAAAATCATTATGTAAACATTTATATTCTCACTTTTTATTTACTAATATACCTAAAAAATATATTAGTACGTGTGGGTTTCAAACCCACGAGGATATTACTCCATTAAATCTTAAGTTTAACGCCTTAACCACTTGGTCAACGTACTATCATATGATCGTATTTCCAATACCTTAAACCCCTGACTGAGAAGATTTATTGACTGAGAAGATTGACTGAGAAGATTGACTGAGAAGATTTATTGACTGAGAAGATTGACTGAGAAGATTTATTGACTGAGAAGATTTACTAAGACGAAAATATATTTAATTTATATATTTTATATATAAAATAAATATATGGGATTTATATAATCGATATATTTATTATCGATTTTTATTTTACCTATTGGTTTTTGGCATGATGGTACACTTTTTTACTCTTTATTCAACCAAAAATTTTACAATTATACTGATTTCTTTTGGCATGATGGTACATTTTTTTTTTTATTCCCCCCCCCCCTATACTACTCCTGTAGGCATCTTTAGGCTCTTCATCCAACTGACGGCTGCGTTGTCTGTCCTTAAGAGGACGTCCTGGCCATATAGGTATGAATGGAAGTTTCGCAGTGCTGCTACAACTGCTAGAAGCTCCTTCCGTGTCACGCAGTAGGATTGTTCGTGTTTGTTCATTGTCTTACTCATGTATGCTATAACATGCTCTTTGCCATCTTGTGCTTGCGACAAAATTGCTCCAACAGCATTGTCACTTGCGTCAGTGTCAAGGATGAACTTGCATCCGATTACGGGATATACCAAAATTGGGGCGGATATGAGTTCTTCCTTAAGTTGCTCAAACGCGTCTTTACATTCCTTATTCCATATGAACTTCACTTTCTTCTCACAGATCTTGTGCAGAGGTCTGGCTATGCCTGCGAAGCCCATAACAAATTTTTCTGTAATACGAGGCCAAGCCTAAGAAGCTTCTGACTTGTTTCGCATTTTTCGGTGTTGGCCAGTCTCTTACTGCAGCAATTTTCTTCTCATCGGTATGGACACCTTTTTCCGATACCGTATGGCCCAGGAATGTTACGGACTTCTGAAAGAAGATGCATTTTGAAGGCTTTAATTTTAATTTTGCATCTTTAAGCCTCTGGAACACATTGGCTAGCCATACAAGACATTCGTCTACTGTTTTGCCCGGTGTTATTATATCGTCCATGTACAGAAGTGATTCTACCCATTGTAATCCCCGCAGTACATCCTCCATCAATCGTTGAAAAGTGGATGGGGCATTGACCAGTCCGAATGGCATAACCCGGAAGTGGTAGAGACCATGCGTGGTAGAGAACGCTGTTTTGAACTTATCCGTCTCATCCATTTCAATCTGCCAGAAACCTGAACAAAGATCCATGCAGTTAAACCATTTAGCACCTGATAACGCATCTAAACATTCATCTACTCTGGGGATGGGATACGAGTCTTTAACAGTGACATCATTTAGTTTCCTATAGTCCACACAGAACCGTGTTGATCCATCTTTCTTTGTTACCAACACAATTGGTGAGGACCAGGCACTATTGGATGGTTCTATGACGTCCTTCGATAACATTCTGTCTACTTCCTCTTTCTCATTCTGTCGTTTTCCAAATGGCTGCCTTCTTGGTTGTTGGCGTATTGGGGCAGCGTCTTTAGTGTTGATGGTATGCTTCACACGATTTGTGAGTCCAAAATCGTCAGATGATTTAGCGAATACGCTTTCATATTTATTCAAGAGTACTGCAAGGCGTTGTTTTTCGTCCATATTTAAATATTCCGAGCATTTCTCATGTAGCTCCTTAAGGTGATCAGGTACATTTATACTGCGTGTTTCCTCCGCTGTGTCTGTGTCTACCTTTGCACACATATGCATTTCACAAGGCTGTTCTTCATACGACGATTTACAGAACCCCAGTCTGATACCCGGATGCAGAAAAGCTGTTTCTGGCCCTCGATTCACGACACCTATGCCTATACAGTCCTGGTGTGGGTCAATAATGCCTTCAACTATGTCCAATTCGTTGTGTTCTGGTGATTCTTCCGGAAAGCTTTCAACATACCCCAACTTAGATAATTGACTTCCATACGGAATCGACACATTTATATAAGTAAATGAGTGTGGAGGAATTTCTACTTGTTCATTAATGACGATGCGACATACTCGTTCAGCCTCCCCACCTGTAAAGCAATGTATGCTCTGTCCAGACCTTAATTTCAGTTCTAGGGTATCCATATCCCAGTTTCTTATATGCTTAAGTAAGAAGTCTTGCCCGATGATTCCATCTATTGACATGTCACAGACGATTATTTGGTGGTCAATTTCTACTTCCCCTAGCCCAATCCTAAATATATCTCGCCCATAGACCGTGATATTACCACCATCCACCCCTTGGATGTGTACATTTCTTTCTGATAAAGGTCTTTGTTTCAGCCTATCAAATGTAGACTTAGAGATTAGAGTTGCTGTAGCCCCACTGTCTATTAGAAAGTTAATTGGATTTTTGTTGATGGCCCCTTTAACATACATGCCATTATCAAACCTAGTGCCTTTGTTTTCTATTTGACCAATTCTTGGTGTATCACGTTCTATGTCATATGTCCCATCTCTATTTTTATTACCCCCCTTTGTTTCATAGGTGTCAGTTTTATTAATTTCTCTCCAGTTAGGTCTATTACTTGTGGATTTCACCCCCTCGCGACCTACAGAGTGGGTGGTACATCGTTTCCCGAAAATTGCCTTTCTTGGTCTCTATGTCCAGAAGCATTTGGACAGTTTCTATACAGATGATCAGGAGAATTACAGTTAAAGCAGGTGCGTGGCCCGGTCTGTATTTGGCGTCTCTGTCCTCTTTCTATCCTATCCAGTCTCAGTTGGATTGAATTCAGTGTCCTCTGCAGATTGGCATCTCCCCGGTTGTCATTATCTCGTTATCGTTCCATCGGTTACCGGACTGGTATCTAGTAGTATCTGTATCTTCAACGTGCCTGATTACATTTCTTCTACGATCATGGCTGTTTGTTTCCCCAATCAGGTCTTCATACCTTTCTACAACTTCGACAGCCTCTCTAATCGTTTTACAGTCTCTATCCATCAATCTACAACGCATTTCTACTGACAGTGCCTTGTAAAATTGTTGGAGACTCAGCATCTCTTGTGCTTCCGCCTCTAAGTTACTATATGCCTTCTGTGCCAATAGACGGATGTCGTCCCCAAAGGCTGCTATGGTCTCCCCATAAAGCCTTGAACGGGACTGAAACTTAGATATCCACCTGGCTTGTTGTCGTGCACTACCAAATCGTTGTTCTAGCGCAAAGGTGAGTTGACGGTATGACTTCTTCTCAAGAGGAGACAGACTAGTATAGAATAATCTGGCTGAGCCTTTCAAGCTAGCTGCTAGTGTAAGTAGCATCTCCCTATCACTCCATCTGCCCAGTTCCGCACAGTCTTCAAAATGTGAGATGTACTGTTCCCATTCTTGATCTCCCGTAAATGGATCGGGTTTGATTACAATAGATGACCTTGTTCTTTGGTTACAACAGTGAAGACGTACATCCTGAATCTCGTTTTCGTCGTCCTTGCGTCGTCGACTATAACATATATCTTGATCTGTTTCTACGGGTGATCTCAGTGCATCCCTACGGTCACCCTGGCCTAAATTGATTTCTATTTCGGAATCTGAGTCGCCCATTTTTGTTTTATACCCTCTTGCCCTTTCGGCTTAATGCCTATACTGGGTCTAGGGTGTCGAGGTTCGGTTTCATGTCCTGGACTCACTGGGCAAATAAATGGAACAACTAAGTTGACTGTGCATATCGTTTACTGTAGTGTACTATGTTCATTCAAACTGTCATGGACCCCGAACCCTGAAACACAATCAGGATTTGTCTAAACATCAATGTTACCATTGAACATAACATTATATTACAGTCTGTTAACAAATCATGTTACAATGTACAAATATTCTTAAAACCTAACAAATGACGGACGGGTTCTTGACCTTTGTCACCAACAATTTCAAGTTGAACAATAAAACCAGGGTGATTCCTCTTTATAAATCTTGATGGCCTTCTCCAATAAGCTTCAACCGGGGTTCGAACCTCAGAACCTGAGTAGACATCGATAAACGCTGTTATCGATCCGATATATACAATAATACGGATAACCGTTACAATAAGTACACACCATACTAATATCATAACATAATTATATAATGACCCTTACCATCTTGTGGAGATGAGTTTATTTCCACTGGCCACACACACTACACCCTCTCACTGTGACATTATGCTGCGGTTACTGCAAATTAGAATTCAAACAGTGCACAATAGATAGAATGGTGATTGATCTTACTTAGTTAGTATTAATTATTGTTTAGAGTAACTTTATTACACATGACAGAATGTGTAGACACACTAGCCATGTTTGGGTTTGAATCTCACCCACATATAACCACAGTTAAGCTTGATTAATTCTCACCATATTTGATAAATGGATATTCCCTATTACAAGCATTACTTATGACAACAATTCAAACAACAGAATATATTACTAACCAAGTACATCTTGATGTTGCTAAAAACTAGTAAGTTATCTGTCCCGCCATTAAACCTGTCAAACGATATTGTGTTCACTCCGAATATCTCGTGAAAACAAGGGACACAACTCTAATGTCATTATAATACAATTTACCCCAATTTACAAAAAGTGTTAAAATCCACACGGTTACATTATCTTTAACTAGTTATGTGTAAGGCCTAACCCGCAAAGCAGGGAGCTTCCTTAGGCCTTGTGTGTCCGTTTTAAATCCGCTAATTAAACCCGTGAGTTACGTCACCCTAGTACGTTCAGTTGATAGATATATTCATAAAATAATATCCACGATAAATCCCTTCAAATACGCGTCCGTTCACGAAAAATACGGAAGACGGATCCGTTTTAGGAAAATCCGTTTCGTCAAAATCCGTTTCGTCAAAATCCGTTTCCGTTTCGTCAAAATCCGTTTCGTCGGTTAAAATCCGTTCCGTCACTTAAATTCCGTTTCGTCTGCTAAAATCCGTTTCGTCAGTTAAAGACAGTCGTTTTATGTTGGACTCTTCCCGAACTGTACACAGTTCCGTATCGAGGTTCTAGATATCAGACAAAACTGATATCCCACTTCTGACACCAAATGTTACCTACGGCCTTTGCATACAAGGACGGGAATGCAGACGAAAACAATGATAAACATTTCAACACTTCTTTTAATATTATTGACGTGAACGATTTACTAATTTCTTATTTATATAGAAATCTAGTATGATAAATTATTAAAGGGCTGTACGGAATTGTACAATCTCGTTATTACTAGTGTGTTATCGATATATGTGAGCTGGTGAGTTCTTACGTTTAGCGGATTTATTTCGTTGTTAAAACGGATCTATTTCTTCATAGATTTGGAAGCTCTTGAATGAGTTTTGTCCTCCTATATATAAACTTTGGGGGCGTATGAATTCCGTTTCGCCCTGTAGGTGTGTCCCTATTAGCCAATCATAACTGTGTAAAAATCCGTTCACCATTACAACAACGATTCAGTGATTAGTTCCACGAGCGTGCGCCGTTCAAAATGTAGATACGTTTACCCTCCAAATCATCAAAGGAGCCGCCATCAGAACGGAATAGATCACTGAACAGATAGAATGATCAACAGGTTTATAGTCACTAGGTGTTGTCAAATACCTTCCGCGAAATACCGATGCGCTAATACAAGCCAGTTTCTGTGATTAGGATATGTAAGCACCTGTCCAGATTCAGATGATAAATATTGGATAAGATGTTCGTCTCTCGGTAACTGTACGATCCAGAAGCACGAGAGGATGTCAAAAGTATGCATTAATGAAACAACCTTATTTGGTCATATATTGTTAGTTCGTATTTCATAGTTGATTTAACAAGTTCCATAGTAAAGCTCACACTATCGTATTGTCATTAGTATTCGCGTATAGCCCTCACATTACACTATATACTCATATACCCTGCGGCTTGGTGAATACCATCCCAGGCGGGCACTATATACTCATATACCCTGCGGCTTGGGGAATACCACCCCAGACGGACACTATATACCCTGGGCCTTGGGGAATACCACACCAGGCGGACACCGTCCGTATACACCATTTCACGCATACATATTTTCGCGCAGCTATCTATTTCCGGTATATTTATTTACACACAAACCCCTGACGTCATACGCCATTTGGATTTTCTTGTGTAAATATAGCGGCAACTTCCTGTCATACAAAACATGTGGAATGTCAACATTGGCAAGGTAAAACCCTTTAAATATACTTTGGTATTGTAAATTAAAGTATTTTCTTACAACCTGTTTACATGTTTCTAAAAATGTCCTCATCAGAAGGTATGTAATAGCCAAAAAGATATTTTTCATCAGTGGTTGCAAACTTCTGCTGTCAAATGTTTGGTCACGTGACTGTAATGTGATTCAAAATGGCGGATATAGCAACATTTCACCGTGTCTAACCGGTCTAGTTCGTATGTGGTGAGATTTACTCTGCATGTTTTTTGTTGTTCTAAACAAAAATGGCAATGTTTGCTTATATGATTTTAAGAGTGTTAACACTATTTAGATTTTTGTCTAGTTTGACTTGTTTATTTTATAGACTCCAAGGAGCAACTACAGGTCTTACTCACCGACTTCACTCATATCTGCCTACATAAAGATAAGAGACACCAATGCTCCTATTAGAAAGACTGCTAGAGACTATGGTGTACCAGAGGCCACTTTAAGAGATAGGCTTGCCTTGAGGGTGGATCCAGATGTAACCAGGTCTGGTCCAGGTCCTATGTTCACACAGGAGCAAGAGTCTAGACTAGCTACACACTTAGAGTTCATGTCAAATGTGGGGTATGGATATAGTAGGTAAGTAAAATGCTAGACATTTATAGCTACTTTTTTTCATTAAAATTATATATATATGGAGACATGTAAAATTTCACAATTTAATGCAAACGTTTGTTTTTTAAGCAATAAATGACCAAATGCATAATACGAAATGATAAGTAGATTAGTAGCAATGACTAAATGTATTATACAAATTAAAATATATATTTTTCAGATCTGATTTGGTTGACATGGCAACAGATTATGCTGTTAGCTGCGGGTACAGACGTAAAGATGAGCCATTAAGTGTCCAGTGGTACCGAGGGTTTATGTCAAGATGGCCACAGCTTAAACTTATAAAACCTAGAGGCTTACAGATGCAGCAAGCCAAAGCTACATCAGCAGAATGTGTCAAGAAGTACTTCAGTGAGTTAGAGTCTATTTTAACTAAATACAATCTCACAGATAGTCATGAAAGGATATTTAATGTGGACGAGAAAGGTATATCCACCATGCATAAGCCTCCAAGTGTTGTTGCTGCCGTTAACACTAAACCGCCTGCTGTTACATCAGGGGGGCGAGTAAATGTAACTGTAATTGGATGTGGCAGTGCACTTGGGAATCAAGTGCCACCATTCCTGGTTTTTCCAGGTAGTGAAAGGACCAGCGAAGACGAGATCAGAATTGCTAGAGGGTAAGTCACCCGGAGCGGATGGAACGGTCACTGAATCTGGTTGGAGTAACACGCTAGTCTTTAAGAAGTATCTGACAGAACACCTGATCAAATACCTTCCTGAAAGGAGCAAGGAGAGGCCAGTCCTATTACTCTATGATGGTCATAGATCCCATGTTTCTATTGAGGTAATAGATTGGGCCAAGAAGCAGAACATTATCTTATTTGTTCTCCCTGCACACACAAGTCACTGCCTACAGCCCATGGACGTTGGCTGCTTTGGTCCATATGAAAGGATTTACAATGGTAAGGCGCATACGTTCATGAGAAAGAACTCGGGTGTATCCATCTCTCGTACTAACATATGCCCGCTAGCTTGTTCGGCTTATACTAAGGCTCTAACTCCAGAAAACTTACAAAGTTCATTCAGAAAAGCAGGTATTTACCCACTTGATAAGAATGTTGTGGATCCAATCAACTTCCTTCCTGCCACCACTTTAGAAATTGAACATTGTGCTGATGAGGTTCTATCTGGTGAGGTATCACATGACAAGGTAAATGATACAGAAAATGACTTCTTTAAACAGAAAGAATACTCTATCAGAAAGAAGAATAAGCCAACAAAGAGAAGAAACATAAGTGACATTATCAGTGGTAGGGCAATCACTGAAGATGAAACTCTTCAGAATATTATTAAATACAATGACTAAGAAACAAAAAACAAATGTGAACCAGAACCAAAAGGTAGACAAAGGAAAACAAAAACGGGTTAAACCAACAAGTGAGGCTCAACCTAGTTTGTCTCACTTTTATGTTTATAGTGAAGGCTCCGAGTCAGATACCAGCTCTATAGCGGAGGAGGAGAAATGCTGCGTATATCACCTCTTTACCCCCAAAGAAGTCAGAAATAGTGTGAGTCTGGTATTCACAAAGTGGGTGCAATGTGAAAATGGCGAATGTAAACATTGGGTCCATCTGAAATTTTGCACTGACAAAAAAGTGATCAGGAGGGGCGACTCATTTCTGTGTACACATTGTGATAAGCCGGAAGAATAACTTGAAAAACTGAAGAGTAAAAAAAATGTTAAATAACATGTTGAAACTGTTTGTATTACATTATATAGTTACATAGATTTGTTATAGTTTACTCTTGAAATTTCACTTCATTTGTCAACAAAACTCCAAATATTACTAAGTCATTTTATAATACATGCCATGTTACTGTAGATCTCTACAACAACTCTGTAAAAATGGTTAAATTTATGTCTTTGTTTGTATAGAACATGTACATCAACTAGTGTAGCAGGTTGTACCCAGTGAAAGCACTATACCGGAAGTAGTAGCAGGTGCGCGAAAACACAGTACTGCAAACTGTTGTAAACTTCCGGAAGGTCAAGGTTGTGTATTGATTTCGCGGCATGTTTGCAACAGTTTATGGGGGGAAATGTTGTTGCAATAAAATAATGGATACATATATTGCTTAAATACCAGGTAAGATTTAATATTGCTATTTTTACATTTGTCTGTGGGTCAGTGTAATGCTAGTGTGCGCGAAAACCCATGACGCTAGGGATATATACTCATATTAGCAACATTCAATGATTTTATTAACAGCTATAATACATGTAACACTATACATTTTCTGGTAGATCTCATCAAACCATTTGCAAAAATGTATAGTTTAACTTTGTTACACCACAAATTTTGAAATTAATGGACTTGTAAATGATGAAAAATTGCAGTCGAAAAAGGCTTGATTTTCAATTTCCTAAAAAAGTTTACCCCAGCTTATTACTTGATCATGAAACGGTATTCTACATAGTAGTCAGTGTTATTTTCTTCTATAAACATTTCTCTACTGATCTGTAACAATTTTATGCACACAGTACTTACAACACACTTAAAAATTAATATAGTTTTAATATACCGACTCGTAACCGAGTACGAATGAATGGTGTACGAACAGCCATTTTGATTTTAGAAAATTGCAAATACAAGCTAATTAATCTTCAATCAGCGCAAATGCATATTTGCATTTATTCCAAACCACAATACCGTATCTATTTATACCTCAATAGAGCTTGAGAGAAGGACACACTTTGCAATATTTTAATGTTTTTGTTACTCTGCATGAATTACGATTCGGGACGGCGGAAGTGGAATAATGGTAATGGTTAAGTTTGATTACTTCCCTTGTCCGGTGAGGCTTGTCATGTCACTCGGATGCAAGCCAAATAAACAGGATATACGTTAAATTACATTCTTGGAAGTGCCCAGAATGATAAGAATACTGATATATCTATTATAAAATACCAATTTCATTAGCGTATATGGCCGTTTTGGACACATTTATGATATTTGAAATTTTCACTTTCGGTTTTGAACTGTAAATATATACTGCGTAACAGCCAAATGGGCATATACGCCATATTTGGTCATATCTCCTCCCACTTATGCAAATATTTCAATTGGTCATACAAGACCGTAATATTTTGGGGTCAGTTTTTTATCGGAACACCGATTGCGCAATAATGCGCAGTAAAGATGCGTGGTGGTTGCTACTCATATACACTTTGGCTCGGGGAATACCACCCCTGGCGGACACTATATACTCATATACCCTGCAGCTCGGCGAATACCACCCCAGGTGGACACTATATACTCATATACCATGTGGCTCGGGGAATACCACTCCAGGTGGACACTATATACTCATATACCCTGCAGCTCGGGGAATACCACTCCAGGCGGACACTATATACTCATATACCCTGTGGCTTGGGGAATACCACCCCAGGCGGACACTATATACTCATATACCCTGTGGATCTGGGAATACCACCCCAGGCGGACACTATATACCTTGTGGCTTGGGAAATACCACGCCAGGCGGACACTATATATTCATATACCATGTGCTTGGGGAATACCACCCCAGGCGGGCACAATATACTCAAATACCCTGTGGCTTGGGGAATACCACCCCAGGCGGACACTATATACTCATATACCATGTGGCTTGGGGAATACCACCCCAGACGAGCACTATATACTTAAATACCCTGCGGCTTGGGGAATACCACCCCAGGCGGACACTATATACATTGTGGCTTGGGGAATACCACCCCAGGCGGACACTATATACCTTGTGGCTTGGGGAATACCACCCCAGGCGGACACTATATACTCATATACCCTGTGGCTTGGGGAATACCACCCCAGGCGGGCACTATATACTCAAATACCCTGTGGCTTGGGGAATACCACCCCAGGCGGACACTATATACTCATATACCATGTGGCTTGGGGAATACCACCCCAGGCGGGCACTATATACTCAAATACCCTGTGGCTTGGGGAATACCACCCCAGGCGGACACTATATACCTTGTGGCTTGGGGAATACCACCCCAGGCGGACACTATATACCTTGTGGCTTGGGGAATACCACCCCAGGCGGACACTATATACTCATATACCCTGTGGCTTGGGGAATACCACCCCAGGCGGACACTATATACTCATATACCCTGTGGCTTGGGGAATACCACCCCAGGCGGGCACTATATACTCAAATACCCTGTGGCTTGGGGAATACCACCCCAGGCGGACACTATATACTCATATACCATGTGGCTTGGGGAATACCACCCCAGACGGGCACTATATACTCAAATACCCTGCGGCTTGGGGAATACCACCCCAGGCGGACACTATGTACCTTGTGACTTGGGGAACACCACCCCAGGCGGACACTATATACTCATATACCCTGTGGCTTGGGGAATATCACCCCAGGCGGACACTATATACCTTGTGGCTTGGGGAATACCACCCCAGGCGGACACTATATACTCATATACCATGTGGCTTGGGAAATACCACGCCAGGCGGACACTATATATTCATATACCCTGTGGCTTGGGGAATACCACCCCAGGCGGGCACTATATACTCATACCCTGTGGCTTGGGGAATACCACCCCAGGGGACACTATATGCTCATATACCATGTGGCTTGGGGAATACCACCCCAGACGGGCACTATATACTCAAATACACTGTGGCTTGGGAAATACCACCCCAGGCGGGCACTATATACTCATATACCCTGTGGCTCGGGGAATACCACCCCAGGCGGGCACTATATACCCTGCGGCTTTGGGAATACCACCCCAGGCGGACACTATATACTCATATACCCTGCGGCTTGGGGAATACCATCCCAGGCGGGCACTATATACTCATATACCCTTTGGCTCGGGGAATACCACCCCTGGCGGACACTATATACTCATATACCCTGCAGCTCGGTGAATACCACCCCAGGTGGACACTATATACTCATATACCCTGTGGCTCGGGGAATACCACCCCAGGTGGACACTATATACTCATATACCCTGCGGCTCGGGGAATACCACTCCAGGCGGACACTATATACTCATATACCCTGTGGCTTGGGGAATACCACCCCAGGCGGCACTATATACTCATATGCCCTGCAGCTCGGGGAATACCACCCCAGGCGGGCACTATATACTCATATACCCTGCAGCTCGGGGAATACCACTCCAGGCGGACACTATATACTCATATACCCTGCAGCTCGGGGAATACCACCCCAGGCGGGCACTATATACTCATATACCATGTGGCTCGGGGAATACCACCCCAGGCGGAGTCCGCCTCTGTGGTCGAGTGGTTAAGGTCGCTGACTTGTATACCACTGTAACCTATCATCACTGATGGTCACGGGTTCGAGCCCAGCTCAGGCCGTGTCTCATTTATATGAAAAAGTTGGCAGTTTCTTACGGAGGTTGGTGCATCCAAGTACTGGTTAACCGCTGCAGCCTGCCCAGGAAAGGTGTTGTTAAGTAAACTGCCCGCCGGCGATATAGCCCGAAATGGTGCTGATGCAGGCGTAAAACCCGAAATATAACATAACATAACCACCCCAGGCGGGCACTATATATTCATATACCCTGTTGCTCGGTGAATACCACCCCAGGCGGACACTATATACTCATATATCCTGTGGCTCGGTGAATACCAACCCAGGCGGGCACTATATACTCATATATCCTGTGCCTTAGGGAATACCACCCCAGGCGGACACTATATACTCATATACCCTTTGGCTCAGGGAATACCACCCCAGGCGGACACTATATACTCATATACCCTGCAGCTCGGGGAATACCACCCCAGTGGACACTATTACTCATATACCCTGTGGCTTGGGGAATACCACCCCAGGCGGCACTATATACTCATATACCCTGCAGCTCGGGGAATACCACCCCAGGCGGGCACTATATACTCATATACCCTGCAGCTCGGGGAATACCACCCCAGGCGGACACTATATACTCATATACCCTGCGGCTCGGGGAATACCACCCCAGGCGGACACTATATACTCATATACCCTGTGGCTCGGGGAATACCACTCCAGGCGGACACTATATACTCATATACCCTGTGGCTTGGGGAATACCACCCCAGGCGGCACTATATACTCATATACCCTGCAGCTCGGGGAATACCACTCCAGGCGGACACTATATACTCATATACCCTGCAGCTCGGGGAATACCACCCCAGGCGGGCACTATATACTCATATACCATGTGGCTCGGGGAATACCACCCCAGGCGGGCACTATATACTCATATACCCTGTTGCTCGGTGAATACCACCCCAGGCGGACACTATATACTCATATATCCTGTGGCTTGGGGAATACCACCACAGGCGGACACTATATACCCCAGACAGGCACTATATACTCATATACCCTGTGGCTCGGTGAATACCACCCCAGGCGGACACTATATACTCATATACTATGTGGCTCGGGGAATACCACCCCAGGCGCACACTATATACCACAGACAGGCACTATATACTCATATACCCTGTGGCTCGGTGAATACCACCCCAGGCGGACATTATATACTCATATACCATGTGACTTGGGGAATACCACCCCAGGCGGGCACTATATACTCATATACCCTGTGGATCTGGGAATACCACCCCAGGCGGACACTATATACCTTGTGGCTTGGGAAATACCACGCCAGGCGGACACTATATATTCATATACCATGTGGCTTGGGGAATACCACCCCAGGCGGGCACAATATACTCAAATAACCTGTGGCTTGGGGAATACCACCCCAGGCAGACACTATATACTCATATACCATGTGGCTTGGGGAATACCACCCCAGACGAGCACTATATACTTAAATACCCTGCGGCTTGGGGATTACCACCCCAGGCGAACACTATATACATTGTGGCTTGGAGAATACCACCCCAGGCGGACACTATGTACCTTGTGACTTGGGGAATACCAGCCCAGGCGGACACTATATACCCATATACCCTGTGGCTTGGGGAATACCACCCCAGGCGGACACTATATACCCCAGGCGGGCACTATATACTCATATACCATGTGGCTTGGGGAATACCACCCCAGGCGGGCACTATATACTCATATACCCTGTGGCTTGGGGAATACCACCCCAGGCGGACACTATATACTCATATACCCTGTGGCTTGGGGAATACCACCCCAGGCGGACACTATATACTCATATACCCTGTACAGGCACTATATACTCATATACCATGTCAACAAACCGAATAACATATACTAGTTTAGTATCTTATATATAGGAAATTTATAAAAAGGTTAGCTGTTCTTGCAAAATACATTCCTTCGCCAAATAAACCATCTTGATGTCATTTCTTCAACATACATCTCTGGTAACGATAATCGATGACTGTTCCTACAAATACTGCATGCTCGACAGACCACTTGATTGTACTAGGCAACGGCATGTAAGGGGGATTATCCAAACACCGCCTCTCCATGATGCTGACAATTGTACTTGTACACTTGTAAACTAGTTTTGCTGTAAGTGGATATTGTATGTTAGGTGTAGAAGACATGGTAACTGCCAGTGGTGTTGTTTTGAATATTGTATGAATGAGTAACTGTGAGTGGATGGGTGTAGAGCACATGGTAAGTGCAGTGGTGCTGTGAATGGCATGTATTATTTTCGACAACTTACATCCCATAGTGGTCAAACCACTTGAATACATCACTGGGCGGATATACTAGGCAACGAAGCCCCCCTAACTAAACAGAATCCTTTATGGGTCGGTATAATATAGTGTCTCACTTAGACAAATGAATTGTGTTGGTGATTGATGCATTCAAGCAAGAAACGATTATAACATACAAGAACAACTAAGCAAAGAATGAATTTATTACAGTAGCGTTTTGTACATTTTTTACAATGTAGATATAGACGAATGTTTGGTTAGCAATGGCAACTGTGATCAGATATGTATCAATGAAGATGGATGGTATACGTGTGACTGCTACCCGGGATACCAAATGACTGCCGGCAATTCAAACGCATCCGGTTGCATCGGTAGGCGTAATTAACTGTTCGGTTTTATTATATCAGCAATCAATTGGGTGTGATCGGTGGTTGCCCGTATTAAACATTAGCTAGTTTTATTAGATATATGAATTTAGATAAATGTGTAATGTATGCTCTAACGAGTAATTTAGAAATAAATTTCATTTATAACTTAAAGTCGGTTAACGGTTTGCATGTTGGGTAAAATAAAGACTATAAATAGTTCAAATAATTGTGCAACTTCATGAATTCACGATTTCAACTGCACATATTTACAATATCAACTTTATGAAGTCACAATTTCGTTATTTGATCTATACGATTTCAACTACATACAACCATTTCAACTACACCATTTCATCTACACCATTTCAACTACACCATTTCAACTACACCATTTCAACTACACCATTTCAACTTCACCATTTCATCTACACCATTTCAACTTCACCATTTCATCTACATCATTTCAACCTCACCATTTCAACTACACCATTTCAACTACACCATTTCAAC
>CM026400.1:38244328-38259576 GCA_014843695.1 Archivesica marissinica | reverse complement strand
TCGTGGGAGTGAATTCACCTATATGTAAATATAGTATCTTGGACCGGATTCGTGGGCAGTGAATTCACCTATATGTAAATATAGTATCTTGGACCGGATTCGTGGGCAGTGAATTCACCTATATGTAAATATAGTATCTTGTACCGGATTCGTGGGCAGTGAATTCACCTATATGTAAATATAGTATCTTGTACCGGATTCGTGGGCAGTGAATTCACCTATATGTAAATATAGTATCTTGGACCGGATTCGTGGGCAGTGAATTCACCTATATGTAAATATAGTATCTTGGACCGGATTCATATGCAGTGAATTCACCTATATGTAAATATAGTATATTGGGCCGGATTCGTGGGCAGTGAATTCACCTATATGTAAATATAGTATCTTGGATCGGATTCGTGGGCAGTGAATTCACCTATATGTAAATATAGTATCTTGGACCGGATTCGTGGGCAGTGAATTCACCTATATGTAAATATAGTATCTTGTACCGGATTCGTGGGCAGTGAATTCACCTATATGTAAATATAGTATCTTGGACCGGATTCGTGGGCAGTGAATTCACCTATATGTAAATATAGTATCTTGGACCGGATTCGTGGGCAGTGAATTCACCTATATGTAAATATAGTATCTTGTACCGGATTCGTGGGCAGTGAATTCACCTATATGTAAATATAGTATCTTGTACCGGATTCGTGGGCAGTGAATTCACCTATATGTAAATATAGTATCTTGGACCGGATTCGTGGGCAGTGAATTCACCTATATGTAAATATAGTATCTTGGACCAGGATTCGTGGGCAGTGAATTCACCTATATGTAAATATAGTATATTGGACCGGATTCGTGGGCAGTGAATTCACCTATATGTAAATATAGTATCTTGGACCGGATTCGTGGGCAGTGAATTCACCTATATGTAAATATAGTATATTGGGCCGGATTCGTGGGCAGTGAATTCACCTATATGTAAATATAGTATCTTGGATCGGATTCGTGGGCAGTGAATTCACCTATATGTAAATATAGTATCTTGTACCGGATTCGTGGGCAGTGAATTCACCTATATGTAAATATAGTATCTTGGACCGGATTCGTGGGCAGTGAATTCACCTATATGTAAATATAGTAGCTTGGACCTGATTCGTGGGCAGTGAATTCACCTATATGTAAATATAGTATCTTGGACCGGATTCGTGGGCAGTGAATTCACCTATATGTAAATATAGTATCTTGGACCGGATTCGTGGGCAGTGAATTCACCTATATGTAAATATAGTATATTGGACCGGATTCGTGGGCAGTGAATTCACCTATATGTAAATATAGTATCTTGGACCGGATTCGTGGGCAGTGAATTCACCTATATGTAAATATAGTATCTTGGACCGGATTCGTGGGCAGTGAATTCACCTATGTGTGTAAATATAGTATATTTGACTGAATCCGTAAGGTACTGAATTGAATTGGCTTACTAATACATGTTTTTGCATCGGTATCAAGAACAAATCCTGCATTGCAGCCACATTCAAACGAACCATCACTGTTGCTACAGGTCTGTGTACACCCGGAAGTTGACTGGATACATTCATCTATATCTTTGAAAATATACATAAGTTTTAATAAACTAGATAAGATCTGATGCGACACTTAGGAACATCGTTGTAAAGAGACAAGCCATAAACACGGTAATTACACTGTGGTGAATAATTCACGAAATTGAAATTGTGAATTCGTTAACTCCTCAATTTGAAAACAGTGAATTCGTGAAATCATGAAGTTGAAATCGCGAATTAATTCGTGCAGTTGAAATAGTGAAATATCGTGAATGCATATGTATATTATACAAATTTATTTTAGCTCGATTGCGAAACAAGCTTTTATAACTTATATTAATCACTCTCGAGACCTCATTCCTGATGGAATCCATCGCCACGAGGAGAGAGAAGAGGCATCGTGGAATTTAGGTGCCTTACCTAAGGGCACAATCGTAACGGCTCCAGCGGGACTCGAACTCCGGGCCTTTCGCACATGAAGCGAACGCGCTACCACTGAGCTATCACGACTTCCACTTGAATGCATAATGTTGATGTAGTTCATTTGTGAAGTTGCAATCGTGAATTCGGGAAGTTAAAATCGTGTAGTTGAAATCGTGTAGATGAAATCGTGTAGTTGAGATCGTGTAGTTGAGATCGTGTAGATGAAATCGTGTAGTTGAAATCGTGTAGATGAAATCATGAAGTTGAAATTGCGTAGATGAAATCGTGAATTGTGAAGTTGAAATCGTGTAGTTGAAATCGTGTAGATCAAATAGCGAAATTAGTTTAAACATATTTATTCCACTATATACATTCACTAAACAATACATGTACACAAAATCAAAGAATAGGAAAGGATTAAAACGGAAGCAGAGCTTATATAAATTGTGACTTCATAAAGTTGATATTGTAAATATGTGCAGTTGAAATCGTGAATTCATGAAGTTGCACAATTATTTGAACTATTTATAGTCTTTATTTTACCCAATATACCAACCGTTAACCGACTTTAAGTTAGATCTTTTAATCGGTCATTATGAATGTATTTCTAAATCCGTAGCTCTATCACGCTCAATAAATATTACAAAATTATCCAATGAAAATACTTTATATGTATTACGGGTAACCCCCGACGAAGCCCAATTTCTTTCATGCATAGCGTTTTATGTAACGATCTTTACCAACTAAATATATACTCACACGAAAAAGAAAGTATGCTCTTGGTTAGAGGGGAAATTATATACTTATATTCACACGTAAAACAGTGTTCTGATAATTATCAAATTTCAATTAAAAGCACAACATTGTTTAGCCAATAGATGTTTGCACATTTTGATACTAAATTTGCTTATTTATTGCTTCTATATATAAGTATAAAATTGTCCCTCTTACAAAGTGCACACTTTCTTTTTCGTGTGAGCATACATTACACATTTATCTAAATTCATATATCTAATAAAACTAGCTAATGTTTAATACGGGGAACCACCGATCACACCCAATTGATTGCTGATATAATAAAACCGAACAGTTAATTACGCCTACCGATGCAGCCGGATGCGTTTGAATTGCCGGCAGTCATTTGGTATCCCGGGTAGCAGTCACACGTATACCATCCATCTTCATTGATACATATCTGATCACAGTTGCCATTGCTAACCAAACATTCGTCTATATCTACATTGTAAAAAATGTACAAAACGCTGTTTAAAGTAATACCTTTTCCCCATTCCGGAGCTGCGTTGTGCCGCGGCATCGTATCGCAATTGATCAAAACAAATGTATTAATGCATTGAAATGCATACAACCAAAGCAACGGCGTCTGGATAACGCCCAGCGTAATCCAAAGCTAATGTAATACATTCATTCTTTGCTTAGTTGTTCTTGTATGTTATAATCGTTTCTTGCTTGCCTTGAATGCATCAATCACCAACACAATTCATTTGTCTAAAAGTGAGACAATATATTATAGCGCATTTGGGCATTGTGAACCATTCCATACCGACCCATAAAGGATTCTGTTTAGCTAGGGGGCTTCGTGGCCTAGTACAGCCGTCCAGTGGTGTCTCCAAGTGGTCTGTCCCCTAGTGGGTTGTAAGTTGTCCAAACTAATACCTTCCATACGGTAAAACAGTGGTAACGTTTACAAGTACAGTCAAACCTGTCTTAAGCAGCCAGCCAAGGGAGTGAGAGAAAGTGGCTGCTTAGCACAGGTGACTGCTTAATACAGGTCAAATGTATAGTAAATCAACATATTTGGAATCTTGAAACTGGCTGCTTAATACAGGTTGGCTGCTTAATGGAGGTGACCACTAACACAGGTTTGACTGTACACTTTTTCAGCATCACGGAAATGCTGTGTTTTGGAGAAAACCTTTGTTTGAGGGGGGTATTTCTGTGCATGTTTCAAACATCTGTGCTTGTATAGAAGTATGCTTTCCTTGTTTAGTCCGGATATAGTCGCATTTCGCGCCACGTATCAATGGAGGTAAATTGACTGATGAGTGTCCATTCCTTAGGAAATATTGGTTTAAACATATTTTATTTATCAAGATCAACATGGCATCTGTACATATAACATCCATACAATGGAACTATCAAGATAAACATGACATATAACATATGTACATATAACATCTGTACATATAGCAACATCTGTACATATAACATACATACAATACAACTATCAAGACAAGTGGATTAAGAGATATTGACATAATTATGTATTGCATTTCCTTCGATGAACGCATGTGTCCTGATTGTATACAATTTCGTATGAGTGTTCATAACTAATGATATGCAGCTGACATGTGCACTCGACGTTACGGGCATGCGCATTGGCAGTGTTAGGCAGCATTAGTCGCGATAAAAGGCGTGTCTTATAGTGTACGCTGTTTCGCAGAGACCATGTTATTTTTTCTCTGTATCGTTCCAATTTTAGTATATGTACTGCCGTTTCGCAGACGGATCTGTAGTACAGTGGGTAACACACTGGACTGGTAATCCAGGGATCGCAGGTTCGATCCACCGTCTGACCCTAATAAAATTAATAGTCTTTCAGATGGGACATTTAAACCGAGGTCTCGTGTCGGTGCTTTACATCGTGCACGTAAAAGAAACAGAGGAGATTCTGGAATGGGTCTCTGTCTGTATCATTGCACTATCCTCCACAATCTAAAATGACTAACCTCTTCAGGAGGCGTCGCTCATATGGGCAACCGGTAGAGATGATAAATAAACGTAAAACACACACTCACCTAGACACCTGTAACCATCAGTACTGAGTATATACCCTGTTTCACAGGAACAGCTGTACGTTCCCGGGGAGTTGTTGCAGTATGCCTCACATACAGCGGAACCATCCGTACATTCGTCAATATCTGAAATACATATTAGGGGACAGCTACCCATTGGCAAGACGTATATCTTCTTAAAATAAGCGTACATTCTCATTGCATACCCTTATTCCGCCGGTACGTATAGCATAGCATAGTGTGTATTTCGGTTCGACATTGTCGTGGTTATTTACAGTGCTTATACTAGAGGATATAGAAAACGCTTCGGATAAGTGTGTTTTACATGAAAAACGATAACGATATAAATACATAGTTTTAAACATTTTGGAATATTTTTAGTTTTTCAGTTTGTGTTTTGTAATAAATATGTGATATATCTTTGATGGAATCCTTCGTATTTCGTTTTCATGTAATAATAATCATATAATGTAGGTGAGCGTTTTCTATGTCCTCTAGTATATTATAACTCGAACGGTATAATGCATTGACGTCTGCAGCAGTGTTTCACATGCTTAATTTATTAAATACTACAGCGAAATGTCGAGATACGTTCTGAATTACAACAGCTACCTTCGCACGATTTCCCATCAACACCCAGCACAAAACCGGTATTACAGGAACATGTGTAGGAGCCCACGATGTTGGTACACCCATGCGCACAACCGGAAGTACCAATACTGCACTCATTGATATCTGAAAAGACAAACTGACGAGTGGTACTAGTCAACAATTTGACATTTTATATTTAAATTAGGGATGTCAACGAATATGCGAATATTCGAATATTCGCTCGGGAAAAATATTATATTTGCAAAAAATGAAATAAACTCATAAATCAGATACTTTAACCATCATAACACCTTCCAATACAAAAGAAATCGCTCCAGGATGTGTAAATAAATTATGTTGTGGTTGCATCCATGGCAGGTGTTAATGGACACACCATGTAATCGGATAAGTACAGTAGGTGTTAAGGTAGGTATTATTTAATTATGATGTCAAAACTGTTTAGACAGAGAATGACATATTACAGACTCTTTGCAACAACATCTACCCACACGTACCTGTATCATACAATTTTAAATAACGTGTGGTTTTACATTAAATGCATATAGGACGTGCTCAATGGTTAGTATTTCGTATTACGACGTTGACAATAATTTTGTTCGCCAATAATTGTGATAATTCAACATTCTCAAAATAAATATGCACAGTTCAAAGATGGCGGTGGCTCAATGATAAAGTTATTTGGTTAAATGAAATAGATTAGTTTAAACAGTATTTATTTCTTTGAATAAACAGAATCAAGTATAAATATTATGTACATACATGTAGGATTGAGGAGAAAGCAATCTGCTTGTATGGTTACCTCATTCCTATTGGTAAATGAAATAGATTACCTGAACATGTCTTCCCGTTTGAGTTCAGTTGGTACCCGGATCTGCAGTCACACGAGTAAGATCCCACTGAGTTAATACACGTTTGGTCGCATCCGCCATTATGTGTATGACATTCGTTCACATCTGTAAACAATATTTTATTTTTCTGGACAAATGGGAATTTATGTGATAAGAATTACTGCTCCTGTATTCGTATTATAGGTATTAAAAATGTCCAATTGTTTTCAGCTAACTAGTTCCAAGCTGGTGTGCGCATAGAAATACAGACTTGAGCTGGAATCCAGAAATGGCCAGGTCAATCTATTTACGTAGTTGAAATTCTGCAACAATATTTGGTTCAAGGTGCTTAGGTACTGGTCCAACGCGACATTAGCATATTCAATGGGTGGATTGAGTATACTAGCATATTCAACGGGTGGATAGAGTCTACTAGCATATTCAACGGGTGGATAGAGTCTACTAGCATATTCAACGGGTGGATATAGTCTACTAGCATATTCAACGGGTGGATAGAGTCTACTAGCATATTCAACGGGTGGATAGAGTCTACTAGCATATTCAACGGGTGGATTGAGTCTACTAGCATATTCAACGGGTGGATTGAGTCTACTAGCATATTCAACGGGTGGATTGATCCTACTAGCATATTCAACGGGTGGATTGGGCCTACTAGCATATTCAACGGGTGGATTGAACCTACTAGCATATTCAACGGGTGGATTGGGCCTACTAGCATATTCAACGGGTGGATTGATCCTACAAGTATATTCAACGGGTGGATTGATCCTGCAAGCATATTCAACGGGGGATTGATCCTACAGTATTTCAACGGGTGGATTGATCCTACATATTCAACGGGTGGATTGATCCTACTAGCATATTCAACGGGTGGATATAGTATATTAGCATATTCAACGGGTGGATTGATCATACAAGCATATTCAACGGGTGGATTGATCCTATAAGCATATTCAACGGGTGGATTGAGTATACAAGCATATTCAACGGGTGGATTGAGTCTACAAGCATATTCAACGGGTGGATTGATCCTACAAGCATATTCAACGGGTGGATTGATCCTACAAGCATATTCAAAGGGTGGATTGAGCCTACAAGCATATTCAACGGGTGGATTGAGCCTACTAGCATATTCAACGGGTGGATTGAGTCTACTAGCATATTCAACGGGTGGATTGGTCCTACAAGCATGTTCAACGGGTGGATTAAGCCTACTAGCATATTCAACGGGTGGATTGAGCCTACTAGCATATTCAACGGGTGGATTGAGTCTACTAGCATATTCAACGGGTGGATTGAGTCTACAAGCATATTCAACGGGTGGATTGATCCTACTAGCATATTAACGGGTGGATTGATCCTACATGCATATTCAACGGGTGGATTGAACCTACTAGCATATTCAACGGGTGGATTGAGCCTACTAGCATATTCAACGGGTGGATTGAGTGTACTAGCATATTCAACGGGTGGATTGGTCTACTAGCATATTCAACGGGTGGGTTGAGCCTACTAGCATATTCAACGGGTGGATTGAGCCTACTAGCATATTCAACGGGTGGATTGACTACGCATATTCAACGGGTGGATTGAGCTACGCATATTCAACGGGTGGATGAGTACTGCATATTCAGGGGTTGAGTATTACGGTGGATTGATCTAGCATATTCAAGGGTGGATTGAGTATAGCATATTAAGGTGGATTGAGCCTACTAGCATTAACGGGTGGATTGGGTCTACTGCATATTCAACGGGTGGATTGAGCCTACTAGTTGGGTGGTTGTTGATATTCAACGGGTGGATTGAGCCTACTAGCATATTCAACGGGTGGATTGAACCTACCTGCATATTCAACGGGTGGATTGAACCTACATGCATATTCAACGGGTGGATTGAGCCTACTAGCATATTCAACGGGTGGATTGACTATAGCATATTCAACGGGTGGATTGAGTCTACTAGCATATTCAACGGGTGGATTGAGTCTACTAGCATATTCAACGGGTGGATTGATCCTACATGCATATTCAACGGGTGGATTGAACCTACATGCATATTCAACGGGTGGATTGAGCCTACTAGCATATTCAACGGGTGGATTGAACCTACATGCATATTCAACGGGTGGATTGAGTCTACTAGCATATTCAACGGGTGGATTGAGTCTACTAGCATATTCAACGGGTGGATTGAGTCTACTAGCATATTCAACGGGTGGATTGATCCTACAAGCATATTCAACGGGTGGATTTAGCCTACAAGCATATTGAACGGGTGGATTGAGCCTACCTGCATATTCAACGGGTGGATTTAGCCTACAAGCATATTCAACTGGTGGATTGATTCTACAAGCATGTTGAATTGCAAACGTTAGGCTTATCACATCTATAATAGATCTTTATTTAGTCACAGCTATTTAGATTGGATTAAATTATAGATGTGATAAGCCTACCGTTTGCAATTCTCACAGTTCAGAACTTCACACGTCAACCGTGCAAACTGTCGTCTGGCTGGTTCACAACAAAACAGAAAGTAGATCTACATTTACCAGGTAGTAATTATGAGTGGCCATGAAGGTGAGCCTTGTTACCGCTATTGTTGCTACTGTTGAAACTAGTCTAGTCAATTAATAAAATTGTCATTAAATAACTGATTTCATAATGGCCTTGTTATTCAATATTGGGATGAAGCTGCAGGCACAATGCACATACTTTGTTGTCCTATGGTCATATAGTAGATAATGTTTACTATATGACCATAGGACAAAAATAAAATGTGTGTCTTGTGGACGAAGCCAGTAATATTGGACCGAGGCCGAAGACAAGGCCAATATGAATTCACTTAATTAATAACAATGTAATATCAACGTATAGTCTATATCCGCTATGTCAAAGTCGTTTATGTCGAATTCTCCGGTTATCTCGAAGTCGGATCAAAGTCCCGTTTCAGACATTATCATTTTACATATACTAGCTCCGTTTAT
The DNA here is from genome assembly GCA_014843695.1 of Archivesica marissinica. Taxonomy (NCBI): domain Eukaryota; kingdom Metazoa; phylum Mollusca; class Bivalvia; order Venerida; family Vesicomyidae; genus Archivesica; species Archivesica marissinica. The sequence continues at coordinate 38,250,335 of CM026400.1, read as the reverse complement.
ATAGAAGTTCGTTCAGACTTCGGTTATGTCGAAGTATTTTGTTCGGTCCGACGGAATTCGACATAACGGATGTAGACTGTACATATGTATATACATACCGATGCACGATTTGAGATCCGTGTCGAGCGTGTAGCCGGTCCTGCATGTGCATTGATAGGAACCATGTGTGTTTACACATTTACATTGACGCATGTGTGCACTTAATACTGACATATACCAACGTACATATGTATATACATACCGATGCACGATTTGAGATCCGTGTTGAGCGTGTAGCCGGTCCTGCATGTGCAGCGATAGGAACCATGTGTGTTTACACAATTGTGTTTACACCCGTGTGTACTGCTGGCACATTCATTGATATCTATGTATAAACACAATGAATGGTAATTATTTTGTTCAGCCAATAAATACATAGGCTGAAAATACTTCTTGTTCGAATCCTCCATAGGCTGTCCTATTAGCGCAGTGGTTATAATAATAATAATAATAATAATAATAATAATAAAGACTTTATTTAACGAGAGTACTCATTTAACAAAAGTTAATCTACCATGAGGCCCTCAACATATATACAATCAAATGCAATCAAAACATAGCACTATAAGTGCAGTTCTGCACATTGGAATAATATAGTAATGTAAAAGCTGAAAAATAGAGAAACTATATTTAATATGTAATGGAAAATGATGATATATGGACTTGGCTAGCAGAGTAGAAAATGGGAATGAGACAATTTATGATGCTAGATCTTATCTAACAATATGCAGATTTGACTTGTAGTGGTATCTTCAAAATATGTATGAAATCAACTTAAAGACAGTCATATTTACGATTCTAATAAATATAGCAATCGCAATACACGTTTATAATAACAGTAGAAGTGCGCGATTAGTTTGAATTGTTATAGTTCCACCTTAAGTAGAGAATTTTGAACTGTTGGATAGTTGGAGCATTTTGAACTGAGTGAGGCAATGAATTCCAAATAGATGATCCTGAAAATTCAAATGTATTACGAAATAATTCACAATTTGGTCTTGGTGTGTATAATTGATATTCTGAGGTTGATCTAAGAATTCTAGGATGTATATCAGAAGTAAAAGTGAAGGATGATTTTAAATAGTCTGGAGCAGCTCCATGTAATGTTTTATACATTTTAGCGCGCGTCGCTTCTCACCAATGCGCCCGGGTTCGATCCTCGGACAGGGAAGTATGTGAGATGGTACGGTGGTCGCCAGATCGGACAGGTGGGTTTTCTCCGGGTACTCCGGTTTCCTCCCACATGAATGACCATATATACGCTTTCATCCGAGCCAACGAGAGTGATTAATATAAGTTGTTAAAACTTGCTTCGCAATCGTTGTAAAATAAATAAAGTATAAAAAAAAATCCTCCATAGATCAGTTAAATTTTGCAAGGGGCAATGTATTAAGAACACATGTTTAGCTGGTGACCATACATGTTATCGTATAAAGACACGATATAGATGGGGCGTGTAGGAGGGGGGTGCAATATTGTTCGTATGCAAAGTGAGAAAATCCAAGCATTTCATTGTCAGTTAACACTACAGTTAAACCTATACCGAAGACCTAACAGTATCATTGCGTGCCTTTTGTGAGATGTGAAAGTAGGTCGGTGTGTCTTTAATGGATAATTTGTAACCGGGAACGTATATTACCGTATACAAACGTTTCTGCTAGCTATGAAGGATGCTTATAGATGTGCACTAGTTACATGCCACTGTATGCCATATTAAAGCGACACTACATCGGTGAAAACGCAGATGTCTGCAGAATGTAATTTCCTATTACATGGTGTAATATTTGTTTCCAATATTTGCCTCATAAACTGAGTATTTCAACAAATAAAGTGTCGTGTACGCGGTTTGTTGACATAACAAAATAATGTAAATATTGTCGACATCCATGCGTAATACAATGTGTGTATCCTGAATAACACGATGTATGGTATATATTTACCGTTATATCTCACATGTGTGCCTATACATATTTATTTATAGACTAATGTTAACTAAATTATATCTAAACGAAAGTATCGCGCGGTTAGTATTGAATCCAATGCCAAACAAACGTCATATCAGGAGCGTGGATGACCGTTATATGAAATCCTACTTTCACTTTTGAAAGTGTGTAGACCACAAAAACACTGTTTATTGATTCAATGTTAGTGCTTGAATGTACTCAGAAGAATGTGTAGTAGCTATGCATTTATACGTGCAATGCATTTTATTTGCTTGTTGTGATGTAATGTCGCTTTAAACTGATTAATACAAGCAATAAATCTGTTGTTGTTTATTTTTTTTATTCCTCATAATTTCATAGTATTATTAACATAATATATATACAGATAGGTAAGTCAATATGTTATTATTACTTTTTTAAAACAGAAGAAAAAACAGAAGAACTCTAAATATGAACTCAACAAAAGTCCTAATCGGTCATCTTAGGAGCCAACTAATAAAAATAGTTTCATAATGTCATCTAATGTATTTTATTCCAGATTAGTATACATCAATTCATTGCATAAAGATCTGTAATGAAATGTATTAAATAAGATTATATGAATATGTATATTATTTGTTATTAGTTGGCCTCAAAATATGGAAAAACATCAGTTGACCGATTAGGAATTTTGTTGAGTGTATATGGTGCTTATCTGAAAAAATACTATAATATAAATTATATAAAAAATATATAGCGCCAATTATTATTTTTATTATTTAACGTCGCTACCGGTTTCCAATTTGAACGACGGGCAGACTCCAGCAGTTAACCAGTACTAGTGCACCAACCTCCGTAAGAAACTGCCAACTTTTTCATATAAATGAGACACGGTCTGAGCGGGGCTCGAACCCGTGACCATCAGAGATGATAGGTTACAGTTGTATACAAGTCAGCGACCGTAACCACTCGACCACGGAGGTGGTCTATAGCGCCAATAGTGGTGGTTTTACGTTTAGTTATCGTCGCTACCGGTTGCCCACATGAGCGACGCTTCCTGAAGAGATTAGTCATTTTAGAGTTTTGGAGGATAGTGAAATGATACAGACAGAGACCCATTCCAGAATTACCTCTGGTTCTTTTACGTGCACGGTGTAAAGCACCGACACGAGACCTCGGTTTAACGTCCCATCTAATTGTATTAGGGTCAAACGGGGTATCGAACCTACGATCCATGGATTACCAGTCCAGCGTGTTACCACTGGACTACAGATCCGTCTGTGCAGCAATGTTCGTGAAATGTCCTTTTATAATGTATTATACAGATCACGTGAGTTGTCTACCTGTATAATAACGAATATTGCTCATTCCGCTATGCTTTCCCGTGAATGGTGCAGTTTTCTCAGTGAAAGGAAGTGTTTTGAAACGACGATGGCATTTTCTTTACCACTGCTTGTGTTTCGTATTCATCCGCGGCTGGATGTATTTTTGAATACTAGCTATTTTCTGACAATTGTGGATGTACTTTAGTTATTTTCTGACAATCGTGTACAGTTAGTTATAAAATAGTATGCGACATACTTATACAGGACCTATTTCTTATTGCGAACGTTCACACTAACATAAGTTGTTGTGCTGTTGTGAATTGTAGTGAAATAACGTTCCCGGCAGGGCAGTTAAAGTGAATAAAATTTTGGATAACAAAATAATATATTAGCAAATTTCATTAACAGAATGAGTGTTTGTGTTTATTAGTGTAAGATATGATTGTATTTTCATCATGCGATCACCGAAATATCTGAACACTCGTTGAAATAAATTCCAATATTACCTTAGTCTAATAAACACACTATATAACAATTATAATATATACTAGATTCGGACTTTATTTTATTTCGTGATCTCCGACATATGTGAAAATACAAACTTCGGTGATCACTCGATGAAATAAATTCCAATCTTACACTACTGAACACAAATAGCCTCTCTTTCGTGGCTACTTACCATTACATCTGTTTGGAGAAAATCCTGTGGGGCATGTGCACCTATCTGGTGATGCACACTTGCCTCCGTTGGGACAGGAAGTTGAACCAAAACATACAGCTAAAAGATATCACAATATTATTTTTTAAGACGAAAAGATCACTGGAAATATATAGATAACAAAGCACTAAGAGTGTTGCGTGTGATTAGTTTGTTGCATAGCAACATATTGAAATCAAATAGTCACTTTATTTAGATTACTTTGCCGTCATTTACAACCTGGCGCACCCTCGGTATACGTCGTATCTAAGCCGGAAAATACCGAAGTCGCATATGTTCGTTTTTTATAAACTTAGAATAGATATGATAACATATATTTGCCTGTGACAAGTTATGCATCTTTAAATAATCAATAAGTTATGACTTCTTAATATGGACAAACTTATTTTACTACAAGATTTTAGTCTTGATTGTGATTGAATTTCAGCATTACGGACTTTTCCGGATTCTCAAATATTCGGTAATCTCCGGTGTGTGCTACTTTACATATTAATACGCAAGAATCGTTTGTTCGATTTCTGCCCAAATACAATTTCTTCCTCCTGAGCCAACCCTCTATATAACCACACAGTTTAATCAAATTTCATCCACAACGTTTGAGTTACCCTGCTAACACCAAGACACAGGCAGCCAAAAACAATAAATGTTCCGCGTATAACGATAGATAAATGCATTGGACGGCTATACACCGACTACGCCGAACGTTGTTGCCGACGTTAGCGTAATATATAGGAACTTTGTTGTGACAGGGCATATTGGCATACGTTGAAGTTATTCGTGCTGTGGTTTTTGTTATTAAAAAATCCTTAGAATTCCTACATGAAGATCATTTTACCAACCGCTAAATTAGATATCATAACAGGTTTTAGATGAGGAATACTGTGTGTTTTACGGTTTATTTATCGTCGCTACCGGTTGCCCATATGAGCGACGCCTCCTGAAGAGATTAGTCATTTTAGATTTTGGAGGATAGTGAAATGATACAGACAGAGACCCATTCCAGAGTCTCCTCTGATTCTTTTAATTTCACGGTGCACCGACACCAGACCTCGGTTTAACGTCCCATCTGAAAGACTGTTAATTTCATTACGTGCAGACGGGTCAGATTACCAGTCCAGCGTGTTACCACTGGACAACAGGGCCCCGTTTAATCAACAACGTCGGTCGCAAGTCGGTCTTAAGCAATAATCTTAACTAAGACTGACTTACGACCGTTGATAAAACGGGGCCCAGAGGAATACGCATTTTTGGCACAAAATTTGTGTTATTAGTAAGTGCCTAATAAACTTTCATAACCATTCGTGTGTGACGTCATAATTATTTTTTATTATGTTCACATATGGTATATTCGGTAATAGCTTTTAAAAATGCTTTTATTTTTTATCAGAAGATACTTATTAAGGAGTAATACATTTTAGGTTACTGTCTTATAAAGTTTAATTTATTAGGAAGTCGTGATAGCGCAGTGGTAATGCGTTCGCTTCAGATGCGAAAGGCCCAGAGTTCGAACCCCGCTGGAGCCGTTACGATTGTGCCCTTAGGTAAGGCATTTAAATGCCACATTGCCTCTTCTCTCTCCCTCGTGTGATGGATTCCATCAGGAATGAGGTCTCGAGAGTGATTAATATAAGTTGTAAGAACTTGTTTCACAATCGAGCCAAAATAAATGTGTATAAACTCGCCTAATTAATTAAAATTTATAAGACAGCAACCTAATATTCTCCATAACCAAGCACCGTAGCCAGAGGCAAATTTCAACCGAGGCAATCTAAGGGGGTCCGGGGGCATGTTCCCCCTTAACATTGTTGGGGTATAGAAGCGTCCTGCGTTTTCTGATTTAATGAGTTTAGACGTATAATTATGTACTGACCGTTCAGCTCTCTAGCAGTCAACATTTTATATAGCAAAGGGATATTTTTTTGCATTTTATTTATTTAATTTTCCATTTATTTATTTTTGCTTTGGAAATGTTAACCGATGCAGCTGCCTCGGTGTGCCTCAGT
>CM026400.1:38218229-38243328 GCA_014843695.1 Archivesica marissinica | reverse complement strand
CATGTCCAGGCTAACAGACTGGCTAATTACATGTCCAGGCTAAAATACTGGCTAATTACATGTCCAGGCTAACAGACTGGCTAATTACATGTCCAGGCTAAAAGACTGGCTAATTACATGTCCAGGCTAACATACTGGCTAATTACATGTCCAGGCTAACATACTGGCTAATTACATGTCCAGGCTAACATACTGGCTAATTACATGTCCAGGCTAACATACTGGCTAATTACATGTCCAGGCTAACAGACTGGCTAATTACATGTCCAGGCTAACAGACTGGCTAATTACATGTCCAGGCTAACAGACTGGCTAATTACATGTCCAGGCTAACAGACTGGCTAATTACATGTCCAGGCTAACAGACTGGCTAATTACATGTCCAGGCTAACAGACTGGCTAATTACATGTCCAGGCTAACAGAAACACCACAACAACCAACACCACAAAACCAAACACCACAACAACTGGCTAATTACATGTCCAGGCTAACACACTGGCTAATTACGTTAGTTATATTATACTGGTCAATATCAATACTTGCAATGAATCATTCATTAATGCATTTCTTTTTAGTCAATTTCTAGTTAGGCTAAAATTGTTCATTTATATAAAGAGCATGAATAATGCTTACGGTTGAAACATCATATCTCCATTCCAGAGGTCAACGGACAAGGAATGGTAATCCGCATTTATACCGTTAACAAGGGATATACCAATTCCTCTTGGATGAATGTGCAGATTTTGTTCTTCTTTTAGGACGCGGAATATGGGAAGCTGAAGCAAGAGGTCACGTGACTCATCTGGTACCATCAGGAACACCGTCCCGCCATTGCTGTGGCAAAGGTCAACTATCAAACAGAACTTCCGTGACTTAAGCGGTTTTGGAATGGCAACACGGCTTCCCATAACACTCAATGAGAATCCAGTGCCAAAGCGGAACACGGTGTACAGGTGGCTATGTATTACAGGCGCGCCAGCACACCAGTTGTCATCGTCCATATCCCGGCCGTACACGAGGTCACTCTTGATATCTTGTACAGACAGAACTTCTGTACTTGACTTCTCGAAGCTTAACCAGTCAGGAAGTGCCGGAAACAACGAAAGAAGAAATGACTTCGTAAATGAGTCCACACTGATAAAATCAAAGAAATCACCTTCAACAAGTTCAAATGGCTGACAATCTGCGGAGGTCAAGTGATTGTTAATGACCATTCCCTGAGACGAATCATACTGCACACCGTAATTCAACTGAAATCCCGCATTTAGATTAGTGACCTCAATTCCACGGAGAGACACGGGCACCGAGAAGTCGTTAACTTTAACAAAGACTATTCCTAGTGTAAACATGGTATCAGCGTCAGACATCAAGGTGTACCATTCTGACGTTGAGGTGAGATATATATCTATGTCTTCTCCATCGGTACAGCGAACAAGGCTGACAGTAAAGCAAGCTTTTGGCAGTAGCTGTCGAGGAATCTCCAGACGTTGGAATACTGTTCTGTTGTCAGATTCACCTATAGAAATAACACATCGTTTTAACTGATTACTTTTATTTAATATATACTTACGCTATTTGAGTTAGTAACGCTCCAATATGTTCTCGTTTTTCAGTCGGGTTTGGGCTTGGTCCTGGGGTGCAATTCTTGGGAAACCGGACAGTGGATTGAGAAAACTAGCACATTTCTTTTGTGATTGTTATATACATGTATTTAGAGCAATAAAATATTATCAAATCAGAAATAACGATAGTACATATGAGCTCAACAAAGAGTTACCTGACTGTCACAAAGCTAACGGGCCTCAATTTTAAAATGTTCATATAATAAGATATAGTTTCATATTTTGTTGTAAAAGTGTGGGATTTTAAGTTTGCAACTGGCTTGAGGAAGGTCAATCACAACAATGGAGATACTCCCAATAAGCTTTCGATTAAATCCATTTTCATTATGTATATAGTTTCAAGTTATGTGCGTTACGTTAGTATAGCTCAGAACGTATGTCTTAACAATACTTGGCACAACATTGTGTGTGCAAATTATTGGTTCATATTAAGATGATCACATGACTGTTAGTGCTGCTTAGTAATGTGATATGTTTCGATTGGTCGTCAGTTCTACGCTTGGCTTAGATCGTTTCGCAAACAATTTCGCTATTCAAATTCGAATTGTTTCGGGAATGAGATCTATGAACGGGTTTCCATATTGATTTAAATGTTAAAATCGAATTGAATTCAGATTCGTTATGAGTACCATGCAGTATATCGTAAAACCGAGTACGAATATGTTATCATTTGAAAGATATGTTGTTACTAAAATATATGGAATTTCCCTGAGGTACATTAAAATAGTTTTCCATTGTTAGTAAAATATATGACACATCCCTGGTGTACATTGGATACAGTTTTACAGAGGGTTTTTTTACATTATCATTAATGATTTTTTACCTCTGGGGTTTACCCTGGTCCCGTGTATCTCGTTCTGCACCGAGGTTATGTTTCTTGTATTCGACTATATGTACTTAGTACAGTCAATTTGGAAACATTTGTACTTGTACTTGTAATTAACCTCGTCATTACATTGAATAAACGATGGCAAGTATTGCCCATTGCAAACCGAAATTGAGTTTTGTATGTGGTTTGGTCAAGACTAGATATGTACATTATGAATGAATAACTATGCTTAAATCAAACATAAGCAAACATAAATAGTTACCTCCAGTGCAAGAAAACCCATCCGGTTCAAGGTTTCTGCCCTCTGCGCATGTGCAGTTAAATGATCCTTCCGTGTTCGTGCATATATCCTGGCAGCCTCCGTTAACCAGTTCACACTCATTCAAGTCTAAAAGTATAAACAACTAGTTACATCTAGCTACAATCATGTATGCAGTAAAAACATACTGGGCATACACAGGTTGAGTGTATCCGGTATACAACTTCATGATCAACACCAAAGTAATATATTTCCATCGCTATTGCATTTACTTCGATGAACAATAATAATAATAACTTTTATTTCCTCCAAATATAGGAGAGCACACAGAGTATATGTCCTATTTGTATCTATTGTCGCATGAATTTCCTCACTAATCATATGCAGCTGACATGCGCACTCGCAGCTATGGCAATGCGCATTCGCAAGAAAAGTCGTGTCTTACAATTTACGCCATTCCATTATACATGTGTAACACTACATTTCCTCGAATTATTGTTCGTGAGAAAGTTATACAGTTGGCTCATGAAAGGTCGTTGGTTATACCTGGGTACACGTCCGTGCGTGTAATAGTGTTCAGAGGATATCCCGGGGTCTTAGGTAACTAATAGCAGCTAGAGATATATGACTAAATATTAAATATAAAATTGGGAAGGGATTCATATAAGCTTTAAGCTTGTTTCTCGACTCGTATCGGTTCCAATGTATAAAATTGTGTTTATATATGTATATATGTATTTGATCCGAATAAAATATGTTTAAACTAAATATAAAATTTATTTGCTTTTTGCGATGTAATATCGCTTTAAACCCAAAAACAAACAAACCACTACCTGCATACATTCAAGTTTATGCTTCATGTTGGTTAGGCTACATGAAATTGGATGAATCGGTGCGACTGGAATAAAGGTTATTAATATGTTGAAAGAATGACAGTTCGAGCTGATGTACTGTCGGTAACAATGCAAACTGTTGGTAACAATGCAAACTGTCGGTAACAATGCAAACTGTTGGTAACAATGCAAACTGTCGGTAACAATGCAAACTGTCGGTAGCAATGCAAACTGTCGGTAACAATGCATGCAAACTGTCTGTAACAATGCAAACTGTCGGTAACAATGCAAACTGTCGGTAACAATGCATGCAAACTGTCGGTAACAATGCCAACTGTCGGTAACAATGCAAACTGTTGGTAACAATGCAAACTGTCGGTAGCAATGCAAACTGTCGGTAACAATGCAAACTGTCGGTAACAATGCATGCAAACTGTCGGTAACAATGCAAACTGTTGGTAACAATGCAAACTGTCGGTAACAATGCAAACTGTCGGTAACAATGCAAACTGTCGGTAACAATCCAAACTGTCGGTAACAATGCAAACTGTCGGTAACAATGCAAACTGTCGGTAGCAATGCAAACTGTCGGTAACAATGCAACATGTCGGTAGCAATGCAACACGTGTATAATCTGATAATGAACAGCTCTTCTATATGTCTATAAATGTACAAAGAATTCATATAAGAATTATTTTTGGTTGTTTTCAATTCACTTTAATGTGTTTGGTGCATACGAATGTATATCTTTATAATATTATAGACTAAATAAAAAAAATATTTACTGGCTTACTTCATGTAGGAGTTAAGTTGACATGATCATGTATACAATAATTGCTTTATATTCTTACTTCTTCCAACTGGCCGTAGACGGGAGAACGTGCGATGTGAATAAGGGTTGTCCGATTAGCGCAGTTGTTAGCGCACTCGCTTCTTCAATGCAACCCGGGTTCGATCATCGGACCTGGTAGAATGTGAGATGGTACGGTGGCCGCCAGATCGGACAGATGGGTTTTCTCCGGGTACTCCGGTTTCCTCCCACACGAATGACCACGTATACGCTTTCACCCGCGCCAACGAGAGTGACTAATATAAGTTGTTAAAACTTGCTTCGCAATCGTTATAAAATAAATAATGTTTAAACGTTTTATAGTCAATTAATAAATCAGTATTAAGCGCACACATGCGTCAATGAAAATATGTAAACACACATGATTCCTGTCAGTGCGTCGGGCGAGTCGCAATCGTAAAATAACTAAAGTTTAAACTTAATTTGCGTACTACAGTCCGCGTTATCTGGGAGATCACCCCTGATTTATATTTTATTTTAACACACATTCACAATGAACACACTACTCATATAATGATATAATTAATATTGACCTGTTTCGCAGTGCATATCCGTATAACCGGTAGAACAAAAACACGTGTATGACTCCACTGCGTCCTGGCAGGAACCGCCATGTTCACACGTGACATGTTCACAATCATCAATATCTGGATGGTGATAGTATATATTATAGTTGCTTCCGGTTCATAGTATATAACACAATGCATGATGTAATAGATTATAGTTGTTTCCGGTTCATATTATATAACACAGTGCATGATGTAATATATTATAGTTGTTTCCGGTTCATAGTATATAACGCAGTGCATGATGTAATATATTATAGTTGTTTCCGGTACATAGTATATAACACAATGCATGATGTAATAGATTATAGTTGTTTCCGGATCATAGTATATAACACAGTGCATGATGTAATATAATATAGTTGCTTCCGGTTCATAGTATATAACACAGTGCATGATGTAATATATTATAGTTGTTTCCGGTACTATACATAGTATATAACACAGTGCATGATGTAATATATTATAGTTGCTTCCGGTACTATACATAGCCCAGTGCATGATATTATAGTATATATACTTGCAATACAGGGGTCGCAGGTTCGATCCCCCGGGTTACAATACTAAACTGACTTATATCATAGTCTTTGGATGAAACTTTAAGACCGAGGTCTCGTGTCGGTGCTGTGCACATAAAAGAACCAAATGAGACTCTAGAAGGGACCTCTCTTATATGGGCAACCGGTAGCGACGATAGATACATATAAATCACACACACATAATATAGTATGACTACTTCCGGTACGCATACATATATCACTTTGGATGATACAGGAATTAACTTGCCAACATGGTTCGCCGGCGGCGAGGGTAAATAAGCTCCATCATCATCATCATCATCGAATTATCTGACAGAAAAATACATTGCAAGTGCATAGGTGTTATCGTACACATACATATAGTATCTTGTACCGGATTCGTGGGCAGTGAATTCACCTATATTTAAATATAGTATCTTGTACCGGATTCGTGGGCAGTGAATTCACCTATATGTAAATATAGTATATTGGGCCGGATTCGTGGGCAGTGAATTCACCTATATGTAAATATAGTATCTTGTACCGGATTCGTGGGCAGTGAATTCACCTATATGTAAATATAGTATCTTGGACCGGATTCGTGGGCAGTGAATTCACCTATATGTAAATATAGTATCTTGGACCGGATTCGTGGGCAGTGAATTCACCTATATGTAAATATAGTATCTTGGACCGGATTCGTGGGCAGTGAATTCACCTATATGTAAATATAGTATCTTGGACCGGATTCGTGGGCAGTGAATTCACCTATATGTAAATATAGTATCTTGGACCGGATTCGTGGGCAGTGAATTCACCTATATGTAAATATAGTATCTTGGACCGGATTCGTGGGCAGTGAATTCACCTATATGTAAATATAGTATCTTGGACCGGATTCGTGGGCAGTGAATTCACCTATATGTAAATATAGTATCTTGGACCGGATTCGTGGGCAGTGAATTCACCTATATGTAAATATAGTATCTTGGACCGGATTCGTGGGCAGTGAATTCACCTATATGTAAATATAGTATCTTGGACCGGATTCGTGGGCAGTGAATTCACCTATATGTAAATATAGTATCTTGGACCGGATTCGTGGGCAGTGAATTCACCTATGTGTGTAAATATAGTATATTTGACTGAATCCGTAAGGTACTGAATTGAATTGGCTTACTAATACATGTTTTTGCATCGGTATCAAGAACAAATCCTGCATTGCAGCCACATTCAAACGAACCATCACTGTTGCTACAGGTCTGTGTACACCCGGAAGTTGACTGGATACATTCATCTATATCTTTGAAAATATACATAAGTTTTAATAAACTAGATAAGATCTGATGCGACACTTAGGAACATCGTTGTAAAGAGACAAGCCATAAACACGGTAATTACACTGTGGTGAATAATTCACGAAATTGAAATTGTGAATTCGTTAACTCCTCAATTTGAAAACAGTGAATTCGTGAAATCATGAAGTTGAAATCGCGAATTAATTCGTGCAGTTGAAATAGTGAAATATCGTGAATGCATATGTATATTATACAAATTTATTTTAGCTCGATTGCGAAACAAGCTTTTATAACTTATATTAATCACTCTCGAGACCTCATTCCTGATGGAATCCATCGCCACGAGGAGAGAGAAGAGGCATCGTGGAATTTAGGTGCCTTACCTAAGGGCACAATCGTAACGGCTCCAGCGGGACTCGAACTCCGGGCCTTTCGCACATGAAGCGAACGCGCTACCACTGAGCTATCACGACTTCCACTTGAATGCATAATGTTGATGTAGTTCATTTGTGAAGTTGCAATCGTGAATTCGGGAAGTTAAAATCGTGTAGTTGAAATCGTGTAGATGAAATCGTGTAGTTGAGATCGTGTAGTTGAGATCGTGTAGATGAAATCGTGTAGTTGAAATCGTGTAGATGAAATCATGAAGTTGAAATTGCGTAGATGAAATCGTGAATTGTGAAGTTGAAATCGTGTAGTTGAAATCGTGTAGATCAAATAGCGAAATTAGTTTAAACATATTTATTCCACTATATACATTCACTAAACAATACATGTACACAAAATCAAAGAATAGGAAAGGATTAAAACGGAAGCAGAGCTTATATAAATTGTGACTTCATAAAGTTGATATTGTAAATATGTGCAGTTGAAATCGTGAATTCATGAAGTTGCACAATTATTTGAACTATTTATAGTCTTTATTTTACCCAATATACCAACCGTTAACCGACTTTAAGTTAGATCTTTTAATCGGTCATTATGAATGTATTTCTAAATCCGTAGCTCTATCACGCTCAATAAATATTACAAAATTATCCAATGAAAATACTTTATATGTATTACGGGTAACCCCCGACGAAGCCCAATTTCTTTCATGCATAGCGTTTTATGTAACGATCTTTACCAACTAAATATATACTCACACGAAAAAGAAAGTATGCTCTTGGTTAGAGGGGAAATTATATACTTATATTCACACGTAAAACAGTGTTCTGATAATTATCAAATTTCAATTAAAAGCACAACATTGTTTAGCCAATAGATGTTTGCACATTTTGATACTAAATTTGCTTATTTATTGCTTCTATATATAAGTATAAAATTGTCCCTCTTACAAAGTGCACACTTTCTTTTTCGTGTGAGCATACATTACACATTTATCTAAATTCATATATCTAATAAAACTAGCTAATGTTTAATACGGGGAACCACCGATCACACCCAAATTGATTGCTGATATAATAAAACCGAACAGTTAATTACGCCTACCGATGCAGCCGGATGCGTTTGAATTGCCGGCAGTCATTTGGTATCCCGGGTAGCAGTCACACGTATACCATCCATCTTCATTGATACATATCTGATCACAGTTGCCATTGCTAACCAAACATTCGTCTATATCTACATTGTAAAAAATGTACAAAACGCTGTTTAAAGTAATACCTTTTCCCCAGTCCGGAGCTGCGTTGTGCCGCGGCATCGTATCGCAATTGATCAAAACAAATGTATTAATGCATTGAAATGCATACAACCAAAGCAACGGCGTCTGGATAACGCCCAGCGTAATCCAAAGCTAATGTAATACATTCATTCTTTGCTTAGTTGTTCTTGTATGTTATAATCGTTTCTTGCTTGCCTTGAATGCATCAATCACCAACACAATACATTTGTCTAAAAGTGAGACAATATATTATAGCGCATTTGGGCATTGTGAACCATTCCATACCGACCCATAAAGGATTATGTTTAGCTAGGGGGCTTCGTGGCCTAGTACAGCCGTCCAGTGGTGTCTCCAAGTGGTCTGTCCCCTAGTGGGTTGTAAGTTGTCCAAACTAATACCTTCCATACGGTAAAACAGTGGTAACGTTTACAAGTACAGTCAAACCTGTCTTAAGCAGCCAGCCAAGGGAGTGAGAGAAAGTGGCTGCTTAGCACAGGTGACTGCTTAATACAGGTCAAATGTATAGTAAATCAACATATTTGGAATCTTGAAACTGGCTGCTTAATACAGGTTGGCTGCTTAATGGAGGTGACCACTAACACAGGTTTGACTGTACACTTTTTCAGCATCACGGAAATGCTGTGTTTTGGAGAAAACCTTTGTTTGAGGGGTATTTCTGTGCATGTTTCAAACATCTGTGCTTGTATAGAAGTATGCTTTCCTTGTTTAGTCCGGATATAGTCGCATTTCGCGCCACGTATCAATGGAGGTAAATTGACTGATGAGTGTCCATTCCTTAGGAAATATTGGTTTAAACATATTTTATTTATCAAGATCAACATGGCATCTGTACATATAACATCCATACAATGGAACTATCAAGATAAACATGACATATAACATATGTACATATAACATATGTACATATAGCAACATCTGTACATATAACATACATACAATACAACTATCAAGACAAGTGGATTAAGAGATATTGACATAATTATGTATTGCATTTCCTTCGATGAACGCATGTGTCCTGATTGTATACAATTTCGTATGAGTGTTCATAACTAATGATATGCAGCTGACATGTGCACTCGACGTTACGGGCATGCGCATTGGCAGTGTTAGGCAGCATTAGTCGCGATAAAAGGCGTGTCTTATAGTGTACGCTGTTTCGCAGAGACCATGTTATTTCGCAGGTTCGATCCACCGTCTGACCCTAATAAAATTAATAGTCTTTCAGATGGGACATTTAAACCGAGGTCTCGTGTCGGTGCTTTACATCGTGCACGTAAAAGAAACAGAGGAGATTCTGGAATGGGTCTCTGTCTGTATCATTGCACTATCCTTCACAATCTAAAATGACTAACCTCTTCAGGAGGCGTCGCTCATATGGGCAACCGGTAGAGATGATAAATAAACGTAAAACACACACTCACCTAGACACCTGTAACCATCAGTACTGAGTATATACCCTGTTTCACAGGAACAGCTGTACGTTCCCGGGGAGTTGTTGCAGTATGCCTCACATACAGCGGAACCATCCGTACATTCGTCAATATCTGAAATACATATTAGGGGACAGCTACCCATTGGCAAGACGTATATCTTCTTAAAATAAGCGTACATTCTCATTGCATACCCTTATTCCGCCGGTACGTATAGCATAGCATAGTGTGTATTTCGGTTCGACATTGTCGTGGTTATTTACAGTGCTTATACTAGAGGATATAGAAACGCTTCGGATAAGTGTGTTTTACATGAAAAACGATAACGATATAAATACATAGTTTTAAACATTTTGGAATATTTTTAGTTTTTCAGTTTGTGTTTTGTAATAAATATGTGATATATCTTTGATGGAATCCTTCGTATTTCGTTTTCATGTAATAATAATCATATACTGTAGGTGAGCGTTTTCTATGTCCTCTAGTATATTATAACTCGAACGGTAGAATGCATTGACGTCTGCAGCAGTGTTTCACATGCTTAATTGATTAAATACTACAGCGAAATGTCGAGATACGTTCTGAATTACAACAGCTACCGTCGCACGATTTCCCATCAACACCCAGCACAAAACCGGTATTACAGGAACATGTGTAGGAGCCCACGATGTTGGTACACCCATGCGCACAACCGGAAGTACCAATACTGCACTCATTGATATCTGAAAAGACAAACTGACGAGTGGTACTAGTCAACAATTTGACATTTTATATTTAAATTAGGGATGTCAACGAATATGCGAATATTCGAATATTCGCTCGGGAAAAATATTATATTTGCAAAAAAAAATGAAATAAACTGTCATAAATCAGATACTTTAACCATCATAACACCTTCCAATACAAAAGAAATCGCTCCAGGATGTGTAAATAAATTATGTTGTGGTTGCATCCATGGCAGGTGTTAATGGACACACCATGTAATCGGATAAGTACAGTAGGTGTTAAGGTAGGTATTATTTAATTATGATGTCAAAACTGTTTAGACAGAGAATGACATATTACAGACTCTTTGCAACAACATCTACCCACACGTACCTGTATCATACAATTTTAAATAACGTGTGGTTTTACATTAAATGCATATAGGACGTGCTCAATGGTTAGTATTTCGTATTACGACGTTGACAATAATTTTGTTCGCCAATAATTGTGATAATTCAACATTCTCAAAATAAATATGCTCAGTTCAAAGATGGCGGTGGCTCAATGATAAAGTTATTTGGTTAAATGAAATAGATTAGTTTAAACAGTATTTATTTCTTTGAATAAACAGAATCAAGTATAAATATTATGTACATACATGTAGGATTGAGGAGAAAGCAATATGCTTGTATGGTTACCTCATTCCTATTGGTAAATGAAATAGATTACCTGAACATGTCTTCCCGTTTGAGTTCAGTTGGTACCCGGATCTGCAGTCACACGAGTAAGATCCCACTGAGTTAATACACGTTTGGTCGCATCCGCCATTATTTGTATGACATTCGTTCACATCTGTAAACAATATTTTATTTTTCTGGACAAATGGGAATTTATGTGATAAGAATTACTACTCCTGTATTCGTATTATAGGTATTAAAAATGTCCAATTGTTTTCAGCTAACTAGTTCCAAGCTGGTGTGCGCATAGAAATACAGACTTGAGCTGGAATCCAGAAATGGCCAGGCCAATCTATTTACGTAGTTGAAATTCTGCAACAATATTTGGTTCAAGGTGCTTAGGTACTGGTCCAATGCGACATTAACATATTCAATGGGTGGATTGAGTATACTAGCATATTCAACGGGTGGATAGAGTCTACTAGCATATTCAACGGGTGGATATAGTCTACTAGCATATTCAACGGGTGGATATAGTCTACTAGCATATTCAACGGGTGGATATAGTCTACTAGCATATTCAACGGGTGGATAGAGTCTACTAACATATTCAACGGGTGGATTGAGTCTACTAGCATATTCAACGTGTGGATTGAGTCTACTAGCATATTCAACGGGTGGATTGAACCTACTAGCATATTCAACGGGTGGATTGATCCTATAAGCATATTCAACGGGTGGGTTGAGCCTACTAGCATATTCAACGGGTGGATTGAGCCTACAAGCATATTCAATGGGTGGATTGAGCCTACGAGCATATTCAACGGGTGGATTGAGTCTACTACCATATTCAACGGGTGGATTGGTCCTACAAGCATGTTCAACGGGTGGATTAAGCCTACTAGCATATTCAACGGGTGGGTTGAGTCTACTAGCATATTCAACGTGTGGATTGAGTCTACTAGCATATTCAACGGGTGGATTGAACCTACTAGCATATTCAACGGGTGGATTGATCCTACAGCATATTCAATGGGTGGATTGGGCCTACTAGCATATTCAACGGATGGATTGATCCTATAAGCATATTCAACGGGTGGGTTGAGCCTACTAGCATATTCAACGGGTGGATTGAGCCTACAAGCATATTCAATGGGTGGATTGAGCCTACGAGCATATTCAACGGGTGGATTGAGTCTACTAGCATATTCAACGGGTGGATTGGTCCTACAAGCATGTTCAACGGGTGGATTAAGCCTACTAGCATATTCAACGGGTGGATTGAGCCTACTAGCATATTCAACGGGTGGATTGAGTCTACTAGCATATTCAACGGGTGGATTGAGTCTACTAGCGTATTCAACGGGTGGATTGAGTCTACAAGCATATTCAACGGGTGGATTGATCCTACATGCATATTCAACGGGTGGATTGAGTCTACTAACATATTCAACGGGTGGATTGATCCTACTAGCATAATCAACGGGTGGATTGATCCTACTAGCATATTCAACGGGTGGATTGAGTCTACATGCATATTCAACGGGTGGATTGAACCTACTAGCATATTGAACGGGTGGATTGATCCTACATGCACATTCAACGGGTGGATTGAACCTACTAGCATATTCAACGGGTGGATTGAGCCTACTAGCATATTCAACGGGTGGATTGAGTGTACTAGCATATTCAACGGGTGGATAGAGTCTACTAGCATATTCAACGGGTGGGTTGAGCCTACTAGCATATTCAACGGGTGGATTGAGCCTACTAGCATATTCAACGGGTGGATTGAGCCTACTAGCATATTCAACGGATGGATTGAACATACATGCATATTCAACGGGTGGATTGAGCCTACTAGCATATTCAACGGGTGGATAGAGCCTACTGGCATATTCAATGGGTGGGTTGAGCCTACTAGCATATTCAACTAGCATATTCAACGGGTGGATTGAGCATACTAGCATATTCAACGGGTGGATTGAGCCTAATAGCATATTCTACTGGTGGATTGAGCCTACTAGCATTGTAAACGGGTGGATTGGGTCTACTAGCATATTCAACGGGTGGATTGAGCCTACTAGCATAGTCAACGGGTGGATTGAACCTATTAGCATATTCAACGGGTGGATTGAACCTACTAGCATATTCAACGGGTGGATTGAACCTACCTGCATATTCAACGGTTGGATTGAACCTACATGCATATTCAACGGGTGGATTGAGCCTACTAGCATATTCAACGGGTGGATTGAACCTATATGCATATTCAACGGGTGGATTGCGCCTACTAGCATATTCAACGGGTGGATTGAGTCTACTAGCATATTCAACGGGTGGATTGATCCTACAAGCATATTCAACGGGTGGATTTAGCCTACAAGCATATTCAACTGGTGGATTGATTCTACAAGCATGTTGAATTGCAAACGTTAGGCTTATCACATCTATAATAGATCTTTATTTAGTCACAGCTATTTAGATTGGATTAAATTATAGATGTGATAAGCCTACCGTTTGCAATTCTCACAGTTCAGAACTTCACACGTCAACCGTGCAAACTGTCGTCTGGCTGGTTCACAACAAAACAGAAAGTAGATCTACATTTACTGGCCATGAAGGTGAGCCTTGTTACCGCTATTGTTGCTACTGTTGAAACTAGTCTAGTCAATTAATAAAATTGTCATTAAATAACTGATTTCATAATGGCCTTGTTATTCAATATTGGGATGAAGCTGCATGCACAATGCACATACTTTGTTGTCCTATGGTCATATAGTAGATAATGTTTACTATATGACCATAGGACAAAAATAAAATGTGTGTCTTGTGGACGAAGCCAGTAATAGTGGACCGAGGCCGAAGACAAGGCCAATATGAATTCACTTAATTAATAACAATGTAATATCAACGTATAGTCTATATCCGCTATGTCAAAGTCGGTTATGTCGAATTATCCGGTTATCTCGAAGTCGGATCAAAGTCCCGTTTCAGACATTATCATTTTACATATACTAGCTCCGTTTATATAGAAGTTCGTTCAAACTTCGGTTATGTCGAAGTATTTTGTTCGGTCCGACGGAATTCGACATAACGGATGTTGACTGTACATATGTATATACATACCGATGCACGATTTGAGATCCGTGTTGAGCGTGTAGCCGGTCCTGCATGTGCAGTGATAGGAACCATGTGTGTTTACACATTTACATTGACGCATGTGTGCACTTAATACTGACATATACCAACGTACATATGTGTATACATACCGATGCATGGCTTGAGATCCGTGTTGAGTGTGTAGCCGGTCCTGCATGTGCAGTGATAGAAACCATGTGTGTTTAGACATTTACATTGACGCATGTGTGCAATTAATACTGACATATACCAAAGTACATATGTGTATACATACCGATGCACGATTTGAGATCCGTGTTGAGCGTGTAGCCGGTCCTGCATGTGCAGCGATAGGAACCATGTGTGTTTACACAATTGTGTTTACACCCGTGTGTACTGCTGGCACATTCATTGATATCTATATATAAACACAATGAATGGTAATTATTTTGTTCAGCCAATAAATACATAGGCTGAAAATACTTCGTGTTCGAATCCTCAATAGGCTGTCCGATTAGCGCAGTGGTTAGCGCGCTCGCTTCTCACCAATGCGACCCGGGTTCGATCCTCGGACAGGGAAGTATGTGAGATGGTACGGTGGTCGCCAGATCGGACAGGTGGGTTTTCTCCGACTACTCCGGTTTCCTCCCACATGAATGACCATATATACGCTTTCATCCGAGCCAACGAGAGTGATTAATATAAGTTGTTAAAACTTGCTTTGCAATCGCAATCATTGTAAAATAAATAAAGTATAAAAAAAAATCCTCCATAAATCAGTTAAATTTTGCAAGGGACACATGTTTAGCTGGTGACTTTACATGTTATCGTATAAAGACACGATCTAGATGGGGGCGTGTAGGGGGGGTGCAATATTGTTCGTATGCAAAGTGAGAAAATCCAAGCATTTCATTGTCAGTCAACACTACAGTTAAACCTATACCGAAGACGTAACATTATCATTGCGTGCCTTTTGTGAGATTTGAAAGTAGGTCGGTGTGTCTTTAATGGATAATTTGTAACCGGGAACGTATATTACCTGTACCAAAAAGGTTTCTGGTAGCTATGAAGGATGCTTATACATGTCACTGTGTGTCATATTAAAGTGACATTACATCGCAAAAAACCCAAACATGCATTTATTAACGTATACATGCATTGCTACTACACATTCTTCTGAATACATTGAATCAATAAACGGTGCTTTTGTGGTCAACAAACTTTCAAAAGTGAAAGTAGGATTTCATATAACTGTCATCCACGCCACTGAATTGACGTTTGTTTGTAATTTGAGTCAATACTTAACGCGTGATACTGTATCGTCTAGAGATAATTCAACTAAGATTATTCTACAAATAAATATACATAGGCACAAATGTGAGTAAATATGTACCATAAATCGAGTTATTCAAGATACACGTGTTGTACTCAGCATGGATGTCGACATTATGTATATTATTTTGTTATGTCAACAAACCACGTATATAATACGACGTTTGTTTGTAGTTGAAATACTCAGTTTTTGAGGCAAATATTTGGGGGGAAAATATGCCATATAATAGGAAATTTCATTCTGTAGAAAGTTGCGTTTTCACTGATGTAGTTTCGCTTTAAACTGATTAATACAAGCAATAACTCTGTTATGTTTTTATTTATTTATTATTGTTTTTTATTCCTCATAATTTCATAGTATTATTAGCATAATATATATACAGATAAGTAAATAAATCTGTTATTATTACGTTTTTGAAACAAGAAGAAAAAACAGTGGAACACTAACTATTAACTCAACAAAAGTCCTAATCGGTCATCTGATGTTTTATAATCTTAGGAGCCAACTAATAAGCATACAATATAAATAGTTTCATATTGTCATTTAGTGTATTTTATATCAGATTATTATACACCAACCCAATGCATACAGATCTGTAATGAAATGTATTAAATAAGATGATATGAATGTTATATGTTCGTGAAATGTCCTTTTATAATGTATTATACATATTCTGCTATGCTTTCCCGTGAATGATGCAGTTTTCTCAGCGAATGGTGTTATATTTCATCGTTTTGAAACAGTGGAAGGTGGCATTTTCTTAACCACTGCTGGTGTTTCGTATTCCTCCGAGGCTGGATATACTTTTTTTCTGACAATCGTGTACAGTTAGTTATAAAACAGTATGGGACATACTTATTCAAGACCTATTTCTTATTGCGAACGTTCACCCTAACATAAGTTGTTGTGCTGTTGTGAATTGTAGTGAATACAATTGGATAACAAATATACTAGCAAAATGCATTGGAAATCAATAAAGATATTTAGTGTTTGTTTTGTGATCGGACATATGGGTTTTCTCCGGGTACTCCGGTTTCCTCCCACATGAATGACCACCTATACGCTTGCCAACGAGAGTGATTAATATAAGTTGTTAAAACTTGCTTCGCAATCGTTGTAAAATAAATAAAGTATTAAAAATCAGAGTGTGTGTTTACTAGTGTAAGATAGGATGTTCTTTTGAATTATTGCTATTTTCTGACAATGATGGATGCACTTTAGTTATTTTCTGGCAATCGTGTACAGTTAGTTATAAAACAATATGCGACATCATTATACAGGACCTATTTCTTATTGCGAACTAACATAAGTTGTTGTGCTGTTGTGAATTGTAGTGTAATAACGTTCCCGACAGGGGCAGTTAAAGTGAATAAAGTTGGATAACAAGTATATTAGCAAAGTTCATTGGAACCCGTAAAATAATGAGTGTTTGTGTTTACTAGTGTAAGTTATGATTGTATTTCATCATGCGATCACCGAAATATCTGGAAATATTTCGGTGATCACTCGCTGAAATAAATTCCAATCTTACACTAGTCTAATAAACACACTATATAACAATTATAATATATAATAGATTAGGACTTTATTTTATTTCGTGATCTCCGACATATGTGAAAATACAAACTTCGGTGATCACTCGATGAAATAAATTCCAATCTTACACTAATGAACACAAATAGCCTCTCTTTCGTGGCTACTTACCATTACATCTGTTTGGAGAAAATCCGGTGGGGCATGTGCACCTATCTGGTGATGCACACTTGCCTCCGTTGGGACAGGAAGTTGAACCAAAACATACAGCTAAAAGATATCACAATATTATTTTTTAAGACGAGAAGATCACTGGAAATATATAGATAGCAAAGCACTAAGAGTGTTGCGTGTGGTTACTTTGTTGCACAGCAACATATTGATATCAAATATTCACTTTATTTAGATTACTTTGCCGTCATTTACAACATGGCGCGCCCTCGGTATACGTCGTATCTAAGCCGGAAAATACCGAAGTCGCATATGTTCGTTTTTTATAAACTTAGAATAGATATGATAACATATATTTGCGGGTGACAAGTTATGCATCTTTAAAGAATCAATAAGTTATGACTTCTTAATATGGACAAACATATTTTACTACAAGATTTTAGTCTTGATTGTGATTGCATTTCAGCATAACGGACGTTTCCGGATTCTCAAATATTCGGTAATCTCCGGCATGTGCTACTTTACATATTAATACGCAAGAATCGTTTGTTGTTGTTTTTTTGTTCAAATACAAGCATAGAGAATAGCACGCGGAGTGATGCAAATCCCCGATGTGTACATGCACATTGGACCGGTTTCTGCCCAAATACAATGTCTTCCTCTTGAGCCAACCATCTATATAACCACACAGTTTAATCAAATTTCACACACAACTTTTTGATTTACCCTGCTAACACCAAGACACACGCAGCCAAAAACAATAACCGTTCCGCGTAAAACGATATATAACTGCATTGGACGGCTATACACCGACTGCGCCGACTGCGTTCTTTCCGACGTTAGCGTAATAAATATAGGAACTATGTTGTGACATGGCATATTGTCATACGTTGAAGTTGCGGTCGTGCTTTGGTTTTTGTTATTAAAAATTCGTTAGAATTCCTACATGAAGATCATTTTACCAACCGCTAAATTAGATATCATAACTGGTTTTAGATGAGGAATACTGTGTGTTTTACGGTTTATTTATCGTCGATACCGGTTGCCCATATGAGCGACGCCTCCTGAAGAGATTAGTCATTTTAGATTTTGGAGGATAGTGAAATGATACAGACAGAGACCCATTCCAGAGTCTCCTCTGGTTCTTTTACGTGCACGGTGTAAAACACCGACACGAGACCTCGGTTTAACATCCCATCTGAAAGACTGTTAATTTCATTACGGGCAGACGGGTCAGATTACCAGTCCAGCGTGTTACCACTGGACTACAGAGGAATACACATCTTTGGCACAGATATTTCACCGGAAATATATAGTTTGTGTTTATTCATGAGTAATAAAGGTCAAAACCGGCCTGCCTAATACAATTTGTGTTATTAGTAAGTGCCTAATAAACTTTTCATAACCATTCGTGTGTGACGTCATAATTATTTTTTATTATGTTCACAGGTATGATAAACTTTAAATCAGGAATATTCGGTAATATTTCCTCTCTAATGCTTTTATTTTTTATCAGAAGATACTTATTAAGGAGTAATAAAGTTTAGGTTACTGTCTTATAAAGTTTAATTTATTAGGAAGTCGTGATAGCGTAGTGGTAATGCGTTCGCTTCAGATGCGAAAGGCCCAGAGTTCGAACCCCGCTGGAGCCGTTACGATTGTGCCCTTAGGTAAGGCATTTAAATGCCACATTGCCTATTCTCTCTCTCGTGTGATGGATTCCATCAGGAATGAGGTCTCGAGAGTGATTAATATAAGTTGTAAGAACTTGTTTCACAATCGAGCCAAAATAAATGTGTTTATATTCGCCTAATTAATAAAATTTATAAGACAGCAACCTAATATTCTTCATAACCAAGCACCGTAGCCAGAGGCAAATTTCAACCGAGGCAATCTAAGGGGGTCCGGGGGCATGTTCCCCCTTAATATTGTTGGGGTATAGAAGCGTCCTGCGTTTTCTGATTTAATGAGTTTAGACGTATAATTATGTACTGACCGTTCAGCTCTCTAGCAGTCAACATTTTATATAGCAAAGGGATATGTTTTTGCATTTTATTTATTTTTGCTTTGGAAATGTTAACCGATGCAGCTGCCTCGGTGTGCATCAGTATGGCTACGTGCCTCTATTTAGTATAATCGTTGACATACATTGGCACAATAGTAAGTGCTTACGTGTGTTGCATCCATTGCCGGTATATCCGTTGCAGCAGACCTGTCTGCTACAGGTCTTCGTACAAGGGTAGTAGGTCGTTCTATATAAAGGAATAACCGGAAATTGATCATGTGATAATGAACATGTTTACTCCGAGTACTCAGGGTACTCCGGTTTCTTTTTTTTAAATTTATTTTAATTTAAGTTTATTTAACGTCGCTACCGATTTCCCATTAGAGCGACGGGCAGTTTACCTAACAACACCTTTCCTGGGCAGGCTCCAGTGGTTATCCAGTACTTGATGCACCAACCTCCGTAAGAAACTGCCAACTTTTTCATATAAATGAGACACGGTCTGAGCGGGGCTCGAACCCGTGACCATCAGAGATGATAGGTTACTCCGGTTTCTTCCCACACGAATGACCACCTATACGCTTTCATCCGCGCCAACGAGAGTGATTAATATCACAGGGATTCGGCACGTTTGGGGGTACTAGTATATATATTTAAGTACAGGGATTCTACTATGTGGGATGTCAGATTTCGCATCGATCAGTAAAATCAGAACGCTCGTTTCAACGCGAACTGCGCGGCTTGAAAAATGTTCAAAACAAATTGAAAAATTCTACGAAATCTCTTTTTGATGTACATTTTTGCCGAATAAACATACACGTTAGTGGAAACACATTTTATTGATAATGTTAATCACTGTTAAAACTCTCCCGTCGAATTTTGTTGTTGTTGCTGACAGAACCCGTGTCCTAGTATGGAAATGTGACCTGATATGGCCAATGTCTGTGGCAATTGTTTGCAAAGTATACATGCATGCAGCTTAAAGTTGTGTTGTATTTGAAGAACAATATAAAGACTCGGGATAGGCGTTATATTTGGACAGATTTGTACAAAATTGTTTCAGATAGGGCCATTTTACTGATCGATGCGAAATCTGACATCCCACAGAGTAGAATCCCTGTACTTAAATATATATATATTAGTACCCCCAAACGTGCCGATTCCCTTTGATTAATATAAGTTGTTAAAATTGGCTTCGCAATTGTTTTAAAATAATTAAAGTTTAAGCGTAACATGGTTACTGGACTACATTCGTGAATATTAAATGAGTTGCATCATCGCAAGTCTACAACCGTTATGTCAAAGTCGGTTATGTCAAATTATCGGGTTATCTCGGATCAAAGTCCCGTTTCAGACACTATCATTGTACATAGATAGTTTATTTTTCAAATTCAATAAGCCAGAGGCCCATGAGAACATACAACAAACATAAACATATATATTATACAGTGACGCAACAAGATGACAATAACACAGTGACAATGCATACAATCAATGGCAGAAATATTTATAACTCTCATGAACAGTGTACTCAAACCGTAATGCTCATAGTTTCATACAACACCCAAAATATGCATAGTCATGCGGAGAAGGTGTTAACTATACAACAATCAATTCAAGTATTAATTCGGTGGTGCATTGCATAATAATATATAGATTTAGAATAGGTACTTTAATTACTTCATTAAACCTTTACATCAGCATGTACAATGTGTAAAATGTATAAGCACTACTTATGTAGCTCGGGCCTTAAACAAAACAGTTTCAGCAATTCATATGCAATGTACTGATTGACTTTAACTGAAATGTATAGGCATCTATGCATAGTCATGACAAGTGTATATTAGTAGTACATGCAGCTCTTTGGGTGAAGTGTATAAAAAGTACATGCAGCTCTTTGGGTGAAGTGTATAAAAAGTACATGCAGCTCTTTGGGTGAAGTGTATAAAAAGTACATGCAGCTCTTTGGGTGAAGTGCATAAAAAGTACATGCAGCTCTTTGGGTGAAGTGTATAAAAAGTACATGCAGCTCTTTGCTTTTTTCTATTTATAGTAACTCATTTGCATATAAGGTAATATAAAGTAGGTTACGCGCGTGCGCGTATATTTTTAGTATATTGATGATATATCGCGCAACTACCGATCTCTTTACTTGTTGCGTATACGTCACCACCACCACTACCGAGCTCTTTGCTTTTTTTGGTATACGCGTCACTATATAGCCTATTGGTAATAGCTTTATAAATAGCGATCTCGTACCATTCTATAAATATAGACTACGAACCGATCCATAAATAACCAACGCTTCTATATAAATATAGACCGATTAGAACGGTCTCAGTCCTCAAGCGGCTTCAACGAATATACGGGTAAGTTCATTATATTATTCGAGCTAGGCGTACGTTTTTATCGAGTAAGAAATCATAATTACAAACTTAACCTATGTACGAAAATGAATAATATATATCTTACCTCGTTACGTATACTTCCATAAAAACGCGATAAATTATTAATAATCCGTAATGTACGTTTTACAGGGCCATGTCACTAGACACCTCATAGCCATAGCGTATATGAAACACGAATAAAGTACACGTATTTTATCGTATAGAGTGATTCAACGATTAATATAAATGTCCGATTAGGCATTGTTCCATGCCCGTCTTCAAGATACGGAGCACAGCTACAACCGCACGATACATCTCAGTTTAGGCACCTCACCCCACAACATCAGTACAGAAAATGAATTCGAAAACCGTTTGCACCAGTATTTACTACAAAATCCGTCATTAGTGTCATGGAAGGCCATAGAAATACGTAAACATAGAGAACACAGCATGGAACCATAAATCCTATCATTTCGTATGACGCACGTTAATTATCTGCTCGGAATGCCTCCAATAATGAATCCAAGCGGTATGAGGTTATATGGTTGCCAGTTGACCCTAAATAATCTTATCCGGGAATGCGAGAAATATTTCTAGCCCAACTGACGCAGTTAATTATAAATAGCTCGAGTCATGATTCTAAACAAATCCAAGTAATTAATACGTTTACATATCGAGGTTGCTTTCACATGACAACTGAAGTGTTCCAAATTGGACAGGTCGTAAACAACTATACCTGACAAATTTCTCTGGGCTACAACATAACGGTTTATCTGATAAGCCCGGAGCGCGTACATAACTTAATCCTCGGCTAATTGGTCTTAATTGATACGGAGATATCCCAACGATGTTGAAGACAGGGCTTGCTTCTGAATCATCACAACTACGCTATCTCATAAAACAAGAACCGGCTGTGATGATTCATTAATGGACACTATTTTTAACACCCAAACAAGATTGTCTTTAAGACGTATCTACAAATAATTAAAATCGCTTTCGTTCGCTAAATGTATGCGTACTTGGCGTGGGCAATTCTTATAATCACTGCCTACCTGTCTCTCTGTCTCTCTGTCTCTCTGTATGTCTGTCTGTCTGTCTGTACGTCTGTCCGCCCGTCTGTATGCCTGTCTGTCTGCCTGTCTGCCTGCCTGCCTGCCTGCCTGCCTGTCTGCCTGCCTGTCTGCCTGCCTGCCTGCCTGCCTGCCTGCCTGCCTGCCTGCCCGCCCGTCCGGCCGTACGTCCGCCCGCCCGCCCGCCCGCAGCCCGCAGCCCAACTGTTGTCTGTCTGTCTGTCCGTCCGTCCGTCGTCCGTCCGTCCGTCCGTCCGTCAGTCCGTCCGTCTGTCCGTCTGTCCGTCTGTCTGTCTGTCTGTCTGTCTGTCTGTCTGTCTGTCTGTCTGTCTGTCTGTCTGTCTGTCTGTCTGTCTGTCTGTCTGTCTGTCTGTCTGTCTGTCTGTCTGTCTGTCTGTCTGTCTGTCTGTCTGTCTGTCTGTCTGTCTGTCTGTCTGTCTGTCTGTCTGTCTGTCTGTCTGTCTGTCTGTCTGTCTGTCTGTCTGTCTGTCTGTCTGTCTATCTGTTGTCTGTCTGTCTGTCTGTCTGTCTGTCTGTCTGTCTGTATGTCTGTTGCTGTCTGCATGTCTGTCTGTCTGTCTGTCTGTCTGTCTGTATGTCTGTCTGTCTGTCTGTCTGTCTGTCTGTCGTCTGTCTGCTGTCTGTCTGTCTGTCTGTCTGTCTGTCTGTCTGTCTGTCTGTCTGTCTGTCTGTCTGTCTGTCTGTCTGTCTGTCTGTCTGTCTGTCTGTCTGTCTGTCTGTCTGTCTGTCTGTCTGTCTGTCTGTCTGTCTGTCTGTCTGTCTGTCTGTCTGTCTGTCTGTCTGTCTGTCTGTCTGTCTGTCTGTCTGTCTGTCTGTCTGTCTGTCTGTCTGTCTGTCTGTCTGTCTGTCTGTCTGTCTGTCTGTCTGTCTGTCTGTCTGTCTGTCGTCTGTCTGTCTGTCTGTCTGTCTGTCTGTCTGTCTGTCTGTCTGTCTGTCTGTCTGTCTGTCTGTCTGTCTGTCTGTCTGTCTGTCTGTCTGTCTGTCTGTCTGTCTGTCTGTCTGTCTGTCTGTCTGTCTGTCTGTCTGTCTGTCTGTCTGTCTGTCTGTAAAATGTCGTAGCTCCCATCTAATTTATACGCATATAGGATTAATTGCAACAGGAATAACAGTCGGAATGACTGGAAAATGCAATGTCAAAAATGAGAACGAAATATTTATTTCGCTATAAATCCCGACATTATACAGCAATATGTGTGTAGTTCATTAGTACACGTATATTTACCACCGTGAGGGTAACATAAGGCTGTCCGATTAACGCATTGGATAGCATTTCGTTAGTGTTGGACTAAGAGAATTAACTCGTAAACGTTCCTATCTGCAACATAAAAAGGGTTATTTCCCTTTACTGCATAGCTGTAATGACCGCATTTATGTCGTTATCTTAACAGTGTATAGCCCTTACTGTTCGTCTCTCCTATTGTATCGATGTTATTTAATTAGTTTATACAAATTTATTTTAGCTCGATCAGGAATGACTACATGTATACTTTCATTCCCACCAGTGAGAGTGATTCATATAAGTTGTTAAAGCTTCTTTTCCCAATTGGGTTTAAAGTCCCGTTTATGAAAATAAAAAAAATATTTAAACGTAACTATAAGTTAGTTCTAATATACGCGTATCGACGTCACGAGTCCGACGCTACCCTTCATTTTGATCTTTCGATATATCTATAATACTGATTATCTCCCTTTAATCGTAAATAAGTTTGAAGAAAAATGAACTTTCGAGGAAACTGTCCGTGTTTGGTATCTTCGGAAAGATCTCGAAGAGACAATGACGAAACCGCGACTCAATTAATGGTCCGACCTCATACCGGAAGTAGCGATCCGAAAAACCGGAAGTACCGATATAAATTCGTTATAAAAGCTTTATTATAGGACCTATCTATCCGGGGGTTTCGATAAACGATTATACGTTCCGAGCCTAAGATTTTCAAAATGGAGGATAAAAATGGCGGCAAAACACTATATCGCTTATTAACGGTCCATTCGAATCGGTGTGTGCCATTTCTGTCCGTACCTACCATTAATTCTAATTACATAGCTAATGTCCGTACACACTCCCTCTACGCATTCTCGTTATACCGATTATATTTATTATTTCAGTTTTTGTCTCCGTCGTTTCGATATAAGACGCTACAATCGCATTTTGGTGTAGTTAATCTGATAAAAAAATTAAACGCGTTA
>CM026400.1:38161465-38217229 GCA_014843695.1 Archivesica marissinica | reverse complement strand
ATCATTTTGATACGCCGTCGTAACGTTTCATAGAGCTAGTTATTTCTATTTCATGTAGCATCATTTCTGTACATCTCATTTTGATACGCACGCGTATCATTTGAGAAACAATGTTACTAGAATTATTTCTAATTTTCATGTCGATTCTCTCTTTTCACATTTCTGTAGATTTCATTTTGATATGCCTGCGTATCATTTATGATACCTTGTTTGTCAAAATTATGCTAATCATCATGCATTTTCATACAACATTTTCTCACTCTCACCTGTGTTTTGTTGTTTTTTAAGAAAATATATGAAAAATAACAGGGCATTTTAGATGCTCAAATGCCCAATATTGGCATTTTAAAAAGGGAATGAATAGACATTCCCTTTTTAAAATGGACTGCGTTATACATACATACAACCTGTTTTTGTGGGTGATTCTTAAAATTGTTTGGGTTTTTTATTGTTGTTTTTTTTGTGTGTGTTTGTATTTAACTTGTGAATAGATGGTGACACTAATAATTGTGTGTCTCTTGACTCGAGGCTGATAACTGATTTTTTTTTCCATTTCAGTATTTCAAAATTTTGGGTTTTTATAAGTATTTAATTATCAATTAGCGACTGTTCCTCGGTTTTAATATGTAAATAGGTGGTAACGGATAGGACCGGCCGGGGACAGTGTGTTTAGGCAACCCCATGATTGTTATCGAGTCGACGGAATAGTGTACTCATAAAATACAAAATAATAATATTGTGAATTTGTGTACTTTGCTATGTAATGAGTGTTTAACATTACCTAGTTCTTCAACGCATACCATATGTAGCCATATAAATTCCGTAGAACAGTGTGAATCTAAAACACGAAATAGTGTGAAATTGTGTACTTTTCTATGCAACGAGTGTTTAACATTACCCAGTACGTCTAACAACAGTGTATGTAATCATACAGACCAACATGATATAGCTACCCACAAGAATATTGATTTGACTTTACATGATAACCATAATGATAAACCTGAATCTACCCCACCAAAACCATATAGTGTTAATTTTCAAAATGACTTTAAAATTGGCCGTTTTAAACGTGTGTGGCCTTAAACGTAAGACCAAGTACCCAGAATTTGTTGAAAAGGTCCATTCATATGATATTTTATGTATTGCCGAGACAAAACTAGAGGAATATGACATAGTTGATATTAAGGACTATACATTTCTGTCTAAACCCAGAAAAGATCCCCATATGAGAAAATCTGGAGGCATTGGCTTTTTTATTAGATCACGTCTACTAGATTATATTGAAATTTTGGTGTCTGACTTGCGAGTATGTTTTTTGGGTTAAACTGAAAAACACTTTATTTGAAAATTTCGAAAATAATCTCATTATTGGGGCAATGTACATCCCGCCGCAGCAGTCCAGATTATTTAATGATGAATTTTTCTTATTTCAGAACGATGTGTCCAATATGTGTAATAAATATGAATATCGTATTTTGTTAGGTGACACGAATGGACATACCTCTGTATTACAGGATTATATTTCTGTCGATAACTTTCTCGCTGATCAGTTTGGTTTTGATGAGGAAATAGTAAGTGTATACAACTCGGTGGACGTTATTTCAAACTATAATGTCTCAATTAATAGAGCTTCGAAAGATACTAAAGTAAATTCTTCTGGATCAAAATTCCTTGACACTTGTAAACACAATAATTTATTTATACTGAACGGCAGAATAGGGACCGACAAGGGCGTTGGAGACTTTACATTTAGAGATACGTCAATAGATTATATTGCTGCGTCTAGCCATTGTTTTGCGCATTTCTCAAATTTTAATATAAGCTATGTAGATTCTTTTTTCCTGATGGTCACGCGCTACTTTCCCGCGATCTTAAGTTTTACCGCTCAAATGCAAATGAATTAAATACCCCGAATGTAAATGAAAGTTGTAAGGAGGATTTATTGCGCAAACCGCCCAAGTGGTTGGATTCTTTAAAAAACGAATTTACTGCAAATATTGACCTAAACAAACTAAACGATATCAAAACGGTTCTGGCAAGTTCTTATGAAAACCCTACCAAACATACTATAAATGATGTGTCGAAAATGATTGGGGAGTTATTTAATGATTCTGTGCATGCAACGTTTCCCAACAATACCAACGGTTTACATTATTTTAAATTTATGGATGAAGCGCCCACAAATAATAAACCCTTCTTCGGTCCTCAGTGTAAGAAAGCGAGATCCAAATATAACAAAGCTCGCCGACAGTATAATCTCCATAAGACGGATTACTGTAAACAGCAACTAAATCGTGCAAGTAGATTTATAAGCAAACGATGAATACATATATACGGTTACATAAATCTAGGAACGAACGAAAATTGCGTGAAATGCATTCAAAATGTCCAAAAGAATTTTGGAAGGTAATAAATAATATCAATAAGCCGGCGCAAAGTAAAATACCCGATGCACAAGCGTTTTTTAACCATTATAAAAAGGTAAATTTAAACGTAGATCACACAGATTCAATAGATTTCCAATATGACCAGAATAATGCCGATGCCATATTGAATTGTCCAATATCTCCACAAGAAATAAATAAAATGATACTTAAATGCAATAATGCAAAGGCTGCATCCCCATATGACTATATTGTCACAGAATGACTGACTGGATTGTCTACTAAAGAGATGAACACCGTGATCGCTCAATCGTTCTTTACTAATTACATAAAGACATAGTTATATATATACATAAGAACATCATAATTGTCACATCAATGAGACTGGCAACTATACCAGCTAAAGAAATAGTTCAGTCCAACGACTATGCTCCGTTCGACTGACGAACCGAATGTACTTATGCCCCGCTGTTCGTTTAACTAAAACGTTTCACTGTGACTCTACTCTGTGTAGATAATCCGTCTCTCTGAGTTACTAAGAACTAGGCCCTGTAACACGACCCTCAGTGCTACTTTAAATACTAATGGTTATCAAGAACCCGGCACTGTAAAATTACGCAAGTGCTAACTTAATTTAATTCATAACTGAATAACTCCGGCACCATACTTATAAGTCCAGAACTTGGTTGGTACTGACTGCCCTGTGGCGAAGTCCTTAAAGGCGCCTACGACCTTAGCCTGACGAGTCCGGACCGGTTGATCTATATCGTGGTTGGTAATGGACACGCCTGTGCTGTGCCACTACCCCGACCGTCTCCGCCACCTCTCGTTGACGACCTTCGGTACCTCACACCAGTATACTCATTGAAGCGTCTCGCTCCTTACATAACCCGTGATGCGACTACAAGTATAAGCTTGGGTGTACAATCATGATACTACCTAACGCCATGATCAAGTCTCAGCTAGACAATATATAGCTTTACATATTAAATATCTTTCCCGCAATCTTCGGTACCTTATACAATACTAATACACTCATGGCATCTATATGACCTTACAGTTCACCTGGTTCGATTCAATTCGTACACGTATTACAACTAAACACTAATTATTCCGGCGGTCCAACCCCAGCTAACCGTTCGCGGTCCAACCCCAGCTAACCGTTCGCCCTTTATACGGTGGCTTGATGATCAAGGCACCTGCTGTGCACCCCCCAACACATAAGTGCTATAATAATATGCTTGAAGTATATACAAGGTTACCCCTTGGTGACTGTCACTAGCTACGCTCCTGCCTCTCCAGTGCATGAGCTACCGTCACCCAAGGTTATACCTAATACGGTTCTCCCTATTGGTGACTGTTACCCTCAGTACCAGTCACTCGCTACGCTCCTGCCTCTCCAGTGCATATATGCTATATTACGGGTGGTTAATAACATAAGTTCAGCTTACACAAGCCTTGTATCAACTGCCCACTATAGAGACATTGGTTCGGTCCCGACCCTATCACAATATAGCTACAATTCGATGATCTTAGCGATAATACGGTGCATGTCTATCCCTCTTGGCGATCACACTAACCGCCCCAGACATCAAGCGCTAAAGACTCTCCTTACTATAAACACACTTTCATAATGAACCGAAGACAAATAAAATTGCTTTACCAGGTTCATATGCCAATTTAACCTGTATAAATATTATCAACGCTTTCTTCCCAATACGCTACAGATAACTAAAACAAACTATGACCTACCCAGTCTGCCGCGTACATTGGTCACCGTTCCTACACCCAGTGATTTTCCAAGTGGTGTGACAACGAGCATACTGCGTGAGTCCATATATATAGGGTTTATGACGAGTTTACACACAACCCTGGCCTGTACACTTCGATGTAACGTGAATTAATCGTGCGCTGCCTGCACGCTAATATAATCTTACCCTGCTCAGCCTACCGATACCTTGCAATAAGCATAACGGTACACGGTACCCTTTAAACCTATACGTTATCTTAAAGTATTTAACTCGTCTATTAAAGCTCAGCGTTTAAAACCCTGTTAACTCATAAAATAATACTAACTTACGCGGTCTTATCATAAGACCCCCTTGAGACACTGACCTTAATGAACAACTCACTTAAGGCCTAAATCAGCGTACTGTCATTTTGTTACATATATATATAATGAATATTTAAAATGTACTACAACTGATATGCTTCCAGTTTATACGTCATTCTTCAACATGATTTTTAACACGGGAATAATCCCGGA
Organism: Archivesica marissinica; assembly: GCA_014843695.1. Taxonomy (NCBI): domain Eukaryota; kingdom Metazoa; phylum Mollusca; class Bivalvia; order Venerida; family Vesicomyidae; genus Archivesica; species Archivesica marissinica. The sequence goes on along the minus strand of CM026400.1, from coordinate 38,212,579 downwards.
AACCTGGTTAATCGGAACTATCAAACATATCTTTAAAAAGAAGGGTTCCACACTTCAGCCATCAAACCATAGACCTATTACAATATTAAGTTGCCTAGGTAAACTCTTCACAGCTATACTGAATGAACGTGTAACTCGTTTCCTTAACCAATATAACTTACTGAACGAAAACCAGGCGGGCTTCAGGGCAAATTACTCAACATGTGACCATATTTTTACTTTAAAATATTTGATTGACAAACTTAGACAACAGAAGAAGAAACTCTACTGCTCGTATGTGGATTTCTCCTTAGCATTCTATCAAATTTGGAGGGCGGGTCTGTGGAGCAAGCTAACTAAAAATGGAATAAATGGGGATATCTTTAAAATAATATACATGTACTTAGATATTAAATCTTGTGTGTCAGTTAACGATAATCTCTCCACATTTTTTAAAAGCAAGTGGTGTTCGTCAAGGAGAACATTTGTCGCCCATTTTATTTTCTATCTATTTAAACGATTTAGAATCATATCTAGAGGTTAACAACTCTGGTCTGAAACTTGATCAACCGCATATAGACGTAAACACATACCTTAAGATTTTTATTTTGTTATATGCAGATGATACAGTTATTGTAAATGACGACCCTGAATCATTTCAGCACATGTTAAACGAATTCAATACATACTGTAAAATATGGAAGCTACAAATTAATATGACTAAGATGAAAGTTATAGTTTTTGGCACTAATAAACCGGGTAATTTTAAATTTACTTTAAATGGACAAGTAGTAGAAACGGTTTCTCAAATGCGAAAAAGCAACTAGTTAACCAAGCCAATAAAGCTATGCATATTTTATATTCTAGAATATATAATCTTGATTTACCTATAGATATACAACTAAAGCTTTTTGACCAGACAATACTACCTATTTTAACATACAATTGTGAGGCTTGGGGGTTCGAAAATAATGATATTATAGAACGAGTACATTCAGATTTTCTACGAAAAATTACAAAAAGCAAGAGAAGTACCCCACTTTACATGCTATACGGAGAATTAGGGAGATACCCAATAGATATTATTATTAAATCACGACTGATAAAATATTGGGCAAAAATATTAGCTGGTAGCGAAACAAAGTTATCAAGAGTTTGTTATGAGAACATGTTATGTTCAGCAATTGATTACAAACGGCTCAATTTTGTCAAACATATTTTAAATTCAACAGGAAACACTTTTGTTTGGGTAGCCCAGAAAACCATTGATTTAAAAAATATCCACATAATAGTAAAACGAAATTTAACAGATCAGTTTTTACAAAATTGGAACGGCAATCTAAACAATTCATCTAAAGGTATCAATTATAGATTATACAAGGAAGACGTTGTCCTGGAAACATATTTAACGTCGCTTTCAATAAATTTACGTTTATCTCTATTCCATTTTAGGACTGGAAATCACAGGTTACCGGTGGAAACCGGACGTTGGTCACAGTCTTTTATACCACTTGAAAACCGGACATGTAGGTTATGCCCCCTTAATGACATAGGCGATGAATTTCACTACCTCTTAAAATGCCCGTTCTTTTCAACTTCAAGAAAAGTCTATATCGCACGTCGTTATTATTGTAACCCCAATACGCTGAAATATAAAGATTTACTATGTACAAAATCAGTTAGGACTCTAACTCGACTCGCTATATTTGCGAAAATCATAATGACTCAATTTAAACGTGAATAGCTATATTTTGCGGCGCATATCAATTATCCTACCACTCCAGTACATACATAATTATATAACGAAAATAACTTAGCACAACTTGAAATTATTAATCGAACAGTTTCAAGTTAAAGCAACCCGCATATTGCGCATATGTACGAACCCGTATCTATAGACAGAACATTCTAACTTGCATAATTGTGAATTACAAATGCACGGTTAATTCATTGCCCACGACTTTCCGACTTGTGTATGTGACGTAAATGTTTTCCATACAAATATAAACCCATGTAAAACTACTATAATTATATAGGTTTGATTCATATCAACTAAATCCAGTGCGCAATGAATATGACCGTGTGACAATGTTCTCACGGTATTTTTCTAAACAGTCTTATTGCCGTATGTAGTAGCATATTAGTGATTAATTCATTTGGTCAATGTTTATATATCTTTCACAGACACCGATATTCATATGAGCATGCATACGTATTTAGAAATAGTCCACATAAATATGTCCATACATTCACCTGGATGTGTTTGTGTAACTTATATTACATTTTTGTAATTGTCTATAGGTCATATAGTACAATTGCTGTCCCACATGCATGTATACCCAATGTTTATATTTTGTACAACATATTCATGTCATTACATAACCTGTAACCTGACGTTAAATAAAAAGTTGTTGTTGCAGCATTTATTATTTGAAGAACAATATAAAGACTCGAGATAGGCTTTATATTTGGACAGATTTGTACAAAATTGTTTCAGATAGGGCCATTTTACTGATCGATGCGAAATCTGACATCCCACAGAGTAGAATCCCTGTACTTAAATATATATACTAGTACCCCCAAATGTGCCGAATCCCTGTGATATTAATCACTCTCGTTGGCGCGGATGAAAGCGTATATGTGGTCATTCGTGTGGGAAGAAACCGGAGTAACCTATCATCTCTGATGGTCACGGGTTCGAGCCCCGCTCAGACCGTGTCTCATTTATATGAACATGTTGGCAGTTTCTTACGGAGGTTGGTGCACCAAGTACTGGTTAACCGCTGGAGCCTGCCCAGGAAAGGTGTTGTTAGGTAAACTGCCCGTCGCTCTAATGTGAAACCGGTAGCGACGTTAAATAAACATAAATTAAAATTAATTTTAAAAAAAGAAACCGGAGTACCCGGAGTAAACATGTTTATTATCACATGATCAATTTCCGGTTATTCCTTTATATAGAATGACCTACTACTATTGTGCGAAGACCTGTAGCAGACAGGTCTGCTGCAACGGATACACCGGCAATGGATGCAACACACGTAAGCACTTACTATTGTGCCAATGTATGTCAACGATTATACTATGATTGTACTAAATAGAGGCCCGTAGCCATACTGAGGCACACCGAGGCAGCTGCATCGGTTAACATTTCCAAAGCAAAAAATAAATAAATGAAAAATTAAATAAATAAAATGCAAAACAATATCCCTTTGCTATATAAAATGTTGACTGCTAGAGAGCTGAACGGTCAGTACATAAATATACGTCTAATCTCATTAAATCAGAAAACGCAGGACGCTTCTATACCCCAACAATTTTAAGGGGGAACATGCCCCCGGACCCCCTTAGATTGCCTCGTTTGAAATTTGCCTCTGGCTACGGTGCTTGGCTATGGAGAATATTAGGTTGCTGTCTTATAAATTTTAATTAATTAGGCGAGTTTATACACATTTATTTTGGCTCGATTGTGAAACAAGTACTTACAACTTATATTAATCACTCTCGAGACCTCATTCCTGATGGAATCCATCACACGAGGGAGAGAGAAGAGGCAATGTGGCATTTAAATGCCTTACCTAAGGGCACAATCGAAACGGCTCCAGCGGGGTTCGAACTCTGGGCCTTTCGCATCTGAAGCGAACGCATTACCACTACGCTATCACGAATTCCTAATAAATTAAACTTTATAAGACAGTAACCTAAAATTACTCCTTAATAAGTATCTTCTGATAAAAAATAAAAGCTTTAGAGAGGAAATAAATAGAGAGGAAATATGACCGAATATTCCTGGTTTAAAGTTTATCATACCATCTGCGAACATATGACGTCACACACGAATGGTTATGAAAAGTTTATTAGGCAGGGCGGTTTTGACCTATATTACGCATAAAGGTAGAATAAACACAAACTATATATTTCCGGTGAAATATCTGTGACAAAGATGGGTATTCCTCTGTAGTCCAGTGGTAACACGCTGGACTGGTAATCTGACCCGTCTGCCCGTAATGAAATTAACAGTCTTTCAGATGGGACGTTAAACCGAGGTCTCGTGTCGGTGCTTTGCACCGTGAAATTAAAAGAACAAGAGGAGACTCTGGAATGGGTCTATGTCTGTATCATTTCACTATCCTCCAAAATCTAAAATGACTAATCTCTTCAGGAGGCGTCGCTCATATGGGCAACCGGTAGCGACGATAAATAAACCGTAAAACACACAGTATTCCTCATCAAAAACCTGTTATGATATCTAATTTAGCAGTTGGTAAAATGATCTTCATGTAGGAATTCTAAGGATTTTTTAATAACAAAAACCAAAGCACGACCGCAACTTCAACGTATGACAATATGCCATGTCACAACATAGTTCCTATATTTATTACGCTAACGTCGGAAAGAACGCAGTCGGCGCAGTCGGTGTATAGCCGCCCAATGCAGTTATCTATCGTTTTACGCGGAACATTTATTGTTTTTGGCTGCGTGTGTCTTGGTGTTAGCAGGGTAACTCAAAAAGTTTTGTGTGAAATTTGATTAAACTGTGTGGTTATATAGAGGGTTGGCTCAAGAGGAAGACATTGTATTTGGGCAGAAACCGGTCCAATGTGCATGTACACATCGGGATTTACATCACTCCGCGTGCTATTCTCTATGCTTGTATTTGAACAAAAAACAACAACAAACGATTCTTGCGTATTCATATGTAAAGTAGCACATGCCGGAGATTACCGAATATTTGAGAATCCGGAAACGTCCGTTATGCTGAAATTCAATCACAGTCAAGACTAAAATCTTGTAGTAAAATATGTTTGTCCATATTAAGAAGTCATAACTTATTGATTATTTAAAGATGCATAGCTTGTCACAGGCAAATATATGTTATCATATCTATTCTAAGTTTATAAAAAACGAACATATGCGACTTCGCTATTTTCCGGCATTGCCTCATACGACGTATACCGAGGGCGCGCCATGTTGTAGATGACGGCAAAGTAATCTAAATAAAGTAAATATTTGATATCAATATGTTGCTATGCAACAAACTAACCACACGCAACACTCTTAGTGCTTTGTTATCTATATATTTCCAGTGATCTTCTCGTCTTTAAAAATAATATTGTGATATCTTTTAGCTGTATGTTTTGGTTCAACTTCCTGTCCCAACGGAGGCAAGTGTGCATCACCAGATAGGTGCACATGCCCCACCGGATTTTCTCCAAACAGATGTAATGGTAAGTAGCCGAGAAATAGAGGCTATTTGTGTTCATTAGTGTAAGATTGGAATTTATTTCATCGAGTGATCACTGAAGTTTGTATTTTCACATATGTCGGAGATCACGAAATAAAATAAAGTCCGAATCTATTATATATTATAATTGTTATATAGTGTGTTTATTAGACTAGTGTAAGATTGGAATTTATTTCAGCGAGTGTTCAGATATTTCGGTGATCGCATGATGAAAATACAATCATATCTTACACTAATAAACACAAACACTCATTCTGTTAATGAAATTTGCTAATATACTTGTTATCCAATTGTATTCACTTTAACTGCCCCTGTCGGGAACGTTATTTCATCATAGGATCACCGAACTATGTGGAAATACAAATTTCGGTGATCACATGATGAAATAAAATCCTGTCTTACAGTAAACACAAACTATTAATATCTTTATTGGTTTCCAATGCATTTTGCTAGTATATTTGTTATCCAATTTTTTCACTTTACTTGGCACTCATATCACTACAATTCACAACAGCACAACAACTTATGTTAGTGTGAACGTTCGCAATACGATATAGGTCCTGTATAAGTATGTCCCATGTTGTTTTATAATTAACTGTACACGGTTGTCAGAAAATAAAAGTACAAAAGTATATCCAGCCGCGGAGGAATACGAAATACCAGCAGTGGTAAAGAAAATGCCACCTTCCACTGTTTCAAAACGATGAAATATAACACCTCCTTTCGCTGCGAAAACTGCATCATTCACGGAAAAGCATAGCAGAATATGTATAATACATCATAAAAGGACATTTGGTTTAAACATATTTATTCGATAATAATGTACATTACATATACATTGCATACAAAACGAAAATTGATTAAATCGGAAGCTTAAAGCATCTTGAGATTTTCTCCATAAAAGGACATTTCACGAACATATAACATTCATGTCATCTTATTTAATACATTTCATTACAGATCTGTATGCACTGGATTGGTGTATAATAATCTGGTATAAAATACACTAAATGACAATATGAAACTATTTATATGGTATGCTTATTAGTTGGCTCCTAAGATTATAAAACATCAGATGACCGATTAGGACTTTTGTTGAGTTAATAGTTAGTGTTCCACTGTTTTTTCTTCTGTTTTAAAAAAACGTAATAATAACAGATTTATTTACTTATCTGTATATATATTATGCTAATAATACTATGAAATTATGAGGAATAAAAAAACAGTAAAAATAAATAAAAACATAACAGAGTTATTGCTTGTATTAATCAATTTAAAGCAGCATTACATCGTATGAAATAAAATATATTTGAAAAATTCAATGTTTACGTATGGGTAGCAATGCTGCTACACAATCTAACATTATACTGTGTATGCTTATGTTCATTAGGTAAACAGTGATTTCTTGCGATAAAACAAACTCGAAACCGAAAGTAGGACTTTCAGAGTCGGTCGGTCACGCACTTGTTTACAACCGGAACGCATCGTCCGCACTTGTTTACATTCTGATTGCATCGTCCCCATTAATAAATAAATTACTTGATATGTTGATTCATACCTCTGTTAGCTAAGTCTTTAGAGACATGTCTACATCCCCGCGAGGGGTTCGACATTAGAGGAAGATAGATAGATAGTCTTTCATGTTCAAAATATATACGTTGTTTTGTACATCCTATGTTGTTTCACGCATGCGCGCTGTGCGTGTTTATATTTCGTGTGTTGTTAAACAAATTCGCGTATACGACGGTTTATATTTAATGGAATTTTATCGTTTCTGAGCGACTATTTCGATTTTTATAAACACACACACATTAGTATTTATATTTTACCCAAAACATCCTTTATTACGATGTAATGCTGCTTTAAAGCGAAACTACATCAGTGAAAACGCACATTTCTACAGAATGAAATTTCCTATTATATGGCATGTTCTCAAATATTTGCCTCAAAAACTGAGTATTTCAACTACAAACAAACGTCGTATTATATACGTGGTTTGTTGACATAACAAAATAATATACATAATGTCGACATCCATGCTGAGTACAACACGTGTATCTTGAATAACTCGATTTATGGTACATATTTACACACATTTGTACCTATGTATATTTATTTGTAGACTAATCTTAGTTTAATTATCTCTAGACGACACAGTATCACGCGTTAAGTATTGACCCAAATAACAAACAAACGTCAATTCAGGGGCATGGATGACAGTTATATGAAATCCTACTTTCACTTTTGAAAGTTTGTTTGACCACAAAAGCACCGTTTATTGATTCAATGTATTCAGAAGAATGTGTAGTAGCAATGCATGTATACGTTAATAAATGCATGTTTGAACTTTTTGCGATGTAATGTCGCTTTAATATGACATACAGTGGCATGCATGTATAAGCATCCTTCATAGCTACCAGAAACCATTTTTGTACAGGTAATATACGTTCCCGGTTACAAATTATCCATTAAAGACACACCGACCTACTTTCAAATCTCACAAAAGGCACGCAATGATACTGTTACGTCCTCGGTATAGGTTTATCTGTAGTGTTGACTGACAATGAAATGCTTGGATTTTCTCACTTTGCATACGAACAATATTGTACCCCCCCCCCTACACGCCCCCATCTAGATCGTGTCTTTATGCGATAACATGTAAGGTCACCAGCTAAACATGTGTCCCTTGCAAAATTTAACTGATTTATGGCGGATATTTTTATACTTTATTTATTTTACAACGATTGCGAAGCAAGTTTTAGCAACTTATATTAATCACTCTCGTTGGCTCGGATGAAAGCGTATATATGGTCATTCATGTGGGAGGAAACCGGAGTACCCGGAGAAAACCCACCTGTCCGATCTGGCGACCACCGTACCATCTCACATACTTCCCTGTCCGAGGATCGAACCCGGGTCGCATTGGTGAGAAGCGAGCGCGCTAACCACTGTGCTAATCGGACAGCCTATTGAGGATTCGAACCCGGGTTTGGTGAGAAGCGAGCGCGCTAACCACTGTGCTAATCGGACAGCCTATTGAGGATTCGAACAAGAAGTATTTTCAGCCTATGTATTTATTGGCTGAACAAAATAATACCATTCCTTGTGTTTATATACAGATATCAATGAATGTGCCAGCAGTACACATGGGTGTAAACACAATTGTGTAAACACACATGGTTCCTATCACTGCACATGTAGGACTGGCTACACGCTCAACACGGATCTCAAATCATGCATCGGTATGTATATACATATGTACGTTGGTATATGTCAGTATTAAGTGCACACATGCGTCAATGTAAATGTCTAAACACACATGGTTCCTATCGCTGCACATGCAGGACCGGCTACACGCTCAACACGGATCTCAAATCATGCATCGGTATGTATATACATATGTACGTTGGTATATGTCAGTATTAAGTGCACACATGCGTCAATGTAAATGTCTAAACACACATGGTTCCTATCACTGCACATGTAGGACTGGCTACACGCTCAACACGGATCTCAAATCATGCATCGGTATGTATATACATATGTACGTTGGTATATGTCAGTATTAAGTGCACACATGCGTCAATGTAAATGTCTAAACACACATGGTTCCTATCACTGCACATGTAGGACTGGCTACACGCTCAACACGGATCTCAAATCATGCATCGGTATGTATATACATATGTACGTTGGTATATGTCAGTATTAAGTGCACACATGCGTCAATGTAAATGTCTAAACACACATGGCTCCTATCACTGCACATGTAGGACTGGCTACATGCTCAACACGGATCTCAAACCATGCATCGGTATGTATATACATATGTAGAGTCTACATCCGTTATGTCGAATTCTGTCGGACCGAACAAAATACTTCGACATAACCGAAGTTTGAACGAACTTCTACTTTGAACGGACTTTGATCCGACTTCGAGATAACCGGAGAATTCGACATAACCGACTTTGACATAGCGGATGTAGACTATACGTTGATATTACATTGTTATTAATTAAGTGAATTCATATTGGCCTTGTCTTCGGCCTCGGTCCAATATTACTGGCTTCGTCCACAAGACACACATTTTATTTTTGTCCTATGGTCATATAGTAAACATTATCTACTATATGACCATAGGACAAAAAAAAGTAGCCTGTAGCTTCATCCCAATATTGAATAACAAGGCCATTATAAAATCAGTTATTTAATGACAATTTTATTAATTTACTAGACTAGTTTCAACAGTAGCAACAATAGCGGTAGCACGGCTCACCTTCATGGCCACTCATAATTACTACCTGGTAAATGTAGATCCACTTTCTGTTTATAAAAAACGAACATATGCGACTTCGGTATTTTCCGGCATTGCCTCATACGACGTATACCGATGATGTTGTGAACCAGCCAGACGACAGTTTGCACGGTTGACATGTGAAGTTCTGAACTGTGAGAATTGCAAACGGTAGGCTTATTACTTCTATAATTTAATCCAATCTAAATAGCTGTGACTAAATAAAGATCTATTATAGATGTGATAAGCCTAACGTTTGCAATTCTGCATGCTTGTAGACTCAATCCACCAGTTGAATATGCTTGTAGGCTAAATCCACCCGTTGAATATGCTTGTAGGCTAAATCTACCCGTTGAATATGCTTGTAGGCTAAATCCACCCGTTGAATATGCTTGTAGGCTAAATCCACCCGTTGAATATGCTTGTATATCAATCCACCAGTTGAATATGCTTGTAGGATCAATCCACCCGTTGAATATGCTAGTAGGCTCAATCCACCCGTTGAATATGCTAGTAGACTCAATCCACCCGTTCAATATGCTAGTAGGCTCAATCCACCCGTTGAATATGCATGTAGGTTCAATCCACCCGTTGAATATGCAGGTAGGTTCAATCCACCCGTTGAATATGCTAGTAGACCCAATCCACCCGTTGAATATGCTAGTAGGCTCAATCCACCCGTTGAATATGCTAGTAGGCTCAATCTACCCGTTGAATATGCTAGTTGAATATGCTAGTAGGCTCAACCCACCCATTGAATATGCCGGTAGGCTATATCCACCCGTTGAATATGCTAGTAGGCTCAATCCACCCGTTGAATATGCATGTAGGTTCAATCCACTCGTTGAATATGCTAGTAGGCTCAATCCACCCGTTGAATATGCTAGTAGGCTCAACCCACCCGTTGAATATGCTAGTAGACTCTATTCACCCGTTGAATATGCTAGTAGGTTCAATCCACCCGTTGAATATGCATGTAGGATCAATCCACCCGTTGAATGTGCTAGTAGGTTCAATCCACCCGTTGAATATGCATGTAGGATCAATCCACCCGTTGAATGTGCTAGTAGGTTAAATCCACCCGTTGAATATGCATGTAGACTCAATCCAACCTTTGAATATGCTAGTATACTCAATGCACCTGTTGAATATGCTAGTAGGCTCAATCCACCCGTTGAATATGCTAGTAGACTCTATCCACCCGTTGAATATGCTAGTAGGTTCAATCCACCCGTTGAATATGCATGTAGGATCAATCCACCCGTTGAATATGCTAGTAGGCTCAATCCACCCGTTGAATATGCATGTAGACTCAATCCAACCGTTGAATATGCTAGTAGGATCAATCCACCCGTTGAGTATGCTAGTAGACCCAATCCACCCGTTGAATATGCTAGTAGGCTCAATTCACCCGTTGAATATACTAGTAGGCTCAATCCACCCGTTGAATATGCTAGTAGGCTCAATCCACCCGTTGAATATGCTAGTTGAATATGCTAGTAGGCTCAACCCACCCATTGAATATGCCAGTAGGCTCTATCCACCCGTTGAATATGCTAGTAGGCTCAATCCACCCGTTGAATATGCTAGTAGGCTCATTCCACCCGTTGAATATGCTAGTAGGCTCAATCCACCCGTTAGTTTATACAAATTTTATTTTAGCTCGATTGCGAAACAAGTTATTTCAACTTATATAAATCACTCTCGAGACCTCATTCCTGATGTAATCCATCGCCACGAGGGAGAGAGAAGAGGCAACGTGGAATTTAAATGCCTTGCCTAAGGGCACAATCGTAACGTCTCCAGTGGGGCTCGAACTTCGGACCTTTCGCACCTGAAGCGAACGCCCATCCACTGCGCTATCACGACTTCCACCCGTTGAATATGCATGTAGGTTCAATCCACCCGTTGAATATGCTAGTAGGCTCAATCTACCCGTTGAATATGCTAGTAGGCTCAATCCACCCGTTGAATATGCTAGTAGGCTCAACCCACCAGTTCAATATGCTAGTAGACTATATCTACCCGTTGAATATGCTAGTAGGCTCAATCCACCCGTTGAATATGCTAGTAGGCTCAACCCACCAGTTGAATATGCTAGTAGGCTCAATCCACCCGTTGAATATGCTAGTAGACTCTATCCACCCGTTGAATATGCTAGTAGGTTCAATCCACCCGTTGAATATGCTAGTAGGTTAAATCCACCCGTTGAATATGCATGTAGACTCAATCCAACCTTTGAATATGCTAGTATACTCAATGCACCTGTTGAATATGCTAGTAGGCTCAATCCACCCGTTGAATATGCTAGTAGACTCTATCCACCCGTTGAATATGCTAGTAGGTTCAATCCACCCGTTGAATATGCATGTAGGATCAATCCACCCGTTGAATATGCTAGTAGGCTCAATCCACCCGTTGAATATGCATGTAGACTCAATCCAACCGTTGAATATGCTAGTAGGATCAATCCACCCGTTGAGTATGCTAGTAGACCCAATCCACCCGTTGAATATGCTAGTAGGCTCAATTCACCCGTTGAATATACTAGTAGGCTCAATCCACCCGTTGAATATGCTAGTAGGCTCAATCCACCCGTTGAATATGCTAGTTGAATATGCTAGTAGGCTCAACCCACCCATTGAATATGCCAGTAGGCTCTATCCACCCGTTGAATATGCTAGTAGGCTCAATCCACCCGTTGAATATGCTAGTAGGCTCATTCCACCCGTTGAATATGCTAGTAGGCTCAATCCACCCGTTAGTTTATACAAATTTTATTTTAGCTCGATTGCGAAACAAGTTATTTCAACCTATATAAATCACTCTCGAGACCTCATTCCTGATGTAATCCATCGCCACGAGGGAGAGAGAGGAGGCAACGTGGAATTTAAATGCCTTGCCTAAGGGCACAATCGTAACGTCTCCAGTGGGGCTCGAACTTCGGACCTTTCGCACCTGAAGCGAACGCCCATCCACTGCGCTATCACGACTTCCACCCGTTGAATATGCATGTAGGTTCAATCCACCCGTTGAATATGCTAGTAGGCTCAATCTACCCGTTGAATATGCTAGTAGGCTCAATCCACCCGTTGAATATGCTAGTAGGCTCAACCCACCAGTTCAATATGCTAGTAGACTATATCTACCCGTTGAATATGCTAGTAGGCTCAATCCACCCGTTGAATATGCTAGTAGGCTCAACCCACCAGTTGAATATGCTAGTAGGCTCAATCCACCCGTTGAATATGCTAGTAGACTCTATCCACCCGTTGAATATGCTAGTAGGTTCAATCCACCCGTTGAATATGCTAGTAGGTTAAATCCACCCGTTGAATATGCATGTTTTTTTAATTTATTTATACAAATTTATTTTAGCTCGATTGCGAAACAAGTTCTTTCAACTTATATTAATCACTCTCGAGACCTCATTCCTGATGGAATCCATCGCCATGAAGGAGAGAAGAGGCAATGTGGAATTTTTGAATATGCATGTAGACTCAATCCAACCGTTGAATATGCTAGTAGGCTCAATCCACCCGTTGATTATGCTAGTAGGCTCAATCAACCCGTTGAATATGCTAGTAGGCTCAATCCACCCGTTGAAAATGCTAGTAGGCTCAATCCACCCGTTGAATATGCTAGTTGAATATGCTAGCTCAACCCACCCATTGAAAATGCCAGTAGGCTCTATCCACCCGTTGAATATGCTAGTAGGCTCAATCCACCCGTTGAATATGCATGTATGTTCAATCCATCCGTTGAATATGCTAGTAGGCTCAATCCACCCGTTGAATATGCTAGTAGGCTCAATCCACCCGTTGAATATGCTAGTAGGCTCAACCCACCCGTTGAATATGCTAGTAGACTCTATCCACCCGTTGAATATGCTAGTACACTCAATCCACCCGTTGAATATGCTAGTAGGCTCAATCCACCCGTTGAATATGCTAGTAGGTTCAATCCACCCGTTGTATGTGCATGTAGGATCAATCCACCCGTTCAATATGCTAGTAGGTTCAATCCACCCGTTGAATATGCATGTAGAAACAATCCACCCGTTGAATATGCTAGTAGGATCAATCCACCCATTGAATATGCTAGTAGGATCAATCTCCCGTTGATTATGCTAGTAGGATCAATCCACCCGTTGAATATGTTAGTAGACTCAATCCACCGTTGAATATGCATGTAGGATCAATCCACCCGTTGAATATTCTAGTAGGCTCAATCCACCCGTTGAATATGCATGTAGGTTCAATCCACCCGTTGAATATGCTAGTAGGTCAATCCACCCGTTGAATATGCATGTAGGATCAATCCACCAGTTCAATATGCTAGTAGGTTCAATCCACCCGTTGAATATGCATGTATACTTAATCCACCCGTTGAATATGCTAGTAGGATCAATCCACCCGTTGATTATGTTAGTAGACTTAATCCACACGTTGAATATGCTAGTAGGTTCAATCCACCCGTTGAATATGCTTGTAGACTCAATCCACCCGTTGAATATGCTAGTAGGCTCAATCCACCCGTTGAATATGCATATAGGTTCAATCCACCCGTTGAATATGCTAGTAGGCTCAATCCACCCGTTGAATATGCATGTAGGTTCAATCCACCCGTTGAATATGCAGGTAGGTTCAATCCACCCGTTGAATATGCTAGTAGGTTCAATCCACCCGTTGAATATGCTAATAGGTTCAATCCACCCGTTGACTATGCTAGTAGGCTCAATCCACCCGTTGAATATGCTAGTAGACCCAATCCACCCGTTTACAATGCTAGTAGGCTCAATCCACCAGTTGAATATGCTATTAGGCTCAATCCACCCGTTGAATATGCTAGTATGCTCAATCCACCCGTTGAATATGCTAGTTGAATATGCTAGTAGGCTCAACCCACCCATTGAATATGCCAGTAGGCTCTATCCACCCGTTGAATATGCTAGTAGGCTCAATCCACCCGTTGAATATGCATGTATGTTCAATCCATCCGTTGAATATGCTAGTAGGCTCAATCCACCCGTTGAATATGCTAGTAGGCTCAATCCACCAGTTGAATATGCTAGTAGGCTCAACACCGTTGAATATGCTAGTAGCTCATCCACCCGTGGAATATGCTAGTAGGCTCAATCCACCCGTGGAATATGCTAGTAGACTATATCCACCCGTTGAATATGCTAGTATACTCAATCCACCTGTTGAATATGCTAGTAGGCTCAATCCACCAGTTGAATATGCTAGTAGGCTCAATCCACCCGTTGAATATGCTAGTAGACTTTATCCACCTGTTGAATATGCTAGTAGACTCTATCCACCTGTTGAATATGCTAGTAGACTATATCCACCGGTTGAATATGCTAGTATACTCAATCCACCTGTTGAATATGCTAGTAGGCTCAATCCACCAGTTGAATATGCTAGTAGACTCTATCCACCTGTTGAATATGCTAGTAGGTTCAATCCACCCGTTGAATATGCATGTAGGATCAATCCACCTGTTGAATATGCTAGTAGGTTCAATCGACCCGTTGAATATGCTTGTAGACTCGATCCACCCGTTGAATATGCTAATAGGATCAATCCACCCGTTGATTATGCTAGTAGGATCAATCCACCCGTTGAATATGTTAGTAGACTCATTCCACCCGTTGAATATGCATGTAGGATCAATCTACCCGTTGACTATGATTGTAGACTCAATCCACCCGTTAAATACACTAGTAGACTCAATCCACCCGTTGAATATGCTGGTAGACTCAATCCACCCGTTGAATATGCTAGTAGGCTCAATCCACCCGTTGAACATGCTTGTAGGACCAATTCATCAGTTGAATATGCTAGTAGACTCAATCCACCCGTTGAATATGCTAGTAGGCTCAATCCACCCTTTGAATATGCTTGTAGGCTCAATCCACCCGTTGAATATGCTTGTAGGATCAATCCACCCGTTCAATATGCTTGTAGACTCAATCCACCCGTTGCATATGCTTGTAGACTCAATCCACCCGTTGAATATGCTAGTAGGTTCAATCCACCCGTTGAATATGCTAGTAGGCCCAATCCACCCGTTGAATATGCTAGTAGGATCAATCCACCCGTTGAATATGCTAGTAGGCCCAATCCACCCGTTGAATATGTTATTAGACTCTATCCACCCGTTGAATATGTTAGTAGACTCTATCCACCCGTTGAATATGCTAGTAGACTCAATCCACCCGTTGAATATGCTAGTAGACTCTATCCACCCGTTGAATATGCTAGTATACTCAATCCACCCATTGAATATGCTAATGTCGCGTTGGACCAGTACCTAAGCACCTTGAACCAAATATTCTTGCAGAATTTCAACTATGTAAATAGATTGACCTGGCCATTTCTGGATTCCATCTCAAGTCTGTATTTCTATGCGCACACCAGTGAAAGCTTGGAACTAGTTAGCTGAAAACAAGTGGACATTTTTAATACCTATAATACGAATACAGGAGCAGTAATTCTTATCACATAAATTCCCATTTGTCCAGAAAAATAAAATATTGTTTACAGATGTGAACGAATGTCATACAAATAATGGCGGATGCGGCCAAACATGTATTAACTCAGTGGGATCTTACTCGTGTGACTGCAGATCCGGGTACCAACTGAACTCAAACTGGAAGACATGTTCAGGTAATGTATTTCATTTACCAATAAGAATGAGGTAACCATACAAGCAGATTGCTTTCTCCTCAATCCTACATGTATGTACATAGGAATGAGTTAACCATACAAGCAGATTGCTTTCTCCTCAATCATACATGTATGTACATAGGAAAGAGGTAACCATACAAGCAGATTGCGTTCTTCTCAATCCTACATGTATGTACATGGGAAAGAGATAACCATACAAGCAGGTTGCTTTCTCCTCAATCCTACATGTATGTACATAGGAAAGAGGTAACCATACAAACAGATTGCTTTCTCCTCAATCCTACATGTATGTACATGGGAAAGAGATAACCATACAAACATATTGCTTTCTCCTCAATCCTACATGTATGTACATAGGAATGAGTTAACCATACAAGCAGATTGCTTTCTCCTCAATCATACATGTATGTACATAGGAAAGAGGTAACCATACAAGCAGATTGCGTTCTTCTCAATCCTACATGTATGTACATGGGAAAGAGATAACCATACAAGCAGGTTGCTTTCTCCTCAATCCTACATGTATGTACATAGGAAAGAGGTAACCATACAAACAGATTGCTTTCTCCTCAATCCTACATGTATGTACATGGGAAAGAGATAACCATACAAACATATTGCTTTCTCCTCAATCCTACATGTATGTACATAGGAATGAGTTAACCATACAAGCAGATTGCTTTCTCCTCAATCTTACATGTATGTACATAGGAAAGAGGTAACCATACAAGCAGATTGCTTTCTCCTCAATCCTACATGTATGTACATAGGAAAGAGGTAACCATACAAGCAGGTTGCTTTCTCCTCAATCCTACATGTATGTACATAAAAGAGATAACCATACAAGCAGATTGCTTTCTCCTCAATCTTACATGTATGTACATAGGAAAGAGGTAACCATACAAGCAGATTGCTTTCTCCTCAATCCTACATGTATGTACATAGGAAAGAGGTAACCATACAAGCAGGTTGCTTTCTCCTCAATCCTACATGTATGTACATAGGAAAGAGATAACCATACAAGCAGATTGCTTTCTCCTCAATCTTACATGTATGTACATAGGAAAGAGGTAATTATACAAACACATTGCTTTCTCCTCAATCCTACATGTATGTACATAATATTTATACTTGATTCTGTTTATTCAAAGAAATAAATACTGTTTAAACTAATCTATTTCATTTAACCAAATAACTTTATCATTGAGCCACCGCCATCTTTGAACTGTGTACATTTATTATGAGAATGTTGAATTATCACAATCATTGGCGAACAAGTGAGCACGTCATATATGCATGAAATGTTAAAGATTATAATATGAAATTACCTTTTGCATTTAAATTAGCTACGAAATTGTATACAATCAGGGCACATGCATTCATCGAAGGAAAAGCAATACAGATGTCAATATCTCCTAATCAATCCACTTGTCTTGATAGTTGTATTGTATGTATGTTATATGTACAGATGTTATATGTACAGATGTTATATGTCATGTTTATCTGGATAAATAAAATATGTTTAAACCAATATTTCCTATTCATATAAATTAACATCAGTATACTGAAAGGGACTAGAACGGAAAAAAACATGCATAGTTCTTTTCCCTATCAATTGATTGATATACAAAAGGCAGGAGAATAATATATATAACAATGAATATACGTGGAATATATTCTAGGTATATGCTAAAGAATTTCAGAAGTTATTGTATTAGTGAGTCAATATAGTTTTGGATGTTAAAAGGAAAATGGTTAATATTTAAAGGAATATTTAAAGAAAGCTCAAGAACGTGAAATATAAAATTGGAGCACGAGAAGAAGATATTAAAACCACACGTTATTTAAAATTGTATGATACAGGTACGCGTGGGTAGATGTTGTTGCAAAGAGTCTGTAATATGTATATCCCTGTCTAAACAGTTTTGACATCATAATTAAATAATAACTACCTTAACACCTACTGTACTTATCCGATTACATGGTGTGTCTATTAACACCTGCCATGGATGCAACCACAACATAATTTATTTACACATCCTGGAGCGATTTCTTTTGTATTGGAAGGTGTTATGATGGTTAAAGTATCTGATTTATGACAGTTTATTTCATTTTTGCAAATATAATATTTTTCCCGAATATTCGAATACTGACATCCCTAATTTAAATATAAAATGTTAAATTGTTGACTAGTACCACTCGTCAGTTTGTCTTTTCAGATATCAATGAGTGCAGTATTGGCACTTCCGGTTGTGCGCATGGGTGTACCAACATCGTGGGCTCCTACACATGTTCCTGTAATACCGGTTTTGTGCTGGGTGTTGATGGGAAATCGTGCGAAGGTAGCTGTTGTAATTCAAAACGTATCTCGACATTTCGACGTAGTATTTAATAAATTAAGCATGTGAAACACTGCTGCAGACGTCAATACATTCCACAGTTCGAGTTATAATATACTAGAGGACAAAGAAAACGCGCACCTACATTATATGATTATTATTACATGAAAACGAAATACGAAGGATTCCATCAAAGATATATCACATATTTATTACAAAACACAAACTGAACAACTAAAAATATTCCAAAATGTTTAAAACTATGTATTTATATCGTTATCGTTTTTCATGTAAAACACACTTATCCGAAGCGTTTTCTATATCCTCTAGTATAAGCACTGTAAATAACCACGACAATGTCGAACCGAAATACACACTATGCTATGCTATACGTACCGGCGGAATAAGGGTATGCAATGAGAATTTACGCTTATTTTAAGAAGATATACGTCTTGCCAATGGGTAGCTGTCCCCTCATATGTATTTCAGATATTGACGAATGTACGGATGGTTCCGCTGTATGTGAGGCATACTGCAACAACTCCCCGGGAACGTACAGCTGTTCCTGTGAAACAGGGTATATACTCAGTACTGATGGTTACAGGTGTCTAGGTGAGTGTGTGTTTTACATTTATTTATCGTCTCTACCGGTTGCCCATATGAGCGACGCCTCCTGAAGAGGTTAGTCATTTTAGATTGTGGAGGATAGTGCAATGATACAGACAGAGGCCCATTCCAGAATCTCCTCTGTTTCTTTTACGTGCACGATGTAAAGCACCGACATGAGACCTCGGTTTAAATTTCCCATCTGAAAGACTATTAATTTTATTAGGGTCAGACGGTGAATCGAACCTGCGATCCCTGGATTACCAGTCCAGTGTGTTACCCACTGTACTACAGATCCGTCTGCGAAACGGCAGTACATATACTAAAATTGGAACGATACAGAGAAAAAATAACATGGTCTCTGTGAAACAGCGTACACTATAAGACACGCCTTTTATCGCGACTAATGCTGCCTAACACTGCCAATAGGCATGCCCGTAACTTGCATGCCCGTCAGCTGCATATCATTAGTTATGAACACTCATACGAAATTGTATACAATCAGGACACATGCGGTCATCGAAGGAAATGCAATACATATGTCAATATCTCCTAATCAATCCACTTGTCTTGATAGTTGTATTGTATGTATGTTATATGTACAGATGTTATATGTACAGATGTTATATGTACATATGTTATATGTCATATTTATCTTGATAGTTGTATTGTATGTATGTTATATGTACAGATGTTATATGTACAGATGTTATATGTACAGATGTTATATGTCATGTTTATCTTGATAGTTGTATTGTATGGATGTTATATGTACATATGTTATATGTCATGTTTATCTTGATAGTTGTATTGTATGTATGTTATATGTACAGATGTTATATGTCATGTTTATCTTGATAGTTGTATTGTATGTATGTTATATGTACAGATGTTATATGTCATGTTTATCTTGATAGTTGTATTGTATGTATGTTATATGTACAGATGTTATATGTACAGATGTTATATGTACAGATGTTATATGTCATGTTTATCTTGATAGTTGTATTGTATGTATGTTATATGTACAGATGTTATATGTACAGATGTTATATGTCATGTTTATCTTGATAGTTGTATTGTATGTATGTTATATGTACATATGTTATATGTACATGTTTATCTTGATAAATAAAATATGTTTTAACCAATATTTCCTAAGGAATGGACACTCATCAGTCAATTTACCTCCATTGATACATGGCGCGAAATGCGACTATATCCGGACTATTTATTCCCACTACATGTGTTGATTGACAACAAGGAAAGCATACATCTATACAAGCACATATGTTTGAAACATGCACAGAAATACCCCCACCCCCCTCAAACAAACGTTTTCTCCAAAACACAGCATTTCCGTGATGCTGAAAAAGTGTACAGTCAAACGTGTGTTAGTGGTCACCTCCATTAAGCAGCCAACCTGTATTAAGCAGCCAATTTCAAGATTCCAAATATTTTGATTTACTATACATTTGACCTGTATTAAGCAGTCACCTGTGCTAAGCAGCCACATTCTCTCACTCCCTTGGCTGGCTGCTTAAGACAGGTTTGACTGTACTTGTAAACGTTACCACTGTGTTACCGTATGGAAGGTATTAGTTTGGACAACTTACAACCCACTAGGGGACAAACAACTTGGAGACACCACTGGACGGATGTACTAGGCCACGAAGCCCCCTAGCTAAACAGAATCCTTTATGGGTCGGTATGGAATGGTTCACAATGCCCAAATGCGCTATAATATATTGTCTCACTTAGACAAATGAATTGTGTTGGTGATTGATAAATTGCGATACGATGCCAAGGCACGACGCAGCTCCGGAATGGGGAAAATGTATTACTTTAAACAGCGTTTTGTACATTTTTTACAATGTAGATATAGACGAATGTTTGGTTAGCAATGGCAACTGTGATCAGAAATGTATCAATGAAGATGGATGGTATACGTGTGACTGCTACCCGGGTTACCAAATGACTGCCGGCAATTCAAACGCATCCGGCTGCATCGGTAGGCGTAATTAACTGTTCGGTTTTATTATATCAGCAATCAATTGGGTGTGATCGGTGGTTCCCCGTATTAAACATTAGCTAGTTTTATTAGATATATGAATTTAGATAAATGTGTAATGTATGCTCACACGAAAAAGAAAGTGTGCACTTTGTAAGAGGGACAATTTTATACTTATATATAGAAGCAATAAATAAGCAAATTTAGTATCAAAATGTTCACACATGTATTGGCTAAACGATGTTGTGCTTTTAATTGAAATTTGATAATTATCAGAACACTGTTTTACGTGTGAATATAAGTATATAATTTCCCCTCTAACCAAGAGCATACTTTCTTTTTCGTGTGAGTATATATTTAGTTGGTAAAGATCGTTACATAAAAAGCTATGCATGAAAGAAATTGGGATTCGTCGGGGGTTACCCGTAATACATATAAAGTATTTTCATTGGATAATTTTGTAATATTTATTGAGCGTGATAGAGCTACGGATTTAGAAATACATTCATAATGACCGATTAAAAGATCTAACTTAAAGTCGGTTAACGGTTGGTATATTGGGTAAAATAAAGACTATAAATAGTTCAAATAATTGTGCAACTTCATGAATTCACGATTTCAACTGCACATATTTACAATATCAACTTTATGAAGTCACATTTATATAAGCTCTGCTTCCGTTTTAATCCTTTCCTATTCTTTGATTTTGTGTACATGAATTGTTTAGTGAATGTATATAGTGGAATAAATATGTTTAAACTAATTTCGCTATTTGATCTACACGATTTCAACTACACGATTTCAACTTCACAATTCACGATTTCATCTACGCAATTTCAACTTCATGATTTCATCTACACGATTTCAACTACACGATTTCAACTACACGATTTCAACTACACGATTTCATCTACACGATTTCAACTACACGATCTCAACTACACGATTTCATCTACACGATTTCAACTACACGATTTCAACTTCCCGAATTCACGATTGCAACTTCACAAATGAACTACATCAACTTTATGCATTCAAGTGGAAGTCGTGATAGCTCAGTGGTAGCGCGTTCGCTTCATGTGCGAAAGGCCCGGAGTTCGAGTCCCGCTGGAGCCGTTACGATTGTGCCCTTAGGTAAGGCACCTAAATTCCACGATGCCTCTTCTCTCTCCTCGTGGCGATGGATTCCATCAGGAATGAGGTCTCGAGAGTGATTAATATAAGTTATAAAAGCTTGTTTCGCAATCGAGCTAAAATAAATTTGTATAATATACATATGCATTCACGATATTTCACTATTTCAACTGCACGAATTAATTCGCGATTTCAACTTCATGATTTCACGAATTCACAGTTTTCAAATTGAGGAGTTAACGAATTCACAATTTCAATTTCGTGAATTATTCACCACAGTGTAATTACCGTGTTTATGGCTTGTCTCTTTACAACGATGTTCCTAAGTGTCGCATCAGATCTTATCTAGTTTATTAAAACTTATGTATATTTTCAAAGATATAGATGAATGTATTCAGTCAACTTCCGGGTGTACACAGACCTGTAGCAACAGTGACGGTTCGTTTGAATGTGGCTGCAATGCAGGATTTGTTCTTGATACCGATGCAAAAACATGTATTAGTAAGCCAATTCAATTCAGTACCTTACGGATTCAGTCAAATATTCTATATGTACAAACATAGTAGAATCCGGTCCAAGATACTATATTTACATATAGGTGAATTCACTGCCCACGAATCCGGTCCAAGATACTATATTTACATATAGGTGAATTCACTGCCCACGAATCCGGTCCAAGATACTATATTTACATATAGGTGAATTCACTGCCCACGAATCCGGTCCAAGATACTATATTTACATATAGGTGAATTCACTGCCCACGAATCCGGTCCAATATACTATATTTACATATAGGTGAATTCACTGCCCACGAATCCGGTCCAAGATACTATATTTACATATAGGTGAATTCACTGCCCACGAATCCGGTCCAATATACTATATTTACATATAGGTGAATTCACTGCCCACGAATCCGGTACAAGATACTATATTTACATATAGGTGAATTCACTGCCCACGAATCCGGTCCAATATACTATATTTACATATAGGTGAATTCACTGCCCACGAATCCGGTCCAAGATACTATATTTACATATAGGTGAATTCACTGCCCACGAATCCGGCCCAATATACTATATTTACATATAGGTGAATTCACTGCCCACGAATCCGGTACAAGATACTATATTTAAATATAGGTGAATTCACTGCCCACGAATCCGGTACAAGATACTATATGTATGTGTACGATAACACCTATGAACTTGCAATGTATTTTTCTGTCAGATAATTCGATGATGATGATGATGATGGAGCTTATTTACCCTCGCCGCCGGCGAACCATGGTGGCAAGTTAATTCCTGTATCATCCAAAGCGATATATGTATGCGTACCGGAAGTAGTCATACTATATTATGTGTGTGTGATTTATATGTATCTATCGTCGCTACCGGTTGCCCATATAAGAGAGGTCCCTTCTAGAGTCTCATTTGGTTCTTTTATGTGCACAGCACCGACACGAGACCTCGGTCTTAAAGTTTCATCCAAAGACTATGATATAAGTCAGTTTAGTATTGTAACCCGGGGGATCGAACCTGCGACCCCTGTATTGCAAGTATATATACTATAATATCATGCACTGGGCTATGTATAGTACCGGAAACAACTATAATATATTACATCATGCACTGTGTTATATACTATGTATAGTACCGGAAACAACTATAATATATTACATCATGCACTGTGTTATATACTATGTATAGTACCGGAAACAACTATAATATATTACATCATGCACTGTGTTATATACCATGTATAGTACCGGAAACAACTATAATATATTACATCATGCACTGTGTTATATACTATGTATAGTACCGGAAACAACTATAATATATTACATCATGCACTGTGTTATATACTATGTATAGTACCGGAAACAACTATAATATATTACATCATGCACTGTGTTATATACTATGAACCGGAAACAAATATAATATATTGCACTGTGTTATATACTATGTACCGGAAACAACTATAATATATTACATCATGCACTGTGTTATATACTATGAACCGGAAACAACTATAATATATACTATCACCATCCAGATATTGATGATTGTGAACATGTCACGTGTGAACATGGCGGTTCCTGCCAGGACGAAGTGGAGTCATACACGTGTTTTTGTTCTACCGGTTATACGGATATGCACTGCGAAACAGGTCAATATTAATTATATCATTATATGAGTAGTGTGTTCATTGTGAATGTGTGTTAAAATAAAATATAAATCAGGGGTGATCTCCCAGATAACGCGGACTGTAGTACGCAAATTAAGTTTAAACTTTAGTTATTTTACGATTGCGACTCGCCCGACGCACTGACAGGAATCATGTGTGTTTACATATTTTCATTGACGCATGTGTGCGCTTAATACTGATTTATTAATTGACTATAAAACGTTTAAACATTATTTATTTTATAACGATTGCGAAGCAAGTTTTAACAACTTATATTAGTCACTCTCGTTGGCGCGGGTGAAAGCGTATACGTGGTCATTCGTGTGGGAGGAAACCGGAGTACCCGGAGAAAACCCATCTGTCCGATCTGGCGGCCACCGTACCATCTCACATTCTACCAGGTCCGATGATCGAACCCGGGTTGCATTGAAGAAGCGAGTGCGCTAACAACTGCGCTAATCGGACAACCCTTATTCACATCGCACGTTCTCCCGTCTACGGCCAGTTGGAAGAAGTAAGAATATAAAGCAATTATTGTATACATGATCATGTCAACTTAACTCCTACATGAAGTAAGCCAGTAAATATTTTCTTTTTATTTAGTCTATACTATTATAAAAATATACATTCGTATGCACCAAACACATTAAAGTGAATTGAAAACAACCAAAAATAATTCTTATATGAATTCTTTGTACATTTATAGACATATAGAAGAGCTGTTCATTATCAGATTATACACGTGTTGCATTGCTACCGACATGTTGCATTGTTACCGACAGTTTGCATTGCTACCGACAGTTTGCATTGTTACCGACAGTTTGCATTGTTACCGACAGTTTGCATTGTTACCGACAGTTTGGATTGTTACCGACAGTTTGCATTGTTACCGACAGTTTGCATTGTTACCGACAGTTTGCATTGTTACCAACAGTTTGCATTGTTACCGACAGTTTGCATGCATTGTTACCGACAGTTTGCATTGTTACCGACAGTTTGCATTGCTACCGACAGTTTGCATTGTTACCAACAGTTTGCATTGTTACCGACAGTTGGCATTGTTACCGACAGTTTGCATGCATTGTTACCGACAGTTTGCATTGTTACCGACAGTTTGCATTGTTACAGACAGTTTGCATGCATTGTTACCGACAGTTTGCATTGCTACCGACAGTTTGCATTGCTACCGACAGTTTGCATTGTTACCAACAGTTTGCATTGTTACCGTCAGTTTGCATTGTTACCAACAGTTTGCATTGTTACCGACAGTACATCAGCTCGAACTGTCATTCTTTCAACATATTAATAACCTTTATTCCAGTCGCACCGATTCATCCAATTTCATGTAGCCTAACCAACATGAAGCATAAACTTGAATGTATGCAGGTAGTGGTTTGTTTGTTTTTGGGTTTAAAGCGATATTACATCGCAAAAAGCAAATACATTTTATATTTAATATTTAGTCATATATCTCTAGCTGCTATTAGTTACCTAAGACCCCGGGATATCCTCTGAACACTATTACACGCACGGACGTGTACCCAGGTATAACCAACGACCTTTCATGAGCCAACTGTATAACTTCCTCACGAACAATAATTCGAGGAAATGTAGTGTTACACATGTATAATGGAATGGCGTAAATTGTAAGACACGACTTTTCTTGCGAATGCGCATTGCCATAGCTGCGAGTGCGCATGTCAGCTGCATATGATTAGTGAGGAAATTCATGCGACAATAGATACAAATAGGACATATACTCTGTGTGCTCTCCTATATTTGGAGGAAATAAAAGTTATTATTATTATTGTTCATCGAAGTAAATGCAATAGCGATGGAAATATATTACTTTGGTGTTGATCATGAAGTTGTATACCGGATACACTCAACCTGTGTATCCCCAGTATGTTTTTACTGCATACATGATTGTAGCTAGATGTAACTAGTTGTTTATACTTTTAGACTTGAATGAGTGTGAACTGGTTAACGGAGGCTGCCAGGATATATGCACGAACACGGAAGGATCATTTAACTGCACATGCGCAGAGGGCAGAAACCTTGAACCGGATGGGTTTTCTTGCACTGGAGGTAACTATTTATGTTTGCTTATGTTTGATTTAAGCATAGTTATTCATTCATAATGTACATATCTAGTCTTGACCAAACCACATACAAAACTCAATTTCGGTTTGCAATGGGCAATACTTGCCATCGTTTATTCAATGTAATGACGAGGTTAATTACAAGTACAAGTACAAATGTTTCCAAATTGACTGTACTAAGTACATATAGTCGAATACAAGAAACATAACCTCGGTGCAGAACGAGATACACGGGACCAGGGTAAACCCCAGAGGTAAAAAATCATTAATGATAATGTAAAAAAACCCTCTGTAAAACTGTATCCAATGTACACCAGGGATGTGTCATATATTTTACTAACAATGGAAAACTATTTTAATGTACCTCAGGGAAATTCCATATATTTTAGTAACAACATATCTTTCAAATGATAACATATTCGTACTCGGTTTTACGATATACTGCATGGTACTCATAACGAATCTGAATTCAATTCGATTTTAACATTTAAATCAATATGGAAACCCGTTCATAGATCTCATTCCCGAAACAATTCGAATTTGAATAGCGAAATTGTTTGCGAAACGATCTAAGCCAAGCGTAGAACTGACGACCCATCGAAACATATCACATTACTAAGCAGCACTAACAGTCATGTGATCATCTTAATATGAACCAATAATTTGCACACACAATGTTGTGCCAAGTATTGTTAAGACATACGTTCTGAGCTATACTAACGTAACGCACATAACTTGAAACTATATACATAATGAAAATGGATTTAATCGAAAGCTTATTGGGAGTATCTCCATTGTTGTGATTGACCTTCCTCAAGCCAGTTGCAAACTTAAAATCCCACACTTTTACAACAAAATATGAAACTATATCTTATTATATGAACATTTTAAAATTGAGGCCCGTTAGCTTTGTGACAGTCAGGTAACTCTTTGTTGAGCTCATATGTACTATCGTTATTTCTGATTTGATAATATTTTATTGCTCTAAATACATGTATATAACAATCACAAAAGAAATGTGCTAGTTTGCTCAATCCACTGTCCGGTTTCCCAAGAATTGCACCCCAGGACCAAGCCCAAACCCGACTGAAAAACGAGAACATATTGGAGCGTTACTAACTCAAATAGCGTAAGTATATATTAAATAAAAGTAATCAGTTAAAACGATGTGTTATTTCTATAGGTGAATCTGACAACAGAACAGTATTCCAACGTCTGGAGATTCCTCGACAGCTACTGCCAAAAGCTTGCTTTACTGTCAGCCTGGTTCGCTGTACCGATGGAGAAGACATAGATATATATCTCACCTCAACGTCAGAATGGTACACCTTGATGTCTGACGCTGATACCATGTTTACACTAGGAATAGTCTTTGTTAAAGTTAACGACTTCTCGGTGCCCGTGTCTCTCCGTGGAATTGAGGTCACTAATCTAAATGCGGGATTTCAGTTGAATTACGGTGTGCAGTATGATTCGTCTCAGGGAATGGTCATTAACAATCACTTGACCTCCGCAGATTGTCAGCCATTTGAACTTGTTGAAGCTGATTTCTTTGATTTTATCAGTGTGGACTCATTTACGAAGTCATTTCTTCTTTCGTTGTTTCCGGCACTTCCTGACTGGTTAAGCTTCGAGAAGTCAAGTACAGAAGTTCTGTCTGTACAAGATATCAAGAGTGACCTCGTGTACGGCCGGGATATGGACGATGACAACTGGTGTGCTGGCGCGCCTGTAATACATAGCCACCTGTACACCGTGTTCCGCTTTGGCACTGGATTCTCACTGAGTGTTATGGGAAGCCGTGTTGCCATTCCAAAACCGCTTAAGTCACGGAAGTTCTGTTTGATAGTTGACCTTTGCCACAGCAATGGCGGGACGGTGTTCCTGATGGTACCAGATGAGTCACGTGACCTCTTGCTTCAGCTTCCCATATTCCGCGTCCTAAAAGAAGAACAAAATCTACACATTCATCCAAGAGGAATTGGTATATCCCTTGTTAACGGTATAAATGCGGATTACCATTCCTTGTCCGTTGACCTCTGGAATGGAGATATGATGTTTCAACCGTAAGCATTATTCATGCTCTTTATATAAATGAACAATTTTAGCCTAACTAGAAATTGACTAAAAAGAAATGCATTAATGAATGATTCATTGCAAGTATTGATATTGACCAGTATAATATAACTAACGTAATTAGCCAGTGTGTTAGCCTGGACATGTAATTAGCCAGTATGTTAGCCTGGACATGTAATTAGCCAGTATGTTAGCCTGGACATGTAATTAGCCAGTATGTTAGCCTGGACATGTAATTAGCCAGTCTGTTAGCCTGGACATGTAATTAGCCAGTCTGTTAGAGCCTGGACATGTAATTAGCCAGTATGTTAGCCTGGACATGTAATTAGCCAGTCTGTTAGCCTGGACATGTAATTAGCCAGTCTGTTAGCATGGACATGTAATTAGCCAGTATGTTAGCCTGGACATGTAATTATCCAGTATGTTAGCCTGGACATGTAATTAGCCAGTCTGTTAGCCTGGACATGTAATTAGCCAGTCTGTTAGCCTGGACATGTAATTAGCCAGTCTGTTAGCCTGGACATGTAATTAGCCAGTCCTTTAGCCTGGACATGTAATTAGCCAGTCTGTTAGCCTGGACATGTAATTAGCCAGTATGTTAGCCTGGACATGTAATTAGCCAGTCTGTTAGCCTGGACATGTAATTAGCCAGTCTGTTAGCCTGGACATGTGCACCACGAATGCACTAATTCTAGGACGAACACTATGTTGCCACATAGCATGCTAAATATTATTTCGGGTTCAGATAATTGGCAATCATAATACATGGCATGGAAATAACACATAAAAAGCATATGCGATAATATTTATATCTAATGATTTTAAACTATTTAAAATATATATTTTTATTTGGCATTTCAACAACGGTGTTCAATTGTTTCATTAGCTCAAGGTACTATCATATTTGTCATACTTAATTGCATGTTATAATTTTCTAGGGTAATACCTCGAGTGGATTTCTGGATTGGAGGTGCACTCCTGAAATATGATGAGTATTTCACAGTTGCGGCAAATGCCGATATTTATTTAGGCGTTCCTAGTATTCAAACGGTACAACATTCTTATTTACTGTTGATTGTTAAAATATGTTCGTATGAAACAGACATCTGCAAGAACATTAATAGACATTGCAAAATATATACAATTCAACAGTCCAAGTGTACGAGTCTTCCGTTAACACTTTGCATACCGTATATTGGGTTTTACTCTACATGCTAATTGTCATATGACAAACAATAAGCTGTCATATGTGCATCATATAGAACAGAACAGAACATAACATATAGTTTATTAGATGTCACATGACAAACAATAAGCGGTCATATTTGCATCATATAGAACAGAACAGAACATATAGTTTATTAGATGTCACATGACAAACAATAAGCGGTCATATTTGCATCATATAGAACAGAACAGAACATATAGTTTATTAGTTGTCACATGACAAACAATAAGCGGTCATATTTGCATCATATAGAACAGAACAGAACAGAACATATAGTTTATTAGATGTCACATGACAAACAATAAGCGGTCATATTTGCATCATATAGAACAGAACAGAACAGAACATATAGTTTATTAGTTGTCACATGACAAACAATAAGCGGTCATATTTGCATCATATAGAACAGAACAGAACATATAGTTTATTAGTTGTCACATGACAAACAATAAGCGGTCATATTTGCATCATATAGAACAGAACAGAACATATAGTTTATTAGTTGGCACATCACAAACAATAAGCGGTCATATTTGCATCATATAGAACAGAACAGAACATATAGTTTATTAGTTGTCACATGACAAACAATATAGCGGTCATATTTGCATCATATAGAACAGAACATATAGTTTATTAATTGTCACATGACAAACAATAAGCGGTCATATTTGCATCATATAGAACAGAACAGAACATAACATATAGTTTTAGATGTCACATGACAAACAATAAGCGGTCATATTTGTATCATATAGAACAGAACAGAACATATGGTTTATTAGTTGTCACATGACACACAATAAGCGGTCATATTTGCATCATATAGAACAGAAGATATAGTTTATTAGTTGCCACATGACAAACAATAATTAAGCGGTCATATTTGCATCATATAGAATAGAACATAACATATAGTTTATTAGTTGTCACATGACAAACAATAAATATTTTTCATATACATAATAGAATTAACATTTTAAAAATACATTAACCCATTTTATTCTGAATACATTTAATGGCTTTTGCAAACAACATCGATCCAGATCAGACGCAGCGTAAAGCTGATCAGGATCTATGTTGTTTGCTACACAGCCAAGTATCTTAGCAAGATTATCTGAATAGCAGACAGCATAGAGCCTGATCAGACAGCATGTTCCGTGGCGGCTGATATGGCTTGTTCTTTGTAAATACTGTTTGAACGGTATCCAGAATGAGATGGGTTAACCGCAATAGACTGAAATGGATTAGAACGAAAGACAACTTATATAATAGTTCTTCTCCCTATAGCAGATTAGAGATAAGCATTACATATCTCATTATCATAAAACTACATATATACAATCGCATGCAATGACAAAATACTGGTAATCCAGGGATCGCAGGTTCGATCCCCCGTCTGACCCTAATAAAATTAATAGTCTTTCAGATGGAACGTTAAACCGAGGTCTCGTGTCGGTGCTTTACACCGTGCACGTAAACGAACCCGAGGAGATTCTGGAATGGGTCTCTCTCTGTATCATGCACTATCGTCCAAAAATCTAAAATAACTAATCTCTTCAAGAGGCGTCGCTCATATGGGCAACCGGTAGCGACGATAAATAAACGTAAAATAAAAAGGCAAAAAATAAGTCCGTATGTATGAAATATATTTCCATTTCTGATATGTGCTCACAACCTATGACCTCGTTATTTTCTGCTTTAAATACTAGATGCTAACCTCAATGTTTCGGGAGGAATGGACGGGCCTGATTGCTATTCAGCTGACGGCGTCTCCTATTCTGCGGTTCAAACTACTTGGCAAGGAGTATTCGATTTCATTCCCACTGTTGACGGCTGCGTTTAATGCTGTTATTTCAGTTGGAGGTAGATATACATTTCCCTCAATCTATCAGTTCCATTCTATTTTACCTTCAGAGTTTTAAAATGCAAACTATCATTTCCTCAATCTATCAGTTCCATTCTATTTTACCTTCAGAGTTTTAAAATGCAAACATATGTAACTTTGACCACACTGGAAGTTACTACGATAGTAGCATGTGTGGGAGATACGTTGGAGGTATGTATACATTTTCCTCAATCTATCAGTGCTATTCTATTTTAGTTTTCAAATGTTTAAGCTAACAAATGTTAATGAATAAGTTAACGATATCGGACTACACTTATTGGTCGTTTTTGTTATGCCCATTATGACGGAACACACCCCCATGTGTAGCTTAGTTGGAATGTGTCGAATGTATGCAAATAGAATTATAACAGCTGAATAGTTGTGTCACTTGAGACTAGATACTAAGACTGTGTGATATATTTAGGTATCTATCAGAACCCTACCATAGCTTTTATACTAGAGGACATCACGCACACCTACATTATATGAATAGTAGTATATGAAAACGAAATACGAAGGATTCCATCAAATATATATCACATATTTATTACAAAACACAAACTGAACAACTAAAATATTCCAAAATGTTTAAAACTATGTATTTATATAGTTATTGTTTTTCATGTAAAAATACACTTATCCGAAGTGTGCGTTTTCTATGTCCTCTAGTATATGAACACAATATTGCGTGTTGGCGTGGCGGTTTTTGTGTGACATTACGAGTGGTACACACTGGGGCATTAAAATGTTATGCTCTTCAAGCTGTATGATGGTTAAGATGTCTTATATAGGAGTGTACGCACGATTGGGTAGCGTCCTCTCTCTGCATGAAGTCTAAAGTAATGATTATAGGTGGGCGGGAATATAGGTTGCTGACTTGGGAATATATGATATGGATAGGAGGCTGGATACAGCGTGCGATGAACTAGCTGGGCGTTGAGAGCTGGGGTGTTTTGTAACATGATCTTAACTCTTTCAGCGCCGAATAAATGCAGAGCATGTGCAACAACATAGATCCAGATTACGCCGCGGCTGATCAGGATCTATGTTGTTTGCTATTCGGACAGGTGATTCAGCTCCACTGTCTGAAGAGCAATCAGCAAATAGCCTGATCGGACGGCATGTTCTGTTCTGTCCGATCGGGTTCTCTACTTTTTTACAAAGTCGCTTTTATGCGACATTGGCGGTGAAAGAGTTAATATATAACTTTGACCAGACTGGAAATGACTACGGTTGTAAAATGTGATGAAGAGACGTTGTTATAATAATAATAATCAGAACAAGAAAAACTATTACATATAGGACGATTGAAAACTCACTCTGCTTAATACACACTCGGATAGTGTATTGAGTGAATGTGTAAATTATAAAGTGCATAATTTTGTATTTAAATATGGACACTAACACGAAACCCTGTCCACCATAATAGTATATACAACATCCTTGCTGGAATATTCCGAATCATATGGGAACCAATTATTGTTCCAGAATTTCAGTAGTAAATAGATTGACCTGGCCATTTCTAGTTTCCAATTCAAGTCTGTATTTCTATGCGCACACCAGTGAAAGCTTGGAAATAGTTCACTGAAAACAATTGGACAATTTCAATACCTATAATACGAATACATAGCAGTAATTCTTGTCACATAAATTCCCCATTCGTCCAATGCGGAGATTTGAGAATATTTGGTATAATTATTTTTATCTTTGGAACCTGTTGTAATTATATTCGAGTAAAGTTATTTGTTTCGACGGCTTGTTTTTTTAACTAGAACATTGAACATAGAACCTGTGTTGATAATGTCACAATTAGCATACATATAAAATAATAATAATGTGGCATTGTATCAAATGAATGGATAATGTTTCCTGATATTTGTAAAGTACATTTACTTGTACATATATACCGAAACATATTTAAAGACATTATGATATTTTCTCATCCACATGATGTAATTATTGTTATTTGCTATATTGTGTTGAACCTGTTGTAATTATATACGAGTAAATATGTTGTTATATTTCAACGGCTTGTGTTTTGAACTAGATAAACAAACATAGAACCTTGGTTGATAAAGTTACAATTGGTATACATATAAAACATAAAAAGGTTCATGTGGCATTGTATCAAATGAAAGGTTTCCTGATAGTTTTATAGTATATTTGTTTAGTCTATGTACATGTAAATGATCATACCGAAACATATTTAAAGACAATATGATATTTTCTCATCCACATAGGTTCCGACCGCCAATGGTGTGGTGATGTGTCAAACCCACCGGGTGTCTTCCTGTCCACAATGCTTGAACTCAACCCATTCAAGGGCGTTCCTATACTCGAGGATTGGGTTGTTTCAAATACACATCGTCTGTATGCATTTGTTACAAGTGACCCACGAGATCATCCATTAGACGGCATTAATGTAGACTTAGCTGAAGATATACTGCAGCTTGGTAGTTTTCTAAACAATGCCATCGCAATTGTCGATAATGCTATAAACAACATTGAAATAGAATTGTCAAATGCATCTAAAGCAATAGTCACAGAACTACAAGAGAGCGTAATTGCCGTAAAAGATGTCATAGGCGTAAATATAGCGGATATATTGTCGGGAGATTTTAAAGAACTTATGATATATCTTAGCGATATTCGACAGCATTTTCTTCAAATTAGAGCTATCGTTTATACTTTCGCAGATGAAACTGAATTCATAGTGAATGAAGCTAAGGATAATTTCACAGATTTACTTCATACCCAAATCAACATTATTGAAGAAAATATACACAGCGTGATCAACACAATAACAGAAAATGCCATAACCACTGTCGGAAACTACACTGGATTCGGTTTGAAATACACTACCGATTTCAAATTATTTGGCCTGAAGTTATTAAGTATTGATATAGAAATTGTTTATTCGGAAGGAAATCTTTTTCAGTGCAGCCGATTTGATAAAATTCAGGAGCTTCTGAATGGACAGAATGCGCTTCGATTCATGGGAAGAGCATCTAAAGAATATAGAATCGGTAAATTTCTAAAATATGAAAAAGGATTTGGAATAGGTGGAGCTATTGCTATTGATTCAAATGATATTGTAGTACAGTTGCAAGCTTTCATCAGTTTTATTGGTATGGGGGCAACATGTGACGTGTTCATCAGTAGCTCTGGAATATACACATATCTGGAAGTCAATATCTGGGATATATTCCTTGTGCAACTAGATGTTTCAGCTGAGGTTGTCGATGAGTGGTACCAACTGAAATATACGGTCCATGGTCGTTTCGTCGCAAAGGCCAGGAAAAGGCGATATGATCAAACGTCCACTTCTTTAATTCATGATGGTTATTTGGATGCGTTTAAAGTTGCTAGAAAACGACGACAGGTACAAACAGTTAGTTCCTCATTTCAAGACAGTTATCTAGATGCGCTAAAAAGAGTGATAAGACTGATATCTGATGAAGCCCAAAAACGATTAACTCAGGTTCAAAATACACTTACTGCTGCACAAAATGGTTTGACTAAAGCTCAGAACTGGATTGATGAAAAACAATCTGAAGTTAGAAAGGCAAATGTCGCATTTGATAATGCTGTACAAGTGCTTGAAGATGTTAAAGAGAAACTAGAGACAGCAAAGGGGCCGCTAAAAGCAGCCATAAGGAAACTCGATGAATCACAAAGGAAAGTTGATAATCTATGTAGAATTCGATCGTGTTCCAAAGTGTGTATACCTGGAATAAAATGTAAAATTTGTTGGACAGGTGGTTGGGTTAAATTTCCGTATCCATGTTGTCGGTTTACAAACTGTATGATCAGCTTCCCCAATCCTGTTTGCGTCCTTGCTAACCTAGCCTGCAGGATATTAAGAGCTCTTGCGTATGGAATTCTAGAACTAGCAAAGATATTTGTAAGAGCAGCAATGCTGGCTTTTGATATAGCGCAAGCAGTAGTAGCCGTTGCTCAATTTATTGTCGATAAATCACGCGTTGTTTTATTGATTGCTGAAGGTTTCCTAGAATTAGCCGAAATCGGACTGGAGTTTGCCAAGGTAATACTAGAAGCAGCTAAAGTCGCATTGGAAGCGGTTAAGTTTATTATAGGTGTCGCGGTTCAAGTTCTTGAATTTGTAATTGAATACGGTCTCAAAAGTATAATAGACGTACGGAATTGTGGATTCAATATTGAATTATCTACCGTTGACTTGCCCATATTTGAGGTATTTTGTGACGTCAATGCATTTAGACTCGGATGGACAACAATTAAGATTAAAATCAACTTCAAGAACATATTACAAAGTTTATGGCAGGCAGCACGGGCCACAATAGGTGCACTTATGGACATTGTAGGGGGTATTTTCAGTGGGAGAAAACGAAGGGATATAACATTTGAGGCTTCATCTAGAATGCATGTGTTACTGCGAAAGATTAGGGAATCAAATGGTCTGAATAATTCAGACACATACTGGAACGAAACGATTGATATTGTAAACAATATCACAGGATTGCGAGACACTGATACCGATTCAGATAACAGAATTCAATTGTACCGCGAAAAATGTAACACTATTACAGTCATACAAGATTTTATGCAGTTTGCCTTTGAATCACTAGAGGACATAGCTAACGAGTCTAAAGCTTACATGTACGAGATTGATGACGTGAAAAGCCAATTACAATCATATGGCAATAGCTCTACTGAAAATATTACTGTAGAAAGTGCAGGTATAAGTAGGGAATATGCTGCAAAAGATTACAACATGACTGATGACGATCTTGATAAGGCAATAAATGACACGAAGGCTGCAGCTATTGATGATCCTTTGCTTATCGAAATCCAAGCTGCAACGAATGTATCAATGGAAAGTGTCGATGCTGAAGCTAGATCAGTTGAATCGGTAGATTATGTAAGTTATTGGTTCGCTTCTATGAAAAACATGACAAGAGACTTTTTCAATGAAACAGAGTGTGAAGATTTTAAGGATTGTGTGTTCTATTCGATTTCAAGTTTATACAGTCTTTACGAATCAGAAGTGCTTCCAAATATAACGGCTATTCAAGACTCTATACTTGACCTTGAGAATATATTGATTGAAGCTTTTCAGAATGAATCGTCGTCAATTGTAGACACATCAATCGCAATGGAATATGTTCTCACACAAATCAACCGCCTTGTAGATATGAATTTGTTTTGTTCCGAACCTCCACAGTTTTTGAAACAGTTGCAGAACCAGACTGTTCTGACCGGAAGTGATGTTATATTTTATTGTCACGTGAGTGCTGATCCGGAACCGAGTTTCTTTTGGGTAAGAAACGACGATGTGATTTCAGGAGAACATTCAAACATGCTTGTTATAGCAAATGTTTCGGAGAATGACACAGTTGATAAATACAACTGTATCGCTGGAAATGTGGTAGCGAATGTAACGTCAACAGATGCGTATATTACTGTTGTCTCAGAGGGTAAGTCATAGAGGATATTTATGTTTATTAGTATAAGATAGGATTTTATTCCATCCAGTGATACCATCGAAATATGTATTTCCACGAGTGGCATTAATATTCTTTTTCTTTTATGATTTCCAATGATTTTGGCTGATATAATATTAATTTTGTTTTCATATTTTATTCAATTTAACTGCCCTGTCGGAGCTTCATTGTACTACAATACACAACCGCACAGCCACTTCTGTTACTGTAAAAGTCCGTAATAAGAAATAAGTACGGTATAATGTTCGAGTTAGTTTCTGTTTGCTGTCAGAATTAAAAACTACAGACAAACAAATTCATTAGAATATATTACTTTACTGTTCGTGATTATCAGAAAATAGCTAAAATATAAAAGTACATCCAACCGCGGAGGAATACAGTGACAGATAAAATGCCATATTTCACTGTTTCAAATCTACCATTCATTAGAAAGCATACAGGAACTATTTATATACTACCGATACAGTGCAGACTCGGTTATTAATCGAGATGGTGCCATCATACTGTATTAAGCAAACTGCAACCACAGAAATCTAAAATCAGATATTTTACTGAATGTCTATGGAATTCATATTTATTGATATTTATAATTATATTGAATGTGACTCGTTACATTATTCAACATAATATGATTGTAGTGACCAAATAGTGATGAATTTGTATGGTAACTTTAATTAAACAGATGTATTCTTCAGTTTAACTGCAATACAAATGTCAAATTATAACGTTCACAGAATCATACATTCATATGCCGGTATATGAATAATGTCTCGTGTGTGTACAGTAAAAATGTGACAGTGGTCACTTCACCTCTATTAAGCACGCCACTACGTCTGTGTTAAGCGGAAACTTGCTGTGCTTCCCTTTAATGGCTGTTTAACACAGTTTTCACTGTACAATGTTCTCGACTTTCTGTTTAACAGATGACGAATTCGAACATTAACAACCAATGCAAAGAATCATATGCATAAATAATGTATAATTATGTACATGTTTCTGTATTTTCTGTGTAGATGATGACGAATGTGAAACAGATAATGGTAACTGCACACAGTTATGTAACAATACCATCGGGACATATGTTTGTACGTGCTACAACGGATATGGAATTGAGGAGGATGGGGTTTCTTGTTCCGGTATTTACATAATTGACATACTTACATAATTATTCATGTTTCTTCATTAACCAACGACGTAGAAAAGAGGGCTACGTCTGTCTGTCTGTCTGTCTGTCTGTCTGGCTGGCTGGCTGGCTGCCTGTCTGTCTGTCTGTCTGTCTGTCCGTCCTACCAAGCCAGGATATGGTTGTCTGTGGTAGGATATGCCTGTTTAACCATACGGAAATACAGCTAAGCGTGCAAAATGATGTCATTCTTGGGCTACATTCAGGCTATCTATATTTAGGATGTTTAGAAGAACGAAACAATTGCATATTTGCTATGACATTCACTATTGCACAATAAATTTACAACATCTATACGATATACTGTCATACTGTAAAACATGTATCATAAGAACGGAATCGAAAACAGGTATATCTTTAAAGATTGCAAATACATTCGATTGGAATCATGCTAGCGCAGTGGTAGTGCCTTCGCTTCAGATGGGAACAGCCCACGTTCGCGTCCAGCTGGAGCCGTTACGATTGTGCCCTTAGGCAGGGCATTTAAATCCCATATCCCTCTTCTCTTTCCCTAGTGGCGATGGATTCCATCAGGAATGAGCTCTCGATAGTTGTAAGAACTTGTTTATGCAATCGAGCTAAAAGAAAAGAAACTATTTCATATCAACTAAAAAATTAATAAATATAATATTATGCAATTCATCGTTATACACAGTGTATAATTATTATTGTAAATACAGTCAAATCTGCATAAGCAACCAGCCAAGGGAATCCCAGAAAGTGGCTGCTTAGCACAGGTAGCTGCTTAATAGAGGGCACATTCATAACAACGTAACATATTGGGAATATCTACTTAATAGCAATGCCCACTGACACAGATTTAACTCTAATTAATATGACATTTCTAGACGTTAATGAATGTGAAGAGGACAATGGTGGCTGCCATCACCTGTGTCATAACTACATTGGTACATTCAACTGCAGCTGTCAATCTGGGTTCACCCTACACGCTGACCTGTACAACTGCACAGGTAGGTTTACATAGGTCATTCTCAATGTAATGCACATGCGCAGTCATATTTCCGGACATTGTCATGATTGCACCGCAGGTGGACCTGAGTCTCTCGATAAGACAATCACATATAGTAGGTCATATCATGGTATGATTAGGTCCCCAACGTGTTAGCAACTCGTCCAAATGTCATAAGAAGTTGTATTTTATCTAGTTCTAGCTTAGCTGTGATAACAATAGGGTTCCAAAGGGATTGTTTGATGACCCGGTTGTATCATGACGTCACCGAGGTCATAAGTCGAATTGTTTCAGTTATATCTCTGGTTTGGCGATACTTGTAACTGAAACATTAGTCAGTTACTGCCCCTGAATATTCTTAATAGTATATTGGTCCTCTTACTTGGTTTCCTCTGTTTTTATCGTCGTTTCCTTAGCACAACATGTTTTCCATTCTCATCCGTATTCTCATTTTATAATTATGAAATTATTAAATATCGACAGATATCCTTAAATAACATGTTCAATGGATACCTTACTGTAAAAATGGGTTCAATTAATTAACACGATTTTGATAAAATTACACGTATCCTAACGCAACATCTGTTTAGTAAAAACAGTAAAACAGTAAAAACAAAGAATTCCAACAAAAAGGACCAATATACATTTAGGGATACATCTGACTTTATCCATCAAGGGAGGTAATAGAAAAACCAGTAATGTCTCTCATTATTTTAAGTGAGGAGATCTATACTGCTAGCTGGCGGAATGTCGGTAGTTCTACCCGTGTCCGAGTATGCAATACTGCTCAGATGGACACCAGGGACCTTCGTACACCAAATACAGTTGTTGGGTCGCCATATAACTTAAGCTTTGGTGCATTATTATACTGAAAAGACATAGTTTGCTCTTTCATTTGGGAAAATAGCTTCCCAACCAAATGTCTTGTACTAGTCTGAAGATTATATATTCTTTCTACACGTTGAAACATGGCAACTAGATAGTATACGTGGATATACGAGACCAGGAGTTTGTATCTATTTACAGAACAGAAAATGTTTCATTGCAAAATCGTCAATCACTTTATATTTGGCAATGCAATGTACATACATATTATACACAATATTACATTAATAATATTAATATGGTAGATGTATTAACATTATTTTAGTTCACTGGAGTTAGCTCATGTGAGCTCATGTAAGGTATTGCTACCACAACATGTTTGTCCGTCGTCCCTGAACATTTCTTTCAATCGTTTTGAGTAATCATTGGGTCTATAGCCACCATTTATGGTCATGATACTTAGGTGGGGGATTACATAATTGTTAAATTCACGCCATTACGTAATTAAGATGGCCGCTGTCTAAAATCCAACATCGCAGTCAATAGTTCAACCTATCATGAGTGATTTCAAACGTTTTCTTCTCACGAACTCAAGAAACTATACTTGTTTGATCCTTGGGTTAAGCCTTTTCAAAGATGTTAAAATAAAGTTTTCCTGAAATCCAAGGCCACCATCTAAAATTGCACAAATTCCTTTAAAAATAAACTTCTCATGAACCACCAGCCGGATTATGACGATTCTTGGTAGAACTGATGGACAATACCTTTTCAAAGTTGTTCAAATGATGACCCTGAGACCAAAATTGGGCGTCGCACGGGAGGTCAAATTGAGGTCATATTTTATATTTGAGCAAATATTGTGATGTCATTTATCAAATC
Source organism: Archivesica marissinica (assembly GCA_014843695.1). Taxonomy (NCBI): domain Eukaryota; kingdom Metazoa; phylum Mollusca; class Bivalvia; order Venerida; family Vesicomyidae; genus Archivesica; species Archivesica marissinica. Next base: position 38,171,446 of record CM026400.1, on the reverse strand, counting down.
TAAGGTATCGACGACGCGCTCGCTCTGATTTTTGTTGGATTATCACAATCAAATGATTTTGTCTCATCCAAGATGATTGCCAAAAGGTCAAAATATGGTTCTTTTAATATTGATATCAAACTTCCTCTTTATCCAAACCACTTAGCCAATGTTGACAAATTTCAAAATTATAGTCCATTGGTGTAGCCTTTTTCAGATTTGTTAAAATGGAGGTTGTCGCGAATAACATCTCACGAACCACCGTTCCGATATTGACAATACTTCGTAGGAATGATCTATGCACAATGCTCTTTCAAAGTTGTAAAATATATTACCCCATGCTTAATCAGGCGAGCAATACAGGGTAATCATGACTCTCTTGTTATATTTATGCTGGTGTATCTAATTTAAAAGTGGTCTCGTGTCGGTGCTTTACACCATGTACGCAAAAGAACCAGAGGAGACTCTGGAATTGATCTATGTCTGTATCATTGCATACTACTCCAACAATCTAGAATGAATAATCTCTTCAGGAGACGTCGCTCATATGGGCAACCGGTAGCGACGATAAATAAACGTAAAACACCCTACTTTAAAAGCAAGTTTCAGTTAATGTGCAAATATAGCACAAAAGCACTCAGTGATAACAATAGGAGGTAAAAAGGTCAATTATTTATGTTCCATTTCTGTGCCAGATATAAATGAATGCATACAAGACAATGGTGGATGCAAACAACATTGCAACAATGCAGACGGAACATTCAATTGCAGCTGCGACGATGGCTACATGCTCCAAGAGGATACCATCTCGTGCGTTGATGTTAATGAATGTAACACAGACAATGGTGGATGCGAACATACATGCACAAACGGAAACGGTTCATTCCAGTGTAGTTGCAATGATGGATACACGCTACAAGATGATAAAGTATATTGTGTGGATATTAATGAATGTAGCACTGACAATGCTGGATGCGATCATACATGCACAAACGGAAACGGTTCATTCCAGTGTAGCTGCAAAGATGGATACACGCTCCAAGATGATGAAGTATCTTGTGTGGATATTAATGAATGTAACACTGACAATGGAGGATGCGATCATACATGCACAAACGGAAACGGCTCATTCCAGTGTAGCTGTAGAGATGGATACACGCTCCAAGATGATGAAGTATATTGTGTGGATATTAATGAATGTAGCACTGACAATGCAGGATGCGATCATACATGCACAAACGGAAATGGTTCACACCAGTGTAGCTGTAGAGATGGATACACACTCCAAGATGATGAAGTATCTTGTGTGGATATTAATGAATGTAACACCGACAATGGAAGATGCGATCATACATGCACAAACGGAAACGGTTCATTCCAGTGTAGCTGCGAAGATGGATACACGCTCCAAGATGATGAAGTATCTTGTGTGGATATTAATGAATGTAACACTGACAATGGTGGATGCAAACACACATGCACAAACGGAAATGGCTCATTCCAGTGTAGCTGCAAAGATGGATACACGCTCCAAGATGATGAGGTATCTTGTGTGGATATTAATGAATGTAGCACTGACAATGCAGGATGCGATCATACATGCACAAACGGAAACGGTTCATTCCAATGTACCTGCAAAGATGGATACACGCTCAAAGATGATGAGGTATCTTGTGTGGATATTAATGAATGTAGCACTGACAATGCAGGATGCGATCATACATGCACAAACGGAAACGGTTCATTCCAATGTACCTGCAAAGATGGATACACGCTCCAAGATGATGAAGTATCATGTGTGGATATTAATGAATGTAACACTGACTATGGTGGATGCGATCATACATGCACAAACGGAAACGGCTCATTCCAGTGTAGCTGCAATGATGGATACACGCTTCAAGATGATGAAGTATCTTGTGTGGATATTAATGAATGTAGCACTGACAATGCAGGATGCGATCATACATGCACAAACGGAAACGGTTCATTCCAATGTACCTGCAAAGATGGATACACGCTCCAAGATGATGAAGTATCATGTGTGGATATTAATGAATGTAACACTGACAATGGTGGATGCGATCATACATGCACAAACGGAAACGGCTCATTCCAGTGTAGCTGCAATGATGGATACACGCTCCAAGATGATGAAGTATCTTGTGTGGATATTAATGAATGTAGCACTGACAATGCTGGATGCGATCATACATGCACAAACGGAAACGGTTCATTCCAGTGTAGCTGCGAAGATGGATACACGCTCCAAGATGATGACGTATCTTGTGTGGATATTAATGAATGTAGCACTGACAATGCCGGATGCGATCATACATGCACAAACGGAAATGGTTCATACCAGTGTAGCTGTAGAGATGGATACACGCTCCAAGATGATGGAGTATCTTGTGTGGATATTAATGAATGTAGCACTGACAATGCAGGATGCGATCATACATGCACAAACGGAAACGGTTCATTCCAGTGTAGCTGTAGAGATGGATACACACTCCAAGATGATGAAGTATCTTGTGTGGATATTAATGAATGTAGCACTGACAATGCTGGATGCGATCATACATGCACAAACGGAAACGGTTCATTCCAGTGTAGCTGTAGAGATGGATACACGCTCCAAGATGATGAAGTATCTTGTGTGGATATTAATGAATGTAGCACTGACAATGCAGGATGCGATCATACATGCACAAACGGAAACGGTTCATTCCAGTGTACCTGCAAAGATGGATACACGCTCCAAGTTGATGAAGTATCTTGTGTGGATATTAATGAATGTAGCACTGACAATGCAGGATGCGATCATACATGCACAAACGGAAACGGTTCATTCCAATGTACCTGCAAAGATGGATACACGCTCCAAGATGATGAAGTATCTTGTGTGGATATTAATGAATGTAGCACTGACAATGCAGGATGCGATCATACATGCACAAACGGAAACGGTTCATTCCAGTGTAGCTGCAAAGATGGATACACGCTCCAAGATGATGAAGTATCTTGTGTGGATATTAATGAATGTAACACTGACAATGCTGGATGCGATCATACATGCACAAACGGAAATGGCTCATTCCAGTGTAGCTGTAGAGATGGATACACGCTCCAAGATGATGGAGTATCTTGTGTGGATATTAATGAATGTAGCACTGACAATGCAGGATGCGATCATACATGCACAAACGGAAACGGTTCATTCCAGTGTAGCTGCAAAGATGGATACACGCTCCAAGATGATGAAGTATCTTGTGTGGATATTAATGAATGTAGCACTGACAATGCAGGATGCGATCATACATGCACAAACGGAAACGGTTCATTCCAGTGTAGCTGTAGAGATGGATACACGCTCCAAGATGATGAAGTATCTTGTGTGGATATTAATGAATGTAGCACTGACAATGCAGGATGCGATCATACATGCACAAACGGAAACGGTTCATTCCAGTGTAGCTGTAGAGATGGATACACACTCCAAGATGATGAAGTATCTTGTGTGGATATTAATGAATGTAGCACTGACAATGCAGGATGCGATCATACATGCACAAACGGAAACGGTTCATTCCAGTGTAGCTGCAAAGATGGATACACGCTCCAAGATGATGAAGTATCTTGTGTGGATATTAATGAATGTAGCACTGACAATGCAGGATGCGATCATACATGCACAAACGGAAACGGTTCATTCCAGTGTAGCTGCAAAGATGGATACACGCTCCAAGATGATGAAGTATCTTGTGTGGATATTAATGAATGTAGCACTGACAATGCTGGATGCGATCATACATGCACAAACGGAAACGGTTCATTCCAGTGTAGCTGCAAAGATGGATACACGCTCCAAGATGATGAAGTATCTTGTGTGATATTAATGAATGTACATGACAATGCGGATGCGATCATACATGCACAAACGGAAACGGTTCATTCCAGTGTAGCTGCAAAGATGGATACACGCTCCAAGATGATGAAGTATCTTGTGTGGATATTAATGAATGTAGCACTGACAATGCAGGATGCGATCATACATGCACAAACGGAAACGGTTCATTCCAGTGTAGCTGCAAAGATGGATACACGCTCCAAGATGATGAAGTATCTTGTGTGGATATTAATGAATGTAGCACTGACAATGCAGGATGCGATCATACATGCACAAACGGAAACGGTTCATTCCAGTGTAGCTGTAGAGATGGATACACGCTCCAAGATGATGAAGTATCTTGTGTGATATTAATGAATGTAACACTGACAATGCAGGATGCGATCATACATGCACAAACGGAAACGGTTCATTCCAGTGTAGCTGCAAAGATGGATACACGCTCCAAGATGATGAAGTATCTTGTGTGGATATTAATGAATGTAGCACTGACAATGCAGGATGCGATCATACATGCACAAACGGAAACGGTTCATTCCAGTGTAGCTGCAAAGATGGATACACGCTCCAAGATGATGAAGTATCTTGTGTGGATATTAATGAATGTAACACTGACAATGCAGGATGCGATCATACATGCACAAACGGAAACGGTTCATTCCAGTGTAGCTGCAAAGATGGATACACGCTCCAAGATGATGAAGTATCTTGTGTGGATATTAATGAATGTAGCACTGACAATGCTGGATGCGATCATACATGCACAAACGGAAACGGTTCATTCCAGTGTAGCTGCAAAGATGGATACACGCTCCAAGATGATGAAGTATCTTGTGTGGATATTAATGAATGTAGCACTGACAATGCTGGATGCGATCATACATGCACAAACGGAAATGGTTCATTCCAGTGTAGCTGCAGAGATGGATACACGCTCCAAGATGATGGAGTATCTTGTGTGGATATTAATGAATGTAACACTGACAATGCAGGATGCGATCATACATGCACAAACGGAAACGGTTCATTCCAGTGTAGCTGCAAAGATGGATACACGCTCCAAGATGATGAAGTATCTTGTGTGGATATTAATGAATGTAGCACTGACAATGCAGGATGCGATCATACATGCACAAACGGAAACGGTTCATTCCAGTGTAGCTGCAAAGATGGATACACGCTCCAAGATGATGAAGTATCTTGTGTGGATATTAATGAATGTAGCACTGACAATGCAGGATGCGATCATACATGCACAAACGGAAACGGTTCATTCCAGTGTAGCTGCAAAGATGGATACACGCTCCAAGATGATGAAGTATCTTGTGTGGATATTAATGAATGTAGCACTGACAATGCAGGATGCGATCATACATGCACAAACGGAAACGGTTCATTCCAGTGTAGCTGCAAAGATGGATACACGCTCCAAGATGATGAAGTATCTTGTGTGGATATTAATGAATGTAGCACTGACAATGCAGGATGCGATCATACATGCACAAACGGAAACGGTTCATTCCAGTGTAGCTGCAAAGATGGATACACGCTCCAAGATGATGAAGTATCTTGTGTGGATATTAATGAATGTAGCACTGACAATGCAGGATGCGATCATACATGCACAAACGGAAATGGTTCATATCAGTGTAGCTGCAGAGATGGATACACGCTCCAAGATGATGAAGTATCTTGTGTGGATATTAATGAATGTAGCACTGACAATGCAGGATGCGATCATACATGCACAAACGGAAACGGTTCATTCCAGTGTAGCTGCAAATATGGATACACGCTCCAAGATGATGAGGTTTCTTGTGTGGATATTAATGAATGTAGCACTGACAATGCAGGATGCGATCATACATGCACAAACGGAAACGGTTCATTCCAGTGTACCTGCAAAGATGGATACACGCTCAAAGATGATGATGTATCTTGTGTGGATATTAATGAATGTAGCACTGACAATGCAGGATGCGACCATACATGCACAAACGGAAACGGCTCATTCCAGTGTAGCTGCAAAGATGGATACACGCTCCAAGATGATGAAGTATCTTGTGTGGATATTAATGAATGTAACACTGACAATGGTGGATGCAACCACACATGCACAAACGGAAATGGCTCATTCCAGTGTAGCTGTAGAGATGGATACACGCTCAAAGATGATGACGTATCTTGTGTCGATATTAATGAATGTAACACTGGCAATGGAGGATGCAATCACACATGCACAAACGGAAACGGTTCATTCCAGTGTAGCTGCAATGATGGATACACGCTCCAAGATGATGAAGTATCTTGTGTGGACATTAATGAATGTAGCACTGACAATGCTGGATGCGATCATACATGCACAAACGGAAACGGTTCATTCCAGTGTAGCTGCAAAGATGGATATACGCTCCAAGATGATGACGTATCGTGTGTGGATAATAACGAATGTAGCACTGACAATGCTGGATGCGATCATACATGCACAAACGGAAACGGTTCATTCCAGTGTAGCTGCAAAGATGGATATATGCTCCAAGATGATGAAATATCTTGTATGTATATTAATGAATGTAGCACTGACAATGCTGGATGCGATCATACATGCACAAACGGAAACGGTTCATTCCAGTGTAGCTGCAAAGATGGATACACGCTCCAAGATGATGAAGTATCTTGTGTGGATATTAATGAATGTAGCACTGACAATGCTGGATGCGATCATACATGTACAAACGGAAATGGTTCATTCCAATGTAACTGCACAGATGGATACACGCTCCAAGATGATGAAATATCTTGTGTGGATATTAATGAATGTAGCACTGACAATGCTGGATGCGATCATACATGCACAAACGGAAACGGTTCATTCCAGTGTAGCTGCAAAGATGGATACACGCTCCAAGATGATGAAGTATCTTGTGTGGATATTAATGAATGTAACACTAACAATGGTGGATGTAACCACACATGCACAAACGGAAACGGTTCATTCCAGTGTAGCTGCAAAGATGGATATACGCTCCAAGATGATGAAGTATCGTGTGTGGATAATAACGAATGTAGCACTGACAATGCTGGATGCGATCATACATGCACAAACGGAAACGGTTCATTCCAGTGTAGCTGCCAAGATGGATATACGCTCCAAGATGATGAAGTATCTTGTGTGGATATTAATGAATGTAGCACTGACAATGCTGGATGTGATCATACATGCACAAACGGAAATGGCTCATTCCAGTGTAGCTGTAGAGATGGATACACGCTCCAAGATGATGAAGTATCTTGTGTGGATATTAATGAATGTAGCATTGACAATGCAGGATGCGATCATACATGCACAAACGGAAACGGTTCATTCCAGTGTACCTGCAAAGATGGCTACACACTCCAAGATGATGAAGTATCTTGTGTAGATATTAATGAATGTAGCACTGACAATGCAGGATGCGATCATACATGCACAAACGGAAACGGTTCATTTCAGTGTAGCTGCAAAGATGGATACACGCTCCAAGATGATGAAGTATCTTGTGTGGATATTAATGAATGTAAGACTGACAATGGTGGATGCAACCACACATGCACAAACGGAAATGGCTCATTCCAGTGTAGCTGTAGAGATGGATACACGCTCCAAGATGATGAAGTATCTTGTGTGGATATTAATGAATGTAGCACTGACAATGCAGGATGCGATCATACATGCACAAACGGAAACGGTTCATTCCAGTGTAGCTGCAAAGATGGATACACGCTCCAAGATGATGAGGTATCTTGTGTGGATATTAATGAATGTAGCACTGACAATGCAGTATGCGATCATACATGTACAAACGGAAATGGCTCATTCCAGTGTAGCTGTAGAGATGGATACACGCTCAAAGATGATGAAGTATCTTGTGTCGATATTAATGAATGTAACACTGACAATGGAGGATGCAATCACACATGCACAAACGGAAACGGTTCATTCCAGTGTAGCTGCAATGATGGATACACGCTCCAAGATGATGAAGTATCTTGCGTAGACATTAATGAATGTAGCACTGACAATGCTGGATGCGATCATACATGCACAAACAGAAACGGTTCATTCCAGTGTAGCTGCAAAGATGGATACACGCTCCAAGATGATGAAGTATCTTGTGTGGATATTAATGAATGTAGCACTGACAATGCAGGATGCGATCATACATGCACAAACGGAAACGGTTCATTCCAGTGTAGCTGTAGAGATGGATACACGCTCCAAGGTGATGAAGTATCTTGTGTGGATATTAATGAATGTAGCACTGACAATGCAGGATGCGATCATACATGCACAAACGGAAACGGTTCATTCCAGTGTAGCTGCAAATATGGATACACGCTCCAAGATGATGAAGTATCTTGTGTGGATATTAATGAATGTAGCACTGACAATGCAGGATGCGATCATACATGCACAAACGGAAACGGTTCATTCCAGTGTACCTGCAAAGATGGATACACGCTCAAAGATGATGATGTATCTTGTGTGGATATTAATGAATGTAGCACTGACAATGCAGGATGCGACCATACATGCACAAACGGAAACGGCTCATTCCAGTGTAGCTGTAGAGATGGATACACGCTCCAAGATGATGAAGTATCTTGTGTGGATATTAATGAATGTAGCACTGACAATGCTGGATGCGATCATACATGCACAAACGGCAACGGTTCATTCCAGTGTAGCTGCGAATATGGATACACGCTCCAAGATGATGAAGTATCTTGTGTGGATATTAATGAATGTAGCACTGACAATGCTGGATGCGATCATACATGCACAAACGGAAACGGTTCATTCCAGTGTAGTTGCAATGATGGATACACGCTCCAAGATGATGAAGTATCTTGTGTGGATATTATTGAATGTAACACCGACAATGGAAGATGCGATCATACATGTACAAACGGAAATGGTTCAATCCAGTGTAGCTGTAGAGTCGGATACAAGCTCCAAGATGATGGAATATCTTGTGTGGATATTAATGAATGTAACACTGACAATGGTGGATGCAAACACACATGCACACACGGAAACGGTTCATTCCAGTGTAGCTGTAGAGTCGGATACAAGCTCGAAGATGATGCCGTTTCATGTGGTGATATTAATGAATGTGACTCCAGAAATGGAGACTGTGATCACATATGTATAAATGAAGAAGGATCCTTCCGGTGTAGATGTAGCATTGGATACACCCTGCAAGATGACCGTATGAAGTGTGTTGATGACAATGAATGTAACACGGACAATGGAGGTTGCGGCCATACATGCACCAATGAGGATGGGTCATATAAGTGTAGTTGTAACGATGGATATACCCTCCAAGATGACCGTATGAAGTGTGTTGACGACAATGAATGTAACACATACAATGGAGGTTGCGGCCATACATGCACCAATGAGGATGGGTCATATAAGTGTAGTTGTAACGATGGATTCACCCTACAAGATGACCGTATGAAGTGTGTTGATGACAATGAATGTAACACGGACAATGGAGGTTGCGGCCATACATGCACCAATGAGGATGGGTCATATAAGTGTAGTTGTAACGATGGATACCGTCTAGACACTGATAGCGTTTCGTGCACTGATATTGACGAATGCGTATCCGATGGTGCTGGATGCGAGCACACTTGTTTGAATTTTATTGGAAACTTCTCCTGCATCTGTTATGCTGGTCATGTGCTGGAAGTGGACAATGTGTCTTGCTCAGGTATGTTGCACTTGTCATGATGTTATGGTGTTCAGTATAAAATTATAATCTAACATTTTATTTTGAGTCGGAATGAATACACTTTGCATAACTGAATCTCTGTAATGTTGAACATATTACCATATTTAAATTATTCTGTAAATATGAATATATTAATAAATATTCGAAAATAAAAATAGGTATATTAAAAATTTCCTTTTCAAAATAATCTCTTTCACCAGCATTATTTTGTTTTCACAGTACAGCATATTATTTACCGATACGATACAATCCTGTTTCTTCTTATATATACACCTATGCTTTCCTTCTTATATACACACCTATGCTTTCCTT
>CM026400.1:38137334-38160465 GCA_014843695.1 Archivesica marissinica | reverse complement strand
TTATTGTAAGCATTATGCGCTAATCTATAAAACAAGATTATTGTAGGCATTATGTGCTAATCTATAAAACAAGATTATTGTAGGCATTATGCGCTAATCTTTAACACAAGATTATTGTAGGCATTATGCGCTAATCTATAAAACAAGATTATTGTAAGCATTATGCGCTAATCTATAAAACAAGATTATTGTAGGCATTATGCGCTAATCTATAAAACAAGATTAATGTAAGCATTATGCGCTAATCTATAAAACAAGATTAATGTAGGCATTATGCGCTAATCTATAAAACAAGATTATTGTAGGCATTATGCGCTAATCTATAAAACAAGATTATTGTAGGCATTATGCGCTAATCTATAAAACAAGATTATTGTAGGCATTATGTGCTAATCTATAAAACAAGATTATTGTAGGCATTATGCGCTAATCTTTAACACAAGATTATTGTAGGCATTATGCGCTAATCTATAAAACAAGATTATTGTAAGTATTATGCGCTAATCTATAAAACAAGATTATTGTAGGCATTATGCGCTAATCTTTAACACAAGATTATTGTAGGCATTATGCGCTAATCTATAAAACAAGATTATTGTAAGCATTATGCGCTAATCTATAAAACAAGATAATTGTAGGCATTATGCGCTAATCTATAACACAAGATTAATGTAAGTATTATGCGCTAATCTATAAAACAAGATTAATGTAGGCATTATGTGCTAATCTATAAAACAAGATTATTGTAGGCATTATGCGCTAATCTTTAACACAAGATTATTGTAGGCATTATGCGCTAATCTATAAAACAAGATTATTGTAGGCATTATGCGCTAATCTATAAAACAAGATTATTGTAGGCATTATGCGCTAATCTATAAAACAAGATTATTGTAGGCATTATGCGCTAATCTATAAAACAAGATTAGTGTAGGCATTATGCGCTAATCTTTAACACAAGATTAATGTAAGCATTATGTGCTAATCTATAAAACAAGATTAATGTAAGTATTATGTGTTAATCTTTAAAACAAGATTATTGTAGGCATTATGCGCTAATCTATAAAACAAGATTATTGTAGGCATTATGCGCTAATCTATAAAACAAGATTATTGTAGGCATTAGGCGCTAATCTATAAAACAAGATTTGTGTAGGCATTATGCGCTAATCTTTAACACAAGATTAATGTAAGCATTATGTGCTAATCTATAAATGTAGATTAGGTAATCTTAAAACAAGATTTGTAGCATTATGCGCTAATCTTAAACGATTAATGTAAGCATTATGTGCTAATCTATAAAACAAGATTAATGTAAGTATTATGTGTTAATCTTTAAAACAAGATTATTGTAGGCATTATGCGCTAATCTATAAAACAAGATTATTGTAGGCATTATGCGCTAATCTATAAAACAAGATTATTGTAGGCATTAGGCGCTAATCTATAAAACAAGATTTGTGTAGGCATTATGCGCTAATCTTTAACACAAGATTAATGTAAGCATTATGTGCTAATCTATAAAACAAGATTAATGTAAGTATTATGTGTTAATCTTTAAAACAAGATTATTGTAGGCATTATGCGCTAATCTATAAAACAAGATTATTGTAAGCATTATGCGCTAATCTATAAAACAAGATTATTGTAAGCATTATGCGCTAATCTATAAAACAAGATTATTGTAAGCATTATGCGCTAATCTATAAAACAAGATTATTGTAGGCATTATGCGCTAATCTATAAAACAAGATTATTGTAGGCATTATGCGCTAATCTATAAAACAAGATTATTGTAAGCATTATGCGCTAATCTATAAAACAAGATTACTGTAAGCATTATGCGCTAATCTATAAAACAAGATTACTGTAGGCATTATGCGCTAATCTATAAAACAAGATTATTGTAGGCATTATGCGCTAATCTTTAACACAAGATTATTGTAGGCATTATGCGCTAATCTATAAAACAAGATTATTGTAGGCATTATGCGCTAATCTATAAAACAAGATTATTGTAGGCATTATGCGCTAATCTATAAAACAAGATTAATGTAGGCATTATGCGCTAATCTATAAACAGATTTGTAGCATTATGCGCTAATCTTAAACAAGATTATGTAGATTATGCTAATCTATAAACAAGATTAATGTAAGCATTATGCGCTAATCTATAAAACAAGATTATGTAGTCATTATGCGCTAATCTTAAACAAGATTATTGTAGGCATTATGCGCTAATCTATAAAACAAGATTATTGTAAGCATTATGTGCTAATCTATAAAACAAGATTAATGTAAGCATTATGTGCTAATCTATAAAACAAGATTATTGTAGGCATTATGCGCTAATCTATAAAACAAGATTATTGTAAGCATTATGCGCTAATCTATAAAACAAGATTAATGTAAGCATTATGTGCTAATCTATAAAACAAGATTAATGTAGGCATTATGGCTAATCTATAAAACAAGATTATTGTAGGCATTATGCGCTAATCTATAAAACAAGATTATTGTAGGCATTATGCGCTAATCTATAAAACAAGATTATTGTAGGCATTATGCGCTAATCTATAAAACAAGATTATTGTAGGCATTATGCGCTAATCTATAAAACAAGATTATTGTAAGCATTATGTGCTAATCTATAAAACAAGATTAATGTAGGCATTATGCGCTAATCTATAAAACAAGATTATTGTAAGCATTATGCGCTAATCTATAAAACAAGATTAATGTAAGCATTATGCGCTAATCTATAAAACAAGATTAATGTAGGCATTATGCGCTAATCTATAAAACAAGATTAATGTAGGCATTATGCGCTAATCTATAAAACAAGATTATTGTAGGCATTATGCGCTAATCTATAAAACAAGATTATTGTAGGCATTATGCGCTAATCTATAAAACAAGATTATTGTAGGCATTATGCGCTAATCTATAAAACAAGATTATTGTAGGCATTATGCGCTAATCTATAAAACAAGATTATTGTAGGCATTAGGCGCTAATCTATAAAACAAGATTTTTGTAGGCATTATGCGCTAATCTTTAACACAAGATTAATGTAAGCATTATGTGCTAATCTATAAAACAAGATTAATGTAAGTATTATGTGTTAATCTTTAAAACAAGATTATTGTAGGCATTATGCGCTAATCTATAAAACAAGATTATTGTAAGCATTATGCGCTAATCTATAAAACAAGATTATTGTAAGCATTATGCGCTAATCTATAAAACAAGATTATTGTAAGCATTATGCGCTAATCTATAAAACAAGATTATTGTAAGCATTATGCGCTAATCTATAAAACAAGATTTGTAAGCATTATGCGCTAATCTATAAAACAAGATTATTGTAAGCATTATGCGCTAATCTATAAAACAAGATTATTGTAGCATTATGCGCTAATCTATAAAACAAGATTACTGTAAGCATTATGCGCTAATCTATAAAACAAGATTACTGTAAATTATGCGCTAATCTATAACAAGATTATTGTAGGCTTATGCGCTAATCTTAACACAAGATTATTGTAGGCATTATGCGCTAATCTATAAAACAAGATTATTGTAGGCATTATGCGCTAATCTATAAAACAAGATTATTGTAGGCATTATGCGCTAATCTATAAAACAAGATTAATGTAGGCATTATGCGCTAATCTATAAAACAAGATTAATGTAGGCATTATGCGCTAATCTATAAAACAAGATTAGTGTAAGCATTATGTGCTAATCTATAAAACAAGATTAATGTAAGTATTATGCGCTAATCTATAAAACAAGATTAATGTAGGCATTATGTGCTAATCTATAAAACAAGATTATTGTAGGCATTATGCGCTAATCTATAAAACAAGATTATTGTAAGCATTATGCGCTAATCTATAAAACACAAGATTATTGTAGCATTATGCGCTAATCTATAAAACAAGATTATTGTAGGCATTATGGCTAATCTATAAAACAAGATTATGTATTGGTAATTTAAAAAGATTGTAGCATATGGTTTTAATTATTGTAGGCATTATGCGCTAATCTATAAAACAAGATTATTGTAAGCATTATGCGCTAATCTATAAAACAAGATTAATGTAAGCATTATGTGCTAATCTATAAAACAAGATTATTGTAGGCATTATGCGCTAATCTATAAAACAAGATTATGTAGGCATTATGCGCTAATCTTAACAAGATTATGTAGATTATGGTATTTAAACAAGATTATGTAGGCATTATGCGCTAATCTATAAAACAAGATTATTGTAGGCATTATGCGCTAATCTATAAAACAAGATTATTGTAAGCATTATGCGCTAATCTATAAAACAAGATTATTGTAAGCATTATGTGCTAATCTATAAAACAAGATTATTGTAGGCATTATGCGCTAATCTATAAAACAAGATTATTGTAGGCATTATGCGCTAATCTATAAAACAAGATTATTGTAAGCATTATGCGCTAATCTATAAAACAAGATTATTGTAGGCATTATGCGCTAATCTATAAAACAAGATTATTGTAAGCATTATGCGCTAATCTATAAAACAAGATTAATGTAGGCATTATGCGCTAATCTATAAAACAAGATTATTGTAGGCATTATGCGCTAATCTATAAAACAAGATTATTGTAAGCATTATGCGCTAATCTTTAAAACAAGATTATTGTAGGCATTATGCGCTAATCTATAAAACAAGATTATTGTAAGCATTATGCGCTAATCTATAAAACAAGATTATTGTAAGCATTATGCGCTAATCTATAAAACAAGATTATGTAAGCATTATGCGCTAATCTATAAAACAAGATTAATGTAGGCATTATGTGCTAATCTATAAAACAAGATTATTGTAGGCATTATGCGCTAATCTTTAAAACAAGATTATTGTAGGCATTATGCGCTAATCTATAAAACAAGATTATTGTAAGCATTATGCGCTAATCTATAAAACAAGATTATTGTAGGCATTATGCGCTAATCTATAAAACAAGATTATTGTAGGCATTATGCGCTAATCTATAAACAAGATTAATGTAAGCATTATGTGCTAATCTATAAAACAAGATTAATGTAGCATTATGCGCTAATCTATAAAACAAGATTATTGTAGGCATTATGCGCTAATCTATAAAACAAGATTAATGTAAGCATTATGCGCTAATCTATAAAACAAGATTATTGTAGGCATTATGCGCTAATCTATAAAACAAGATTATGTAGGCATTATGCGCTAATCTATAAAACAAGATTATTGTAAGCATTATGTGCTAATCTATAAAAAGATTAATGTAGGCATTATGCGCTAATCTATAAAACAAGATTATGTAGGCATTATGCGCTAATCTATAAAACAAGATTAATGTAAGCATTATGTGCTAATCTATAAAACAAGATTAATGTAGGCATTATGCGCTAATCTATAAAACAAGATTATTGTAGGCATTATGCGCTAATCTATAAAACAAGATTATTGTAGGCATTATGCGCTAATCTATAAAACAAGATTATTGTAGGCATTATGCGCTAATCTATAAAACAAGATTATTGTAGGCATTATGCGCTAATCTTTAACACAAGATTAATGTAAGCATTATGTGCTAATCTATAAAACAAGATTAATGTAAGTATTATGTGTTAATCTTTAAAACAAGATTATTGTAGGCATTATGCGCTAATCTATAAACCAAGATTATTGTAAGCATTATGCGCTAATCTATAAAACAAGATTAATGTAAGCATTATGCGCTAATCTATAAAACAAGATTATTGTAAGCATTATGCGCTAATCTATAAAACAAGATTATTTTAAGCATTATGCGCTAATCTATAAAACAAGATTATTGTAAGCATTATGCGCTAATCTATAAAACAAGATTACTGTAAGCATTATGCGCTAATCTATAAAACAAGATTACTGTAAGCATTATGCGCTAATCAATAAAACAGGATTACTGTAAGCATTATGCGCTAATCTATAAAACAAGATTACTGTAAGAATTATGCGCTAATCTATAAAACAAGATTATTGTAGGCCTTATGCGCTAATCTTTAACACAAGATTATTGTAGGCATTATGCGCTAATCTATAAAACAAGATTATTGTAGGCATTATGCGCTAATCTATAAAACAAGATTATTGTAGGCATTATGCGCTAATCTATAAAACAAGATTAATGTAGGCATTATGCGCTAATATATAAAACAAGATTAATGTAGGCATTATGCGCTAATCTATAAAACAAGATTAGTGTAAGCATTATGTGCTAATCTATAAAACAAGATTAATGTAAATAGTATGCGCTAATCTATAAAACAAGATTAGTGTAGTCATTATGTGCTAATCTTTAAAACAAGATTATTGTAAGCATTATGCGCTAATCTTTAAAACAAGATTATTGTAAGCATTATGTGCTAATCTATAAAACAAGATTAATGTAAGCATTATGTGCTAATCTATAAAACAAGATTATTGTAGGCATTATGCGCTAATCTATAAAAAATTATTGTAAGCATTATGCGCTAATCTTTAACACAAGATTAATGTAAGCATTATGTGCTAATCTATAAAACAAGATTAATGTAGGCATTATGCGCTAATCTATAAAACAAGATTAATGTAAGCATTATGCGCTAATCTATAAAACAAGATTATTGTAGGCAGTATGCGCTAATCTATAAAACAAGATTAATGTAGGCATTATGCGCTAATCTATAAAACAAGATTACTGTAAGCATTATGTGCTAATCTATAAAACAAGATTAATGTAGGCATTATGCGCTAATCTATAAAACAAGATTATTGTAAGCATTATGTGCTAATCTATAAAACAAGATTAATGTAAGCATTATGTGATAATCTATAAAACAAGATTAATGTAGGCATTATGCGCTAATCTATTAAACAAGATTAATGTAGGCATTATGCGCTAATCTATCAAACAAGATTATTGTAGGCATTAGGCGCTAATCTATAAAACAAGATTTTTGTAGGCATTATGCGCTAATCTATAAAACAAGATTATTGTAGGCATTAGGCGCTAATCTATAAAACAATATTTTTGTAGGCATTATGCGCTAATCTATAAAACAAGATTATTGTAGGCATTAGGCGCTATTCTATAAAACAAGATTTTTGTAGGCATTATGCGCTAATCTTTAACACAAGATTAATGTACGCATTATGTGCTAATCTATAAAACAAGATTAATGTAAGCATTATGCGCTAATCTATAAAACAAGATTATTGTAAGCATTATGCGCTAATCTATAAAACAAGATTATTGTAAGCATTATGCGCTAATATTTAACACAAGATTATTGTAAGCATTATGCGCTAATCTATAAAACAAGATAATTGTAGGCATTATGCGCTAATCTATAAAACAAGATTAATGTAGGCATTATGCGCTAATCTATAAAACAAGATTTATGTAAGTATTATGCGCTAATCTATCAAACAAGATTAATGTAGGCATTATGTGCTAATCTATAAAACAAGATTATTGTTGGCATTATGCGCTAATCTTTAACACAAGATTATTGTAGGCATTATGCGCTAATCTATAAAACAAGATTATTGTAGGCATTATGCGCTAATCTATAAAACAAGATTATTGTAGGCATTAGGCGCTAATCTATAAAACAAGATTTTTGTAGGCATTATGCGCTAATCTTTAACACAAGATTAATGTAAGCATTATGTGCTAATCTATAAAACAAGATTAATGTAAGTATTATGTGTTAATCTTTAAAACAAGATTATTGTAGGCATTATGCGCTAATCTATAAAACAAGATTAT
Organism: Archivesica marissinica; assembly: GCA_014843695.1. Classification (NCBI taxonomy): domain Eukaryota; kingdom Metazoa; phylum Mollusca; class Bivalvia; order Venerida; family Vesicomyidae; genus Archivesica; species Archivesica marissinica. The sequence continues at coordinate 38,152,647 of CM026400.1, read as the reverse complement.
TGTAAGCATTATGCGCTAATCTATAAAACAAGATTACTGTAAGCATTATGCGCTAATCTATAAAACAAGATTACTGTAAGCATTATGCGCTAATCTATAAAACAAGATTACTGTAAGAAGTATGCGCTAATCTATAAAACAAGATTACTGTAAGCATTATGCGCTAATCTATAAAACAAGATTACTGTAAGCATTATGCGCTAATCTTTAAAACAAGATTATTGTAAGCATTATGCGCTAATCTATAAAACAAGATTATTGTAAGCATTATGCGCTAATCTATAAAACAAGATTATTGTAAGCATTATGCGCTAATCTATAAAACAAGATTATTGTAAGTATTATGCGCTAATCTATAAAACAAGATTACTGTAAGCATTATGCGCTAATCTATAAAACAAGATTACTGTAAGCATTATGCGCTAATCAATAAAACAGGATTACTGTAAGCATTATGCGCTAATCTATAAAACAAGATTACTGTAAGAATTATGCGCTAATCTATAAAACAAGATTATTGTAGGCATTATGCGCTAATCTTTAACACAAGATTATTGTAGGCATTATGCGCTAATCTATAAAACAAGATTATTGTAGGCATTATGCGCTAATCTATAAAACAAGATTATTGTAGGCATTATGCGCTAATCTATAAAACAAGATTAATGTAGGCATTATGCGCTAATATATAAAACAAGATTAATGTAGGCATTATGCGCTAATCTATAAAACAAGATTAGTGTAAGCATTATGTGCTAATCTTTAAAACAAGATTATTGTAAGCATTATGCGCTAATCTTTAAAACAAGATTATTGTAAGCATTATGTGCTAATCTATAAAACAAGATTAATGTAAGCATGATGTGCTAATCTATAAAACAAGATTATTGTAGGCATTATGCGCTAATCTATAAAAAAATTATTGTAAGCATTATGCGCTAATCTTTAACACAAGATTAATGTAAGCATTATGTGCTAATCTATAAAATATGATTAATGTAGGCATTATGGCTAATCTATAAAACACAATTAATGTAGGCATTATGCGCTAATCTATAAACAAGATTATTGTAGGCATTATGCGCTAATCTATAAAACAAGATTAATGTAGGCATTATGCGCTAATCTATAAAACAAGATTATTGTAGCATTATGTGCTAATCTATAAAACAAGATTAATGTAGGCATTATGCGCTAATCTATAAAACAAGATTATTGTAAGCATTATGTGCTAATCTATAAAACAAGATTAATGTAAGCATTATGTGCTAATCTATAAAACAAGATTATGTAGGCATTATGCGCTAATCTATAAAACAAGATTAATGTAGGCATTATGCGCTAATCTATCAAACAAGATTAATGTAGGCATTATGCGCTAATCTATCAAACAAGATTATTGTAGGCATTAGGCGCTAATCTATAAAACAAGATTTTTGTAGGCATTATGCGCTAATCTATAAAACAAGATTATTGTAGGCATTAGGCGCTAATCTATAAAACAAGATTATTGTAGGCATTAGGCGCTAATCTATAAAACAAGATTTTTGTAGGCATTATGCGCTAATCTTTAACAAAAGATTAATGTAAGCATTATGTGCTAATCTATAAAACAAGATTAATGTAAGTAGTATGTGCTAATCTTTAAAACAATATTATTGTAGGCATTATGCGCTAATCTATAAAACAAGATTATTGTAAGCATTATGCGCTAATCTATAAAACAAGATTACTGTAAGCATTATGCGCTAATCTATAAAACAAGATTATTGTAAGCATTTTGCGCTAATCTATAAAACAAGATTATTGTAAGCATTTTGAGCTAATCTATAAAACAAGATTAGTGTAGGCATTATGTGCTAATCTATAAAACAAGATTATTGTAGGTATTATGCACTAATCTTTAACACAAGATTATTGTAAGCATTATGCGCTAATCTATAAAACAAGATAATTGTAGGCATTATGCGCTAATCTATAAAACAAGATTAATGTAGGCATTATGCGCTAATCTATAAAACAAGATTAATGTAGGCATTAGGCGCTAATCTATAAAACAAGATTTTTGTAGGCATTATGCTCTAATCTTTAACACAAGATTAATGTAAGCATTATGTGCTAATCTATAAAACAAGATTAATGTAAGTATTATGTGTTAATCTTTAAAACAAGATTATTGTAGGCATTATGAGCTAATCTATAAAACAATATTACTGTAAGCATTATGCGCTAATCTATAAAACAAGATTACTGTAAGCATTATGCGCTAATCTATAAAACAAGATTACTGTAAGCATTATGCGCTAATCTTTAAAACAAGATTATTGTAAGCATTATGCGCTAATCTTTAAAACAAGATTATTGTAAGCATTATGCGCTAATCTTTAAAACAAGATTACTGAAAGCATTATGCGCTAATCTTTCATTAATCATTTTAACAATGCGTTGTTTATATAATTATTAAGACGTAATATTTCTGCTTGACAATGTTTAAACCATACCCGTTAGTACAGTTGGATCCCTAGTGGTCTCTCGGCTGTGTCTGCAAAATAAATTGTTTTTTAAATAATATTGTATTGCATTTTTTCATACAATACATTACATATATACATACAATAATAAGAACAAATCAGAGATTAATATGTAATTATGTGATTGCAGTATACGATACATTTGTTTGTCAAGGGGATCAAAGCAAATGGGTTGGGCTACAAGTTATAACATTATTTACAGCCTCCCCGTAAAATAAATCACAACAGTTCAATTGATATTGTTCCCGCATACAATGTTATATTATTCAAAATATACACTTTAATAAGTAAATTTAATAGCGAGAAAGGTAGTTCGGCTACATCTATGAAACTGATTCGGAAATAGTTCAATGTGATAGGTCTTGTACTATACTGAATGTTATGGCGACTCGTAAGCTATTATTGATGGAGGTAGACACCGTGTGCCCGTATGAACATCAGCACAGCACACAACCGCAACATTACCGCCACACAACTTACCTGACTTTCACTGCAGAATGTCGGTAACGTCGTATCAGTATAGCACACAACGTTAATATTACAACCACACCACTTACCTTTCTTTCACTGCAGATTGTCGGTAACGTCGTATCAGTATAACACACAACAGTAACATTACCGCCACACCACTTATCTGGCTTTCACTGCAGAATGTCGGTATCGTCGTATCATTATAGCACACAACGTTAATATTACCCCCACACCACTTATCTGGCTTTCACTGCAGAATGTCGGTACGTCGTATCAGAATATCACACAACAGCAACATTACCGCCACACCATTTATCTGGCTTTCACTGCAGAATGTCGGTAACGTCGTATCAGAATATCACACAACAGCAACATTACCGCCATACCACTTACCTGGCTTTCACTGCAGACTGTCGGTAACGTCGTATCAATATACTACACAACAGCAACATTACCGCCACACAAATGACGACGACGACTCCAACAATAGGAGTGAGGAATATGATGTAGTTACCTGGTAGAACAACAACACAAACAATTTTACACATGTCATCAAAACCGTTAATTTGGGATGCACCGGTTAGGTAGACATATTAATTATATTTAGATAGTTGGGTAGTTTACTTTATTAAATTCCATTAGGCGTTCAAGCCCATGTTAGCAAACAGTGCAAACATAATGCATATATTTTATACAAATGAGCTCCCACAATCATAGCCATGTATATTTATATCTATTTGTAAATATATGTAGTATTTATATGATATGTGTCTTATAATTAAAGCAAGTCAGTTCTTTATTGCTAACAAGGAGAAGGTCAAAAGACGCAACAAAATACAAAACCAAACATACAAAAGTGTTGTACAAAGTTGTTGCAAAGTTGTATCTCATGACCGATCAGTAAACCCTTCGTAACCATATTCATTGCTAAATGCTAAGTATTATAAATTTAATTTTACATGTGGTCATATTTGTAAATCAGAACGCATCCGTTTATTTTATTTAGAGCGGCATTGTAGATTAATATTACATGACATATACATAGATTCATTAATTAAATTCCATTCAGCTTTACAATCACATGAGAACACACATAATATAACATATAACTTTGCTAACAATGCACAAATAGTATGCATGCTAGCAATAACATATAGAAAACATTCTCCCAATTATAGCGAAAATAATTGTCCATTTTGATCTTAATCGTAATGGTAAATGCCATCTCAAGACCAACTTTAGAGTTACACGTGCATTCCATATGCACATTCTTAATGCAATGCTACACCATCAGTCTATCGAAAAAAAAGATAACAAGATTCGGCAAGTGGATAACAAGTATACACATACAGCATTATTGTATGTATTACATACCTCGGCTATGTAACACATTATTAAATACATTTTTCAATACTATATAGCATCACATGTATATCTGTACAACATTATGATATATAGTACACACCTATATAACGTTTTAAATACATATAGTGTATAGCATCATTTGAAATCAAAGCAAAAGCAGAATTGTAATTCAACTAACTTCTACACATGACTGTATTTCTAATTATGAATGCATTATAAATATACAGACCTATGTCCTGCTTATTTTTCAAGAGTTCAGAAAACATATTCGGTCTGATCCAGTATTTTCTAGATATATACAAGTTTCTAATATTAGCATACATATTACACTCAATGATAAAATGGTACTCGTCTTCAATTATATTACAGGTTAAACATTTCCTTTCGGACACAGGTGTCCGTACATGCCTAGACATGTGACGGCATTCTTAAAATTAATAATGATTGACAAAACTTATTAACATTAAAACACTCTAGATATGGTGGGAATCCAAAACATGATATATTCCTATAAAACAATGCTCTACTAGAATTATTCAATCTTGCATTCCAGTTCTGTATACATTGGCCATTTAATCTTTGTTTTACACTAGTAAGGAACATATCCATCCACATTTCCAACGCCTTGACCCAATGCTGTACGATGCACGTAGATATTGCAATAGTATCTAATTAATTGCTACCGCTCGTTGACCCAAATGTTGTACGGTGTAAAGCATAGTGCGTCTTGCCAGTAACCGTATTTACCAATTCAAATAGAAATATGCATACTTTAAAGTTTAATGTACAAATTATAAGAATTATTCTCTCAACCAATCAGAATAATTCCAGGTGATATTACATGTGCATACATTTAAGAAATTATGAGATGACTGTATTACACTGAATACAAGCACAGTTATGTGATAACATAGATATTATATATCTGCATTTACAGACTAACGTCATACCGCAAGTCACGACGCCATTGATCAACACAATTGCGCAATAACTAACTATGTATCATATCATTTGATTAATGAGCTATCTTACCATTGACCAGACTAACTTCATACCGCAAGTCACGACGCCATTGATCAACACAATTGCGCAATAGCTAACTATGTATCATATCATTTGATTAATGAGCTATCTTACCAATGTCTGGAGCAGATTCTACTTTCATTTCACTGAAAGATACAACAAGTTTTATATTAGAAAATGATAAATACCGTAACAAAAGTCAACAACATCGCTTTCATATATGAGCAAGCGAATGCTGTATGGCAGAGATTTAGCAATAACAGTATTTGCTGTTACAGTTATTAGTATGGGGGATTTTCCAAAAATGTTGATGTTGATGTTGATTAACTTTGAGAAAGTTCATGGCGGGATGGCGGAATGGAACAATGGCGGATGGAATCAATGAGGGACCTCGTTGGCTTTTTTCTATTACCTTCCTTGGCAGATAAAGTCCGATTTATCCCTAAGCGCAAAGCGGTCCTTTCATTTGGAATAATTTGTTTTTACTGTTGTACCCTAACCAGATGTTGCGTTATGATAAATGTGATTTTATCCAAATCATTTTTATTTAACTTTATTTATTATACAAAGATTGCGAAGCAAGTTTTAACAACTTATATTAATCACTCTCGTTGGCGCGGATGAAAGCGTATATGTGGTCATTCGTGAGAGAGGAAACCGGAGAAATCCCACCTGTCCGATCTGGCGATTCATGTTAGTTAATTGATAACAAAAATACCGATTTTTTTACCCATTGGATATACTATATGATATGTGTCGAGATATAGTAACATAATAATTATAATATGAGAAAGTGGAAGAAAATTGATAGCATGGTGTGCAAAGGAAACAACGATAAAAACAGAGGAAACCACCTAAGAGGACCTACATACTTTTAGGGCATATTCAGGGGCAGTAACAGTAATGTCTCTCATTACAAGACAGGTTATTACTGTTGTTGGTGTTTAATTTATTAGGCAATTGATATGTTGTTTCGCAACCTTATAACACCGGGCACTTATCACTTGATGTGGACACCGGTGGTGGGGGACTAATGTCTGTTAAGTCCAATTAGCATAGGTAACGTAGTCCGACTGCATCACGGAATCTGCGCGGGGACTTAACGTGTGACCCCACTGAAGGAATTGGTTCCTGGTCGTTGTGCCCTAGAAAGTAGTTTTTGTAATCAAGCAGACCATAATTTGATGGTGTTTTTATTGTAGAAATTAACTATTTTAATATAATAAAATATAACCTGGACTACAATTGTATAATAAAACGATAACCACAACGTGACCTAGTGATTGGTTATTGTGACTTCAACCATTACGATTGAAAGAGCCCACTGTGTCACGCGTAGTGTGACAATACAACACGCATTTATAATATTATTTTATGGCAATATTTGAATTGGTGGTATGATATAACTGTATCTAAACCGACGCTACAAAATTACATTTAGTTTATACAAATCGATTTTAGCTCGATTGTGAAACAAGTTCCTACAACATATATTAATCACTCTCGAGACCTCATTCCTGATGACATACATCGTGAGGAGGGAGAGAGAAGCGGCAACGGGGAATTTAAATGCCTTGTCTAAGGGCACACTCTTAACGGCTAGAGTTGTGTGCGAACTCCGGGCCATTTACAAACTGGACTCAAATGTTGGGTATCTCCATCGAATTATTAATACATATATTATGTTAAATGAACATGAACAAATGACGAGTTATTAATACATATATTATGTTAAATGGAAATGAACAAATTATTAATAAGTTTCCCTTTACCGACACTGGGGTCCATCGGTATCAACTTTGCAGTAAAACCCTTCTGCACACGGCGCCAGTAACAGTTCACGAATGTCGCACGGATCGCTCACAGTTTCTGGTAACACTGAAATAAGAGAACTATTTAGTAATTGTGACTATTTTAGCAAACGACCACGTACAGTGAAGCTAAATATAATCATGTGAAGTTGTCTGTTGTGATCATTCTTTTTAATTGTCGGTAGTTTCATAGCGTGTTTGTAGTTTCATAGCGTAGCTATGAATAAGCTGTGTGACGTCATTTTCCGCGCACTTGCTGGAGTATTTTCTTTCTGCAAAATACTTCTACTTTACTTATTTAGGTATGTAAACCAGGTTATATTCGTTCTGTATTATTTGCCTTGGTATTCGTGAAGCTTTCTTTTTAACATGTGGCTTAATACGAGTTCGTTATAGTATTCCCGGCTATTTTTCTAGAATTCAAGATGGGAGATATCGCTCATTATATTCTATGCAATACATAATGTCACTGACTTCCCGTCTATTGTACACATCCTACCCTCTTCATGCAGACTAATCAGTTACTAGCAGCACGGTGGAAGATGTAGGCAGCGAGTGTGTGTTTTACGTTTATTTTTCGTCGCTACCGGTTGCCCATATGAAGATATTAGTAATTTTAGATTTTTGAAGGATAGTGCATGATACAGACAGAGACCCATTCCAGAGTCTCCTCTGGTTCTTTTACGTGCACAGTGTAAAGCACCGACACGAAACCTCGGTTAACGTCCCATCTGAAAGACTGTTAATTGTATTATGGTCAGACGGGGGATCGAACCTACGATCCCTGGATTACCGGTCCATCGTTTTACCACTGGACTACAGATCCGTAGGCAGCGAGAGATCCCAACTTGATTTAAATAGGAGGTAAATTGCGTATGAACTGTGGAAGGTGTTCTAATGTCAGATGCAAATATATATATTACGAGATTTCGCATGGATGATGGAAAAATAATTAACTATTACCCAGAAGATATGTTAAAAAAGCTAGTTTCGTTTGTGTTTTCCAATGAATGATAAGAGTGTAAGAAAACTCCATCTTCCATTGCTTTGAAACGGTGAAAGATGGCATTTTCACTGCCTCTGCTTGAGTTTCGATATGTTAGCTATTTTCTGACAATCATGCACAGTTAATTATTAAGTACGGTACTATATTCTAATGAAATTGTTTGTCTGTAGTTTTAATTTTGACAGCAAAGTTAACTTGAAAATTGTACCGGAACTATTTGTTATTACGTTCACACTAACAGACGTGGTTGTGCTGTTGTGTATTGTAGTGTAATGAGGCTCCCGACAAGGCAGTTAAAATGAAAATGTTTGAAAAACAAATATTATATTAGCCAAATCTTTGGAAATCATAAAAAAGAAGATTTGTGTTTATTAGTGTAAGTCTAATCTAGTCTAAGTGTAATCTCGTGATCACTCGTGGAAATAAAATCCCATCTTACACTAATAAACGCAAATATCCTCTATTTAGTGATTTTCCATTGGCGATTGAATAATAATATAATTATAAAGTAATATATTTTAATGAATTTGTTTTTTCTGTTGTTTTAATATTGACAGCAAACATATACTAACTTGAAAATTATACCAGAACTATTTCTTATTACGGACGTTCACACTAACAGAAGTGGCTGTGCAGTTGTGCATTGCAGTACAATGGGGCTCCCCGAGAGGGCAGTTAAAATGAATAAACTTTGAGAAGAAATAATTATTATATTAGTCAAAATCATTGGTAATCATAAAAGAAAAAGAAGAAAACATGTAAATATAAATGTACACGAAGCACGTGATCACCGAAATATATATTCACTCGCCACTCTATTTACTGATTTTGCATTTGTGATTGAATAATAACCAGCTATCTTAAGAAGATAAACTAATGCCATTACTTGATGTGGTATGTACAAGCTTTCCATTATACTCTAAGTTTTCACCAACAGATAACTCCGCGATTGACTGAACTATTGCATCTGCCGTCTCGGTCTTGTTTCCCTCGTCATCGTAGATGACTGTGTAGTCAGCAATGATGCTACCGTTCCTGGAGGAGAAATGAAGTTTAATATATATTATTCCAGATGTATATCCCAATTCACAGGCTGGTAACGAAATTAGTTAATAAAAATAAGTTATTGTTAATTTAATCAGATTTTATTGCAACTTTTTCACAATGAGGCATACAATTTACAACTACATATCACAATAACATTAATGTCATATTCTTAACATAAAACCTGATCAGATCCATATACAGTCTACATCCGTTATGTCGAATTCCGTCGGACCGAACAAAATACTTCGACATAACCGAATATTGACGTAACGAAATTCGATATAAACAGATACAGTTATAACAAATATGGTAGCAATATGGTCTGAAACGGGACTTTGATTCCGAATTTGAGATAACCGGAGAATTCGACACAACCGACTTTGACATAACGGATGTAGAATGTACATGCTATTTTTCAAAGTGCAATAGGATTGGGCTACGCGTTTTGAAAACATTAGCAACAGCCCTTTCTAATTTATCATTCATTACTGTGTTACACGCATATAATTTTACCTGATCCGATTCACAAACACAGTTATCTGTGCGTCTGTGTATTTCATGATATGCCTCTCCAACTGAAAAATTAAATTACAGAATTTACCAGGAAAACTATATGGACACACAATACCATAGCCATACAATACAATTCCAGTAAATAATAGTGGCTACTTTCCAGAGTTCCATACCAAATACAATCAACACGCTAAATACAATTATAATCAGAATTAATTAGGCCACCCTCTATAACTGAAGAAAGCTATCTCTATCTATCATTATGTTAATGGTTTGTTTTCTAATAAATTTCTATTTATTATGGTACATAGTTGTGTATAATTTAACATGTTCCATATATTATTTATTTCAATAACAATAACATTTACGCTTTCATCCGCGCGAACGAGAGTGATTAATATAAGTTGTTAAAAAAAACTTGCTTCGCAATCGTTGTAAAATAAATATAAAGTTTTTAAAAAAATCAATACTATTATAGCCCCATCTAAGCATTCAGAAAATATAATTATATAATTATCCATTATATCATAGCATATACCCAGTACACACGTTATACTTATAAGAGAGTATCTAGTTTCGTATAATTATTATAATATTTCTGTAATTATAAAAAAACAAAAGATCAATTGCACATGTCTTTGCATATAGACACTTCAGTCCCATATGTTTGCATATAGAAACTTCAGTCCCATATGTTTGCATATAGAAACTTCAGTCCCATATGTTTGCATATAGAAACTTCAATCCCATATGTTTGCATATAGAAACTTCAATCCCATATGTTTGCATATAGAAACTTCAGTCCCATATGTTTGCATATAGAAACTTCAATCCCATATGTTTGCATATAGAAACTTCAGTCCCATATGTTTGCATATAGAAACTTCAGTCCCATATGTTTGCATATAGAAACTTCAGTCCCATATGTTTGCATATAGAAACTTCAGTCCCATATGTTTGCATATAGAAACTTCAATCCCATATGTTTGCATATAGAAACTTCAACCCCATATGTTTGCATATAGAAACTTCAATCCCATATGTTTGCATATAGAAACTTCAACCCCATATGTTTGCATATAGAAACTTCAATCCCATATGTTTGCATATAGAAACTTCAATCCCATATGTTTGCATATAGAAACTTCAACCCCATATGTTTGCATATAGAAACTTCAACCCCATATGTTTGCATATAGAAACTTCAACCCCATATGTTTGCATATAGAAACTTCAACCCCATATGTTTGCATATAGAAACTTCAAACCCATATGTTTGCATATAGAAACTTCAATCCCATATGTTTGCCTTATATAGAATATTAGTTGCAAAGTAAGATGGACAAACGCACAGTACAATTATTCACAGGTTAATGAATGGGTTCTAGACACTATTGGGCAAAGAATAGAGTACCATTTGTCTGACATCATCCACTATTTTCTTGTATGCAGCATAGTACGCCAGGTTGGGTAGCGGGACATCTAGTTTTACAGAGGATGAAACCATGTGTTGTTTCAATTCTACGACGAAATAGAAAGGAAAGCATAGGTGTATATATAAGAAGAAACAGGATTGTATCGTATCGGTAAATAATATGCTGTACTGTGAAAACAAAAAATAATGCTGGTGAAAGAGATTATTTTGAAAAGGAAATTTTTAATATACCTATTTTTTATTTACGAATATTTATTAATATATTCATATTTACAGAATAATTTAAATATAATAATATGTTCAACATTTCAGAGATTCAGTTATGCAAAGTGTATTCATTCCGACTCAAAATAAAATGTTAGATTATAATTTTATACTGAACACCATAAAAACATGACAAGCGCAACATACCTGAGCAAGACACATTGTCCACTTCCAGCACATGTCCAGCATTACAGATGCAGGAGAAGTTTCCAATAAAATTCAAACAAATGTGCTCGCATCCAGCACCATCGGATACGCATTCGTCAATATCAGTGCACGAAACACTATCAGTGTCTAGAAGGTATCCATCTTTACAACTACACTTATATGACCCATCCTCATTTGTGCAAGTATGGCCGCAACCTCCATTGTCCGTGTTACATTCATTGTTATCAACACACTTCATACGGTCATCTTGGAGGGTGTATCCATCGTTACAACTACACTTATATGACCCATCCTCATTGGTGCAAGTATGGCCGCAACCTCCATTGTCTGTGTTACATTCATTGTCGTCAACACACTTCATACGGTCATCTTGGAGGGTGTATCCATCGTTACAACTACACTTATATGACCCATCCTCATTGGTGCATGTGTGACCGCAATCTCCATTGTCCGTGTTACATTCATTGTCGTCAACACACTTCATACGGTCATCTTGGAGGGTGTATCCATCGCTACAACTACACTTATATGACCCATCCTCATTGGTGCATGTATGGCCGCAACCTCCATTGTCCGTGTTACATTCATTGTCATCAACACACTTCATACGGTCATCTTGGAGGGTGTATCCATCGTTACAACTACACTTATATGACCCATCCTCATTGGTGCAAGTATGGCCGCAACCTCCATTGTCTGTGTTACATTCATTGTCGTCAACACACTTCATACGGTCATCTTGGAGGGTGTATCCATCGTTACAACTACACTTATATGACCCATCCTCATTGGTGCATGTGTGACCGCAATCTCCATTGTCCGTGTTACATTCATTGTCGTCAACACACTTCATACGGTCATCTTGGAGGGTGTATCCATCGCTACAACTACACTTATATGACCCATCCTCATTGGTGCATGTATGGCCGCAACCTCCATTGTCCGTGTTACATTCATTGTCATCAACACACTTCATACGGTCATCTTGGAGGGTGTATCCAATGCTACATCTACACCGGAATGATCCTTCTTCATTTATACATATGTTATCACAGTCTCCATTTCTGGAGTCACATTCATTAATATCACCACATGAAACGGCATCATCTGCGAGCTTGTATCCGACTCTACAGCTACACTGGAATGAACCGTTTCCGTTTGTGCATGTGTGTTTGCATCCACCATTGTCAGTGTTACATTCATTAATATCCACACAAGATATTCCATCATCTTGGAGCTTGTATCCGACTCTACAGCTACACTGGATTGAACCATTTCCGTTTGTACATGTATGATCGCATCTTCCATTGTCGGTGTTACATTCATTAATATCCACACAAGATACTTCATCATCTTGGAGCGTGTATCCATCTTTGCAGCTACACTGGAATGAACCGTTTCCGTTTGTGCATGTATGATCGCATCCTGCATTGTCAGTGCTACATTCATTAATATCCACACAAGATACTTCATCATCTTGGAGCGTGTATCCATCTTTGCAGCTACACTGGAATGAACCGTTTCCGTTTGTGCATGTATGATCGCATCCAGCATTGTCAGTGCTACATTCATTAATATCCACACAAGATACTTCATCATCTTGGAGCGTGTATCCATCTTTGCAGCTACACTGGAATGAACCGTTTCCGTTTGTGCATGTATGATCGCATCCTGCATTGTCAGTGCTACATTCATTAATATCCACACAAGATACTTCATCATCTTGGAGCGTGTATCCATCTTTGCAGCTACACTGGAATGAACCGTTTCCGTTTGTGCATGTATGTTCGCATCCTGCATTGTCAGTGCTACATTCATTAATATCCACACAAGATACTCCATCATCTTGGAGCGTGTATCCATCTTTGCAGCTACACTGGAATGAACCGTTTCCGTTTGTGCATGTATGATCGCATCCTGCATTGTCAGTGTTACATTCATTAATATCTACACAAGATACTCCATCATCTTGGAGCGTGTATCCATCTTTGCAGCTACACTGGAATGAACCGTTTCCGTTTGTGCATGTATGATCGCATCCTGCATTGTCAGTGCTACATTCATTAATATCCACACAAGATACTTCATCATCTTGGAGCGTGTATCCATCTTTGCAGCTACACTGGAATGAGCCGTTTCCGTTTGTGCATGTGTGGTTGCATCCATCATTGTCAATGCTACATTCATTAATATCCACACAAGATACTTCATCATCTTGGAGCGTGTATCCATCTTTGCAGGTACATTGGAATGAACCGTTTCCGTTTGTGCATGTATGATCGCATCCTGCATTGTCAGTGCTACATTCATTAATATCCACACAAGATACTTCATCATCTTGGAGCGTGTATCCATCTTTGCAGCTACACTGGAATGAACCGTTTCCGTTTGTGCATGTATGATCGCATCCTGCATTGTCAGTGCTACATTCATTAATATCCACACAAGATACTTCATCATCTTGGAGCGTGTATCCATCTCTACAGCTACACTGGAATGAACCATTTCCGTTTGTGCATGTATGTTCGCATCCTGCATTGTCAATGCTACATTCATTAATATCCACACAAGATACTTCATCATCTTGGAGCGTGTATCCATCTTTGCAGCTACATTGGAATGACGTTCGTTGTGCAGTTGATCGCATCCGCTTGTCAGTGTACATTCATTAATATCCACACAAGATACTTCGTCTCTTGGGGTGATCATCTTTGCGTACATTGGAATGAACCGTTTCCGTTTGTGCATGTATGATCGCATCCTGCATTGTCAGTGCTACATTCATTAATATCCACACAAGATACTTCATCATCTTGGAGCGTGTATCCATCTTTGCAGCTACACTGGAATGAACCGTTTCCGTTTGTGCATGTATGATCGCATCCTGCATTGTCAGTGCTACATTCATTAATATCCACACAAGATACTTCATCATCTTGGAGTGTGTATCCATCTCTAAAGCTACACTGGAATGAGCCGTTTCCGTTTGTGCATGTATGGTCGCATCCTGCATTTGTCAGTGCTACATTCATTAATATCCACACAAGATACTCCATCATCTTGGAGCTTGTATCCATCTTTGCAGCTACAGTGGAATGAACCGTTTCCGTTTGTGCATGTATGATCGCATCCTGCATTGTCAGTGTCACATTCGTTAATATCCACACAAGATACTCCATCATCTTCGAGCGTGTATCCATATCTACAGCTACACTGGAATGAGCCATTTCCGTTTGTGCATGTGTGGTTGCATCCTGCATTGTCAGTGTTACATTCATTAATATCAGCACAAGATACTTCATCATCTTGGAGCGTGTATCCATCTTTGCAGGTACACTGGAATGAACCGTTTCCGTTTGTGCATGTATGATCGCATCCTGCATTGTCAGTGCTACATTCATTAATATCCACACAAGATACTTCATCATCTTGGAGCGTGTATCCATCTCTACAGCTACACTGGAATGAACCATTTCCGTTTGTGCATGTATGATCGCATCCAGCATTGTCAGTGCTACATTCATTAATATCCACACAAGATACTTCATCATCTTGGAGTGTGTATCCATCTTTGCAGTTACATTGGAATGAACCGTTTCCGTTTGTGCATGTATGATCGCATCCTGCATTGTCAGAGATACATTCATTAATATCCACACAAGATACCTCGTCATCTTGG
>CM026400.1:38103947-38136334 GCA_014843695.1 Archivesica marissinica | reverse complement strand
TCATCTTTGAGCGTGTATCCATCTTTACAGCTACACTTGTATGAGCCATTTTCGTTTGTGCATGTATGGTCGCATCCTCCATTGTCAGTGTTACATTCATTGTTATCAACACAGTCTTCATCATCTTGGAGGGTGTATCCATCTTTGCAGCTACACTTGTATGACCCGTTCTCGTTTGTGCATGTATGGTCGCATCCTGCATTGTCTGTGTTACATTCATTGTTGTCAACACAGTCTTCATCATCTTGGAGGGTGTATCCATCGTTACAGCTACACTGGAATGAACCATTTCCGTTTGTGCATGTATGATCGCATCCTGCATTGTCAGTGCTACATTCATTAATATCAACACAAGATACTTCATCATCTTGGAGGGTGTATCCATCTTTGCAGCTACACTGGAATGAACCGTTTCCGTTTGTGCATGTATGATCGCATCCTCCATTGTCAGTGTTACATTCATTAATATCCACACAAGATACGTCGTCATCTTGGAGGGTGTATCCATTTCTGCATCTACACTGGAATGATCCTTTTTCATTTATGCATGTGTGATCGCATTCTGCATTGTCTGGTACATTCATTAATATCACCACATGAAACGGCATCATCTGCGAGCTTGTATCCGACTCTACAGCTACACTGGAATGAACCGTTTCCGTTTGTGCATGTGTGTTTGCATCCACCATTGTCAGTGTTACATTCATTAATATCCACACAAGATATTCCATCATCTTGGAGCTTGTATCCGACTCTACAGCTACACTGGATTGAACCATTTCCGTTTGTACATGTATGATCGCATCTTCCATTGTCGGTGTTACATTCATTAATAACCACACAAGATACATCATCATCTTGGAGCGTGTATCCATCTTTGCAGGTACATTGGAATGAACCGTTTCCGTTTGTGCATGTATGATCGCATCCTGCATTGTCAGTGCTACATTCATTAATATCCACACAAGATACTTCATCATCTTGGAGCGTGTATCCATCTTTGCAGCTACACTGGAATGAACCGTTTCCGTTTGTGCATGTATGATCGCATCCACCATTGTCAGTGCTACATTCATTAATATCCACACAAGATACTTCATCATCTTGGAGCGTGTATCCATCTTTGCAGCTACACTGGAATGAACCGTTTCCGTTTGTGCATGTATGATCGCATCCAGCATTGTCAGTGCTACATTCATTAATATCCACACAAGATACTTCATCATCTTGGAGCGTGTATCCATCGTTGCAGCTGCACTGGAATGAACCGTTTCCGTTTGTGCATGTATGATCGCATCCTGCATTGTCAGTGCTACATTCATTAATATCCACACAAGATACTCCATCATCTTGGAGCGTGTATCCATCTTTGCAGCTACAGTGGAATGAACCGTTTCCGTTTGTGCATGTATGATCGCATCCTGCATTGTCCGTGTTACATTCATTAATATCTACACAAGATACTCCATCATCTTGGAGCGTGTATCCATCTTTGCAGCTACATTGGAATGAACCGTTTCCGTTTGTGCATGTATGATCGCATCCTGCATTGTCAGTGTCACATTCGTTAATATCCACACAAGATACTCCATCATCTTGGAGTGTGTATCCATCTTTGCAGCTACACTGGAATGAACCGTTTCCGTTTGTGCATGTATGATCGCATCCTGCATTGTCAGTGCTACATTCATTAATATCCACACAAGATACTTCATCATCTTGGAGCGTGTATCCATCTTTGCAGCTACACTGGAATGAACCGTTTCCGTTTGTGCATGTATGATCGCATCCAGCATTGTCAGTGCTACATTCATTAATATCCACACAAGATACTTCATCATCTTGGAGCGTGTATCCATCTTTGCAGGTACACTGGAATGAACCGTTTCCGTTTGTGCATGTATGATCGCATCCTGCATTGTCAGTGCTACATTCATTAATATCCACACAAGATACTTCATCATCTTGGAGCGTGTATCCATCTTTGCAGGTACATTGGAATGAACCGTTTCCGTTTGTACATGTATGGTCGCATCCTCCATTGTCAGTGCTACATTCATTAATATCCACACAAGATACTTCATCATCTTGGAGCGTGTATCCATCTTTGCAGGTACACTGGAATGAACCGTTTCCGTTTGTGCATGTATGATCGCATCCTGCATTGTCAGTGCTACATTCATTAATATCCACACAAGATACTTCATCATCTTGGAGCGTGTATCCATCTCTACAGCTACACTGGAATGAACCATTTCCGTTTGTGCATGTATGATCGCATCCAGCATTGTCAGTGCTACATTCATTAATATCCACACAAGATACTTCATCATCTTGGAGTGTGTATCCATCTTTGCAGTTACATTGGAATGAACCGTTTCCGTTTGTGCATGTATGATCGCATCCTGCATTGTCAGTGATACATTCATTAATATCCACACAAGATACCTCGTCATCTTGGAGCGTGTATCCATCTTTGCAGCTACACTGGAATGAACCGTTTCCGTTTGTGCATGTATGATCGCATCCTGCATTGTCAATGCTACATTCATTAATATCCACACAAGATACTTCATCATCTTGGAGTGTGTATCCATCTCTACAGCTACACTGGAATGAACCGTTTCCGTTTGTGCATGTATGATCGCATCCTGCATTGTCAGTGCTACATTCATTAATATCCACACAAGATACTTCATCATCTTGGAGCGTGTATCCATCGTTGCAGCTGCACTGGAATGAACCGTTTCCGTTTGTGCATGTATGATCGCATCCTGCATTGTCAGTGCTACATTCATTAATATCCACACAAGATACTCCATCATCTTGGAGCTTGTATCCATCTTTGCAGCTACAGTGGAATGAACCGTTTCCGTTTGTGCATGTATGATCGCATCCTGCATTGTCAGTGTCACATTCGTTAATATCCACACAAGATACTCCATCATCTTCGAGTGTGTATCCATATCTACAGCTACACTGGAATGAGCCATTTCCGTTTGTGCATATGTGGTTGCATCCACCATTGTCAGTGTTACATTCATTAATATCAGCACAAGATACTCCATCATCTTGGAGCGTGTATCCATCTTTGCAGCTACACTGGAATGAACCGTTTCCGTTTGTGCATGTATGATCGCATCCTGCATTGTCAATGCTACATTCATTAATATCCACACAAGATACTTCATCATCTTGGAGCGTGTATCCATCGTTGCAGGTACATTGGAATGAACCGTTTCCGTTTGTGCATGTATGATCGCATCCTGCATTGTCAGTGCTACATTCATTAATATCCACACAAGATACTTCATCATCTTGGAGCGTGTATCCATCTTTGCAGCTACACTGGAATGAACCGTTTCCGTTTGTGCATGTATGATCGCATCCTGCATTGTCAGTGCTACATTCATTAATATCCACACAAGATACTTCATCATCTTGGAGCGTGTATCCATCTCTACAGCTACACTGGAATGAACCGTTTCCGTTTGTGCATGTATGATCGCATCCAGCATTGTCAGTGCTACATTCATTAATATCCACACAAGATACTTCATCATCTTGGAGCGTGTATCCATCTCTACAGCTACACTGGAATGAACCGTTTCCGTTTGTGCATGTATGATCGCATCCTGCATTGTCAGTGCTACATTCATTAATATCCACACAAGATACGTCATCATCTTGGAGCGTGTATCCATCTTCGCAGCTACACTGGAATGAACCGTTTCCGTTTGTGCATGTATGATCGCATCCAGCATTGTCAGTGCTACATTCATTAATATCCACACAAGATACTTCATCATCTTGGAGCGTGTATCCATCATTGCAGCTACACTGGAATGAGCCGTTTCCGTTTGTGCATGTATGATCGCATCCACCATTGTCAGTGTTACATTCATTAATATCCACACATGATACTTCATCATCTTGGAGCGTGTATCCATCTTTGCAGGTACATTGGAATGAACCGTTTCCGTTTGTGCATGTATGATCGCATCCTGCATTGTCAGTGCTACATTCATTAATATCCACACAAGATACTTCATCATCTTGAAGCGTGTATCCATCATTGCAGCTACACTGGAATGAGCCGTTTCCGTTTGTGCATGTATGATCGCATCCACCATAGTCAGTGTTACATTCATTAATATCCACACATGATACTTCATCATCTTGGAGCGTGTATCCATCTTTGCAGGTACATTGGAATGAACCGTTTCCGTTTGTGCATGTATGATCGCATCCTGCATTGTCAGTGCTACATTCATTAATATCCACACAAGATACCTCATCATCTTTGAGCGTGTATCCATCTTTGCAGGTACATTGGAATGAACCGTTTCCGTTTGTGCATGTATGATCGCATCCTGCATTGTCAGTGCTACATTCATTAATATCCACACAAGATACCTCATCATCTTGGAGCGTGTATCCATCTTTGCAGCTACACTGGAATGAGCCATTTCCGTTTGTGCATGTGTGTTTGCATCCACCATTGTCAGTGTTACATTCATTAATATCCACACAAGATACTTCATCATCTTGGAGCGTGTATCCATCTTCGCAGCTACACTGGAATGAACCGTTTCCGTTTGTGCATGTATGATCGCATCTTCCATTGTCGGTGTTACATTCATTAATATCCACACAAGATACTTCATCATCTTGGAGTGTGTATCCATCTCTACAGCTACACTGGTGTGAACCATTTCCGTTTGTGCATGTATGATCGCATCCTGCATTGTCAGTGCTACATTCATTAATATCCACACAATATACTTCATCATCTTGGAGCGTGTATCCATCTCTACAGCTACACTGGAATGAGCCGTTTCCGTTTGTGCATGTATGATCGCATCCTCCATTGTCAGTGTTACATTCATTAATATCCACACAAGATACTTCATCATCTTGGAGCGTGTATCCATCTTTGCAGCTACACTGGAATGAACCGTTTCCGTTTGTGCATGTATGATCGCATCCAGCATTGTCAGTGCTACATTCATTAATATCCACACAATATACTTTATCATCTTGTAGCGTGTATCCATCATTGCAACTACACTGGAATGAACCGTTTCCGTTTGTGCATGTATGTTCGCATCCACCATTGTCTGTGTTACATTCATTAACATCAACGCACGAGATGGTATCCTCTTGGAGCATGTAGCCATCGTCGCAGCTGCAATTGAATGTTCCGTCTGCATTGTTGCAATGTTGTTTGCATCCACCATTGTCTTGTATGCATTCATTTATATCTGGCACAGAAATGGAACATAAATAATTGACCTTTTTACCTCCTATTGTTATCACTGAGTGCTTTTGTGCTATATTTGCACATTAACTGAAACTTGCTTTTAAAGTAGGGTGTTTTACGTTTATTTATCGTCGCTACCGGTTGCCCATATGAGCGACGTCTCCTGAAGAGATTATTCATTCTAGATTGTTGGAGTAGTATGCAATGATACAGACATAGATCAATTCCAGAGTCTCCTCTGGTTCTTTTGCGTACATGGTGTAAAGCACCGACACGAGACCACTTTTAAATTAGATACACCAGCATAAATATAACAAGAGAGTCATGATTACCCTGTATTGCTCGCCTGATTAAGCATGGGGTAATAATTGTTACAACTTTGAAAGAGCATTGTGCATAGATAATTCCTACGAAGTATTGTCAATATCGGAGCGGTGGTTCGTGAGATGTTATTCGCGACAACCTCCATTTTAACAAATCTGAAAAGGCTACACCAATGGACTATAATTTTGAAATTTGTCAACATTGGCTAAGTGGTTTGGATAAAGACGTATTTTGATATCAATATTAAAAGAACCATATTTTGACCTTTCGGCAATCATCTTGGATGAGACAAAATCATTTGATTGTGATAATCCAACAAAAATCAGAGCGATCGCTTCGTCGATACCTTAGATTTGATAAATGACATCACAATATTTGCTCAAATATAAAATATGACCTCAATTTGACCTCCCGTGCGACGCCTAATTTTGGTCTCAGGGTCATCATTTGAACAACTTTGAAAATGTATTGTACGTCCATCAGTTCTACCAAGAATCGTCATAATCCGGCTGGTGGTTCATGAGAAGTTTATTTGTAAAGGAATTTGAGCTATTTTTAGATGGTGGCCTTGGATTTCAGGAAAACATTATGTTAACATCTTTGAAAAGGCTTCACCCAAGGATCAAACAAGTATAGTTTCTTGAGTTCGTGAGAAGAAAACGTTTGAAATCACTCATAATAGGTTGAACTATTGACTGCGATGTTGGATTTTAGACAGCGGCCATCTTAATTACGTAATGGCGTGAATTTAACAATTATGTAATCCCCCACCTAAGTATCATGACCATAAATGGTGGCTATAGACCCAATGATTACTCAAGACGATTGAAAGAAATGTTCAGGGACGACGGACAAACACGTTGTGGTAGCAATACCTTACATGAGCTCACATGAGCTAACTCCAGTGAGCTAATATAATGTTAATACATCTACCATATTAATATTATTAATGTAATATTGTGTATAATATGTATGTACATTGCATTGCCAAATATAAAGTGATTGACGATTTTGCAATAAAACATGTTCTGTTCTGTAAATAGATCAACATACTCCTGGTCTCGTATATCCACGTATACTATCTAGTTGCCATGTTTCAACGTGTAGAAAGAATATATAATCTTCAGACTAGTACAGGACATTTGGTTGGGAAGCTATTTTCCCAAATGAAAGAGCAAACTATATCTTTTCAGTATAATAATGCACCAAAGCTTAAGTTATATGGAGATCCAACAACTGTATTTGGTGGAAGAAGGTCCCGGATGTCCATCTGAGCAGTATTGCATACTCGGACACGGGTAGAACTACCGACATTCCGCCAGCTAGCAGTATATATCTCCTCACTTAAAATAATGAGAGACATTACTGGCTTTTCTATTACCTCCCTTGATGGATAAAGTCAGATGTATCCCTAAATGTATATTGGTCCTTTTAGTTGGAATTCTTTGTTTTTACTGTTAGGTATCCATTGGACATGCTAAAGGATATCTGTCGAGATTTCATAGTTTCATAATTATAAAACAAGAATACGGATGAGAATGGAAAATATGTGGTGCTAAGGAAACGACGATAAAAACAGAGGAAACCAATTAAGAGGACCAATATATTATTATGAGTATTCAGGGGCAGTAACTGACTAATGGTTCTCATTCGGCACCCATCTTTCGGTTAAACGGCGGCCATCCATTACATGGCGGTCGCTCTGCGATAAGTCTGCCTTCTTTATGAGGTTCATTTTCGAATGTTCAAAAATTTGTATTTGTTATTGGGTTTGGAATTACAATTGGAACAAATAAATTAATTTAAAAAGAACACAAAACGAGTCAAGCATGCATCCGTGATTTGAAGCGATCATAACTGCTCGGCCACAGGTCTCGCCAAACCGGAGATATAACTGAAACAATTCGACTAATTACCTCGGTGACGTCATGATACAACCGGGTCATCAAACAATCACTTTGGAACCCTAGTGTTATTACAGCTAAGCTAGAACTAGATAAAATACAACTGCTTGTGACATTTGGACGAGTTGCTAAAACCTTTGGGACCTAATCATACCATGATATGACCTATTATATGTGATTGTCTTATCGTGAGGCTCAGGTCAACCTGCGGTGCAATCATGACAATGTCCGGAAATATGACTGCGCATGTGCATTACATTGAGAATGACCTATGCAAACCTACCTGTGCAGTTGTGCTGGTCAGCTTGTAGGGTGAACCCAGATTGACAGCTGCAGTTGAATGTACCAATGTAGTTATGACACAGCTGATGGCAGCCACCATTGTCCTCTTCACATTCATTAACGTCTAGAAATGTCATATTAATTAGAGTTAAACCTGTGTCCATATTCCCAATATGTTACGTTGTTATGAATGTGCCCTCTATTAAGCAGCTACCTGTGCTAAGCAGCCACTTTCTGGGATTCCCTTGGCTGGTTGCTTATGCAGATTTGACTGTATTTACAATAATAAGTATACACTGTGCATAACGATGAATTGCATAATATTATATTTATTAATTTTTTAGTTGATATGAAATAGTTTCTTTTCTTTTAGCTCGATTGCATAAACAAGTTCTTACAACTATCGAGAGCTCATTCCTGATGGAATCCATCGCCACTAGGGAAAGAGAAGAGGGATATGGAATTTAAATGCCCTGCCTTAGGGCACAATCGTAACGGCTCCAGCTGGACGCGAACGCGGGCTGTTCCCATCTAAAGCGAACGCACTACCACTGCGCTAGCATGATTCCAATCGAATGTATTTGCAATCTTTAAAGATATACCTGTTTTCGATTCCGTTCTTATGATACATGTTTTACAGTATGACAGTATATCGTATAGACTGTTGTAAATTTATTGTGCAATAGTGGATGTCATAGGAAATATGCAATTGTTTTGTTCTTCTAAACATCCTAAATATAGATAGCCTGAAAGTAGCCCAAGAATGACATCATTGTGCACGCTTAGCTGTATTTCCGTATGGTTAAACAGGCATATCCTACCACAGACAACCCTATCCTGGCTTGGTAGGACAGACAGACAGACATACATACAGACAGACAGACAGAGAGACAGACAAACAGAGACAGACAGACATACAGACAGACAGACAAAGAGACATAGAGACAGACAGACAGACAGACAGACAGACAGACAGACAGACAGACAGACAGACAGACAGACAGACAGACAGACAGACAGACAGACGTAGCCTTCTTTTCTACGTCGTGGGTTAATGAAGAAACATGAATATGTAAGTATGTCAATTATGTAAATACCGGAACAAGAAACCCCATCCTCCTCAATTCCATATCCGTTGTAGCACGTACACACATATGACCCGATGGTATTGTTACATAACTGTGTGCAGTTACCATTATCTGCTTCACATTCGTCATCATCTACACAGAAAATACAGAAACATGTACATATACATTATTTATGCATATGATTCTTTGCATTGGTTGTTAATTTTCGAATTCGTCATCTGTTAAACAGAAAGTCGAGAACATTGTACAGTGAAAACAGTGTTAAACAGCCATTCAAGGGAAGCACAGCAAGTTTCCGCTTAACACAGACGTAGTGTGAAGCTTAATAGAGGTGACGTGACCACTGTCACATTTTTACTGTACACACACGAGACATTATTCATATACCGGCATATGAATGTATGATTCTGTGAACGTTATAATTTGACATTTGTATTGCAGTTAAACTGAAGAAGACATCTGTTTAATTAAAGTTACCATACAAATTCATCACTATTTGGTCACTACAATCATATTATGTTGAATAATATAACGAGTCACATTCGATATAATTATAAATATCAATAAATATGAATTCCATAGACATTCAGTAAAATATCTGATTTTAGATTTCTGTGGTTGCAGTTTGCTTAATACAGTATGACGGCACCATCTTGATTAATAACCGAGTCTGCACTGTATCGGTAGTATATAAATAGTTCCTGTATGCTTTCTAATGAATGGTAGATTTGAAACAGTGAAATATGGCATTTTATCTGTCACTGTATTCCTCCGCGGTTGGATGTACTTTTATATTTTAGCTATTTTCTGATAATCACGAACAGTAAAGTAATATATTCTAATGAATTTGTTTGTCTGTAGTTTTTAATTCTGACAGCAAACAGAAACTAACTTGAACATTATACCGTACTTATTTCTTATTACGGACTTTTACAGTAACAGAAGTGGCTGTGCGGTTGTGTATTGTAGTACAATGAAGCTCCGACAGGGCAGTTAAATTGAATAAAATATGAAAACAAAATTAATATTATATCAGCCAAAATCATTGGAAAAAAAGAATATTAATGCCACTCGTGGAAATACATATTTCGATGGTATCACTGGATGGAATAAAATCCTATCTTATACTAATAAACATAAATATCCTCTATGACTTACCCTCTGAGACAACAGTAATATACGCATCTGTTGACGTTACATTCGCTACCACATTTCCAGCGATACAGTTGTATTTATCAACTGTGTCAGCCTCCGAAACATTTGCTATAACAAGCATGTTTGAATGTTCTCCTGAAATCACATCGTCGTTTCTTACCCAAAAGAAACTCGGTTCCGGATCAGCACTCACGTGACAATAAAATATAACATCACTTCCGGTCAGAACAGTCTGGTTCTGCAACTGTTTCAAAAACTGTGGAGGTTCGGAACAAAACAAATTCATATCTACAAGGCGGTTGATTTGTGTGAGAACATATTCCATTGCGATTGATGTGTCTACAATTGACGACGATTCATTCTGAAAAGCTTCAATCAATATATTCTCAAGGTCAAGTATAGAGTCTTGAATAGCCGTTATATTTGGAAGCACTTCTGATTCGTAAAGACTGTATAAACTTGAAATCGAATAGAACACACAATCCTTAAAATCTTCACACTCTGTTTCATTGAAAAAGTCTCTTGTTATGTTTTTCATAGAAGCGAACCAATAGCTTACATAATCTACCGATTCAACTGATCTAGCTTCAGCATCGACACTTTCCATTGATATATTCGTTGCAGCTTGGATTTCGATAAGCAAAGGATCATCAATAGCTGCAGCCTTCGTGTCATTTATTGCCTTATCAAGATCGTCATCAGTCATGTTGTAATCTTTTGCAGCATATTCCCTACTTATACCTGCACTTTCTACAGTAATATTTTCAGTAGAGCTATTGCCATATGATTGTAATTGGCTTTTCACGTCATCAATCTCGTACATGTAAGCTTTAGACTCGTTAGCTATGTCCTCTAGTGATTCAAAGGCAAACTGCATAAAATCTTGTATGACTGTAATAGTGTTACATTTTTCGCGGTACAATTGAATTCTGTTATCTGAATCGGTATCAGTGTCTCGCAATCCTGTGATATTGTTTACAATATCAATCGTTTCGTTCCAGTATGTGTCTGAATTATTCAGACCATTTGATTCCCTAATCTTTCGCAGTAACACATGCATTCTAGATGAAGCCTCAAATGTTATATCCCTTCGTTTTCTCCCACTGAAAATACTCCCTACAATGTCCATAAGTGCACCTATTGTGGCCCGTGCTGCCTGCCATAAACTTTGTAATATGTTCTTGAAGTTGATTTTAATCTTAATTGTTGTCCATCCGAGTCTAAATGCATTGACGTCACAAAATACCTCAAATATGGGCAAGTCAACGGTAGATAATTCAATATTGAATCCACAATTCCGTACGTCTATTATACTTTTGAGACCGTATTCAATTACAAATTCAAGAACTTGAACCGCGACACCTATAATAAACTTAACCGCTTCCAATGCGACTTTAGCTGCTTCTAGTATTACCTTGGCAAACTCCAGTCCGATTTCGGCTAATTCTAGGAAACCTTCAGCAATCAATAAAACAACGCGTGATTTATCGACAATAAATTGAGCAACGGCTACTACTGCTTGCGCTATATCAAAAGCCAGCATTGCTGCTCTTACAAATATCTTTGCTAGTTCTAGAATTCCATACGCAAGAGCTCTTAATATCCTGCAGGCTAGGTTAGCAATGACGCAAACAGGATTGGGGAAGCTGATCATACAGTTTGTAAGCCGACAACATGGATACGGAATTTTAGCCCAGCCACCTTTCCAACAAATTTTACATTTTATTCCAGGTATACATACCTTGGAACACGATCGAATTCTACATAAATTATCAACTCTCCTTTGTGATTCATCGAGTTTCCTTATGGCTGCTTTTAGCGGCCCCTTTGCTGTCTCTAGTTTATCTTTAACATCTTCAAGCACTTGTACAGCATTATCAAATGCGACATTTGCCTTTCTAACTTCAGCTTGTTTTTCATCAATCCAGTTCTGAGCTTTAGTCAAACCATTTTGTGCAGCAGTAAGTGTATTTTGAACCTGAGTTAATCGTTTTTGGGCTTCATCAGATATCAGTCTTATCACTCTTTTTAGCGCATCTAGATAACTGTCTTGAAATGAGGAACTAACTGTTTGTACCTGTCGTCGTTTTCTAGCAACTTTAAACGCATCCAAATAACCATCATGAATTAAAGAAGTGGACGTTTGATCATATCGCCTTTTCCTGGCCTTTGCGACGAAACGACCATGGACCGTATATTTCAGTTGGTACCACTCATCGACAACCTCAGCTGAAACATCTAGTTGCACAAGGAATATATCCCAGATATTGACTTCCAGATATGTGTATATTCCAGAGCTACTGATGAACACGTCACATGTTGCCCCCATACCAATAAAACTGATGAAAGCTTGCAACTGTACTACAATATCATTTGAATCAATAGCAATAGCTCCACCTATTCCAAATCCTTTTTCATATTTTAGAAATTTACCGATTCTATATTCTTTAGATGCTCTTCCCATGAATCGAAGCGCATTCTGTCCATTCAGAAGCTCCTGAATTTTATCAAATCGGCTGCACTGAAAAAGATTTCCTTCCGAATAAACAATTTCTATATCAATACTTAATAACTTCAGGCCAAATAATTTGAAATCGGTAGTGTATTTCAAACCGAATCCAGTGTAGTTTCCGACAGTGGTTATGGCATTTTCTGTTATTGTGTTGATCACGCTGTGTATATTTTCTTCAATAATGTTGATTTGGGTATGAAGTAAATCTGTGAAATTATCCTTAGCTTCATTCACTATGAATTCAGTTTCATCTGCGAAAGTATAAACGATAGCTCTAATTTGAAGAAAATGCTGTCGAATATCGCTAAGATATATCATAAGTTCTTTAAAATCTCCCGACAATATATCCGCTATATTTACGCCTATGACATCTTTTACGGCAATTACGCTCTCTTGTAGTTCGGTGACTATTGCTTTAGATGCATTTGACAATTCTATTTCAATGTTGTGTATAGCATTATCGACAATTGCGATGGCATTGTTTAGAAAACTACCAAGCTGCAGTATATCTTCAGCTAAGTCTACATTAATGCCGTCTAATGGATGATCTCGTGGGTCACTTGTAACAAATGCATACAGACGATGTGTATTTGAAACAACCCAATCCTCGAGTATAGGAACGCCCTTGAATGGGTTTAGTTCAAGCATTGTGGACAGGAAGACACCCGGTGGGTTTGACACATCACCACACCATTGGCGGTCGGAACCTATGTGGATGAGAAAATATCATATTGTCTTTAAATATGTTTCGGTATGATCATTTACATGTACATAGACTAAACAAATATACTATAAAAATATCAGGAAACCTTTCATTTGATACAATGTCACATGAACCTTTTTATGTTTTATATGTATACCAATTGTAACTTTATCAACCAAGGTTCTATGTTTGTTTATCTAGTTCAAAACACAAGCCGTTGAAATATAACAACATATTTACTCGTATATAATTACAACAGGTTCAACACAATATAGCAAATAACAATAATTACATCATGTGGATGAGAAAATATCATATTGTCTTTAAATATGTTTCGGTATATATGTACAAGTAAATGTACTTTACAAATATCAGGAAACATTATCCATTCATTTGATACAATGCCACATTATTATTATTTTATATGTATGCTAATTGTGACATTATCAACACAGGTTCTATGTTCAATTATCTAGTTAAAAAAACAAGCCGTCGAAACAAATAACTTTACTCGAATATAATTACAACAGGTTCCACAGATAAAAATAATTATACCAAATATTCTCAAATCTCCGCATTGGACGAATGGGGAATTTATGTGACAAGAATTACTGCTATGTATTCGTATTATAGGTATTGAAATTGTCCAATTGTTTTCAGTGAACTATTTCCAAGCTTTCACTGGTGTGCGCATAGAAATACAGACTTGAATTGGAAACTAGAAATGGCCAGGTCAATCTATTTACTACTGAAATTCTGGAACAATAATTGGTTCCCATATGATTCGGAATATTCCAGCAAGGATGTTGTATATACTATTATGGTGGACAGGGTTTCGTGTTATTGTCCATATTTAAATACAAAATTATGCACTTTATAATTTACACATTCACTCAATACACTATCCGAGTGTGTATTAAGCAGAGTGAGTTTTCAATCGTCCTATATGTAATAGTTTTTCTTGTTCTGATTATTATTATTATAACAACGTCTCTTCATCACATTTTACAACCGTAGTCATTTCCAGTCTGGTCAAAGTTACATATTAACTCTTTCACCGCCAATGTCGCATAAAAGCGACTTTGTAAAAAAGTAGAGAACCCGATCGGACAGAACAGAACATGCCGTCCGATCAGGCTATTTGCTGATTGCTCTTCAGACAGTGGAGCTGAATCACCTGTCCGAATAGCAAACAACATAGATCCTGATCAGCCGCGGCGTAATCTGGATCTATGTTGTTTGCACATGCTCTGCATTTATTCGGCGCTGAAAGAGTTAAGATCATGTTACAAAACACCCCAGCTCTCAACGCCCAGCTAGTTCATCGCACGCTGTATCCAGCCTCCTATCCATATCATATATTCCCAAGTCAGCAACCTATATTCCCGCCCACCTATAATCATTACTTTAGACTTCATGCAGAGAGAGGACGCTACCCAATCGTGCGTACACTCCTATATAAGACATCTTAACCATCATACAGCTTGAAGAGCATAACATTTTAATGCCCCAGTGTGTACCACTCTTAATGTCACACAAAAACCGCCACGCCAAAACGCAATATTGTGTTCATATACTAGAGGACATAGAAAACGCACACTTCGGATAAGTGTATTTTTACATGAAAAACAATAACTATATAAATACATAGTTTTAAACATTTTGGAATATTTTAGTTGTTCAGTTTGTGTTTTGTAATAAATATGTGATATATATTTGATGGAATCCTTCGTATTTCGTTTTCATATACTACTATTCATATAATGTAGGTGTGCGTGATGTCCTCTAGTATAAAAGCTATGGTAGGGTTCTGATAGATACCTAAATATATCACACAGTCTTAGTATCTAGTCTCAAGTGACACAACTATTCAGCTGTTATAATTCTATTTGCATACATTCGACACATTCCAACTAAGCTACACAGGGGGTGTGTTCCGTCATAATGGGCATAACAAAAACGACCAATAAGTGTAGTCCGATATCGTTAACTTATTCATTAACATTTGTTAGCTTAAACATTTGAAAACTAAAATAGAATAGCACTGATAGATTGAGGAAAATGTATACATACCTCCAACGTATCTCCCACACATGCTACTATCGTAGTAACTTCCAGTGTGGTCAAAGTTACATATGTTTGCATTTTAAAACTCTGAAGGTAAAATAGAATGGAACTGATAGATTGAGGGAAATGTATATCTACCTCCAACTGAAATAACAGCATTAAACGCAGCCGTCAACAGTGGGAATGAAATCGAATACTCCTTGCCAAGTAGTTTGAACCGCAGAATAGGAGACGCCGTCAGCTGAATAGCAATCAGGCCCGTCCATTCCTCCCGAAACATTGAGGTTAGCATCTAGTATTTAAAGCAGAAAATAACGAGGTCATAGGTTGTGAGCACATATCAGAAATGGAAATATATTTCATACATACGGACTTATTTTTTGCCTTTTTATTTTACGTTTATTTATCGTCGCTACCGGTTGCCCATATGAGCGACGCCTCCTGAAGAGATTAGTTATTTTAGATTTTTGGACGATAGTGCATGATACAGAGAGAGACCCATTCCAGAATCTCCTCTGGTTCTTTTACGTGCACGGTGTAAAGCACCGACACGAGACCTCGGTTTAACGTTCCATCTGAAAGACTGTTAATTTTATTAGGGTCAGACGGGGGAGATCGAACCTGGGATCCCTGGATTACCAGTATTTTGTCATTGCATGCGATTGTATATATGTAGTTTTATGATAATGAGATATGTAATGCTTATCTCTAATCTGCTATAGGGAGAAGAACTATATAAGTTGTCTTTCGTTCTAATCCATTTCAGTCTATTGCTGTTAACCCATCTCATTCTGGATACCGTTCAAACAGTATTTACAAAGAACAAGCCATATCAGCCGCCACGGAACATGCTGTCTGATCAGGCTCTATGCTGTCTGCTATTCAGATAATCTTGCTAAGATACTTGGCTGTGTAGCAAACAACATAGATCCTGATCAGCTTTCGCTGCGTCTGATCTGGATCGATGTTGTTTGCAAAAGCCATTAAATGTATTCAGAATGAAATGGGTTAATGTATTTTTAAAATGTTAATTCTATTATGTATATGAAAATATTTATTGTTTGTCATGTGACAACTAATAAACTATATGTTATGTTCTATTCTATATGATGCAAATATGACCGCTTATTGTTTGTCATGTGGCAACTAATAAACTATATCTTCTGTTCTATATGATGCAAATATGACCGCTTATTGTGTGTCATGTGACAACTAATAAACCATATGTTCTGTTCTGTTCTATATGATGCAAATATGACCGCTTATTGTTTGTCATGTGACAATTAATAAACTATATCTTCTGTTCTATATGATGCAAATATGACCGCTTATTGTGTGTCATGTGACAACTAATAAACTATATGTTCTGTTCTGTTCTATATGATGCAAATATGACCGCTTATTGTTTGTCATGTGACAATTAATAAACTATATGTTCTGTCTGTTCTATATGATGCAAATATGACCGCTTATTGTTTGTCATGTGACAATTAATAAACTATATGTTCTGTTCTATATGATGCAAATATGACCGCTTATTGTTTGTCATGTGACAACTAATAAACTATATGTTCTGTTCTGTTCTATATGATGCAAATATGACCGCTTATTGTTTGTCATGTGACAACTAATAAACTATATGTTCTGTTCTATATGATGCAAATATGACCGCTTATTGTTTGTCATGTGACAACTAATAAACTATATGTTCTGTTCTATATGATGCAAATATGACCGCTTATTGTTTGTCATGTGACAACTAATAAACTATATGTTTGTTCTGTTCTATATGATGCAAATATGACCGCTTATTGTTTGTCATGTGACAACTAATAAACTATATGTTTGTTCTGTTCTATATGATGCAAATATGACCGCTTATTGTTTGTCATGTGACAACTAAAACTATATGTTTGTTTGTTCTGTTCTATATGATGCAAATATGACCGCTTATTGTTTGTCATGTGACAACTAATAAACTATATGTTCTGTTCTGTTTATATGATGCAAATATGACCGCTTATTGTTTGTCATGTGACAACTAATAAACTATATGTTCTGTTCTGTTCTATATGATGCAAATATGACCGCTTATTGTTTGTCATGTGACAACTAATAAACTATATGTTCTGTTCTGTTCTATATGATGCAAATATGACCGCTTATTGTTTGTCATGTGACAATTAATAAACTATATGTTCTGTTCTGTTCTTCTATATGATGCAAATATGACCGCTTATTGTTTGTCATGTGACAATTAATAAACTATATGTTCTGTTCTGTTCTATATGATGCAAATATGACCGCTTATTGTTTGTCATGTGACAATTAATAAACTATATGTTCTGTTCTGTTCTATATGATGCAAATATGACCGCTTATTGTTTGTCATGTGACAACTAATAAACTATATG
Source organism: Archivesica marissinica (assembly GCA_014843695.1). Lineage (NCBI taxonomy): Eukaryota > Metazoa > Mollusca > Bivalvia > Venerida > Vesicomyidae > Archivesica > Archivesica marissinica. The sequence continues at coordinate 38,118,622 of CM026400.1, read as the reverse complement.
TTCTGTTCTGTTCTATATGATGCAAATATGACCGCTTATTGTTTGTCATGTGACAACTAATAAACTATATGTTCTGTTCTGTTCTATATGATGCAAATATGACCGCTTATTGTTTGTCATGTGACAACTAATAAACTATATGTTCTGTTCTGTTCTATATGATGCACATATGACAGCTTATTGTTTGTCATATGACAATTAGCATGTAGAGTAAAACCCAATATACGGTATGCAAAGTGTTAACGGAAGACTCGTACACTTGGACTGTTGAATTGTATATATTTTGCAATGTCTATTAAAGTTCTTGCAGATGTCTGTTTCATACGAACATATTTTAACAATCAACAGTAAATAAGAATGTTGTACCGTTTGAATACTAGGAACGCCTAAATAAATATCGGCATTTGCCGCAACTGTGAAATACTCATCATATTTCAGGAGTGCACCTCCAATCCAGAAATCCACTCGAGGTATTACCCTAGAAAATTATAACATGCAATTAAGTATGACAAATATGATAGTACCTTGAGCTAATGAAACAATTGAACACCGTTGTTGAAATGCCAAATAAAAATATATATTTTAAATAGTTTAAAATCATTAGATATAAATATTATCGCATATGCTTTTTATGTGTTATTTCCATGCCATGTATTATGATTGCCAATTATCTGAACCCGAAATAATATTTAGCATGCTATGTGGCAACATAGTGTTCGTCCTAGAATTAGTGCATTCGTGGTGCACATGTCCAGGCTAACAGACTGGCTAATTACATGTCCAGGCTAACATACTGGCTAATTACATGTCCAGGCTAACAGACTGGCTAATTACATGTCCAGGCTAAAGGACTGGCTAATTACATGTCCAGGCTAACATACTGGCTAATTACATGTCCAGGCTAACATACTGGCTAATTACATGTCCAGGCTAACATACTGGCTAATTACATGTCCAGGCTAACATACTGGATAATTACATGTCCAGGCTAACATACTGGCTAATTACATGTCCATGCTAACAGACTGGCTAATTACATGTCCAGGCTAACAGACTGGCTAATTACATGTCCAGGCTAACATACTGGCTAATTACATGTCCAGGCTCTAACAGACTGGCTAATTACATGTCCAGGCTAACAGACTGGTTAATTACATGTCCAGGCTAACATACTGGCTAATTACATGTCCAGGCTAACAGACTGGTTAATTACATGTCCAGGCTAACATACTGGCTAATTACATGTCCAGGCTAATATACTGGCTAATTACATGTCCAGGCTAACATACTGGCTAATTACTTGTCCAGGCTAACACACTGGCTAATTACGTTAGTTATATTATACTGGTCAATATCAATACTTGCAATGAATCATTCATTAATGCATTTCTTTTTAGTCAATTTCTAGTTAGGCTAAAATTGTTCATTTATATAAAGAGCATGAATAATGCTTACGGTTGAAACATCATATCTCCATTCCAGAGGTCAACGGACAAGGAATGGTAATCCGCATTTATACCGTTAACAAGGGATATACCAATTCCTCTTGGATGAATGTGTAGATTTTGTTCTTCTTTTAGGACGCGGAATATGGGAAGCTGAAGCAAGAGGTCACGTGACTCATCTGGTACCATCAGGAACACCGTCCCGCCATTGCTGTGGCAAAGGTCAACTATCAAACAGAACTTCCGTGACTTAAGCGGTTTTGGAATGGCAACACGGCTTCCCATAACACTCAGTGAGAATCCAGTGCCAAAGCGGAACACGGTGTACAGGTGGCTATGTATTACAGGCGCGCCAGCACACCAGTTGTCATCGTCCATATTCCGGCCGTACACGAGGTCACTCTTGATATCTTGTACAGACAGAACTTCTGTACTTGACTTCTCGAAGCTTAACCAGTCAGGAAGTGCCGGAAACAACGAAAGAAGAAATGACTTCGTAAATGAGTCCACACTGATAAAATCAAAGAAATCAGCTTCAACAAGTTCAAATGGCTGACAATCTGCGGAGGTCAAGTGATTGTTAATGACCATTCCCTGAGACGAATCATACTGCACACCGTAATTCAACTGAAATCCCGCATTTAGATTAGTGACCTCAATTCCACGGAGAGACACGGGCACCGAGAAGTCGTTAACTTTAACAAAGACTATTCCTAGTGTAAACATGGTATCAGCGTCAGACATCAAGGTGTACCATTCTGACGTTGAGGTGAGATATATATCTATGTCTTCTCCATCGGTACAGCGAACCAGGCTGACAGTAAAGCAAGCTTTTGGCAGTAGCTGTCGAGGAATCTCCAGACGTTGGAATACTGTTCTGTTGTCAGATTCACCTATAGAAATAACACATCGTTTTAACTGATTACTTTTATTTAATATATACTTACGCTATTTGAGTTAGTAACGCTCCAATATGTTCTCGTTTTTCAGTCGGGTTTGGGCTTGGTCCTGGGGTGCAATTCTTGGGAAACCGGACAGTGGATTGAGCAAACTAGCACATTTCTTTGAAAATTCACAGACTAATTATATTAAACCTTGTAAAGTGCATTATGCACATGTTGTCAGCACTAACTTCGCCACTTACATTATGTTGTTCTTAATTTATTTTATGGGGAGGGGAGGGCCAATCACTAATGTTGTTACAACTTGTGGCCCAATCCATTTGCTAAATTTCTAATTGTACAACGATTGTGATTGTTATATACATGTATTTAGAGCAATAAAATATTATCAAATCAGAAATAACGATAGTACATATGAGCTCAACAAAGAGTTACCTGACTGTCACAAAGCTAACGGGCCTCAATTTTAAAATGTTCATATAATAATATATAGTTTCATATTTTGTTGTAAAAGTGTGGGATTTTAAGTTTGCAACTGGCTTGAGGAAGGTCAATCACAACAATGGAGATACTCCCAATAAGCTTTCGATTAAATCCATTTTCATTATGTATATAGTTTCAAGTTATGTGCGTTACGTTAGTATAGCTCAGAACGTATGTCTTAACAATACTTGGCACAACATATTAAGATGATCACATGACTGTTAGTGCTGCTTAGTAATGTGATATGTTTCGATGGGTCGTCAGTTCTACGCTTGGCTTAGATCGTTTCGCAAACAATTTCGCTATTCAAATTCGAATTGTTTCGGGAATGAGATCTATGAACGGGTTTCCATATTGATTTAAATGTTAAAATCGAATTGAATTCAGATTCGTTATGAGTACCATGCAGTATATCGTAAAACCGAGTACGAATATGTTATCATTTGAAAGATAATTATGTTGTTACTAAAATATATGGAATTTCCCTGAGGTACATTAAAATAGTTTTCCATTGTTAGTAAAATATATAACACATCCCTGGTGTACATTGGATACAGTTTTACAGAGGGTTTTTTTACATTATCATTAATGATTTTTTACCTCTGGGGTTTACCCTGGTCCCGTGTATCTCGTTCTGCACCGAGGTTATGTTTCTTGTATTCGACTATATGTACTTAGTACAGTCAATTTGGAAACATTTGTACTTGTACTTGTAATTAACCTCGTCATTACATTGAATAAACGATGGCAAGTATTGCCCATTGCAAACCGAAATTGAGTTTTGTATGTAGTTTGGTCAAGACTAGATATGTACATTATGAATGAATAACTATGCTTAAATCAAACATAAGCAAACATAAATAGTTACCTCCAGTGCAAGAAAACCCATCCGGTTCAAGGTTTCTGCCCTCTGCGCATGTGCAGTTAAATGATCCTTCCGTGTTCGTGCATATATCCTGGCAGCCTCCGTTAACCAGTTCACACTCATTCAAGTCTAAAAGTATAAACAACTAGTTACATCTAGCTACAATCATGTATGCAGTAAAAACATACTGGGGATACACAGGTTGAGTGTATCCGGTATACAACTTCATGATCAACACCAAAGTAATATATTTCCATCGCTATTGCATTTACTTCGATGAACAATAATAATAATAACTTTTATTTCCTCCAAATATAGGAGAGCACACAGAGTATATGTCCTATTTGTATCTATTGTCGCATGAATTTCCTCACTAATCATATGCAGCTGACATGCGCACTCGCAGCTATGGCAATGCGCATTCGCAAGAAAAGTCGTGTCTTACAATTTACGCCATTCCATTATACATGTGTAACACTACATTTCCTCGAATTATTTTTCATGAGGAAGTTATACAGTTGGCTCATGAAAGGTCGTTGGTTATACCTGGGTACACGTCCGTGCGTGTAATAGTGTTCAGAGGATATCCTGGGGTCTTAGGTAACTAATAGCAGCTAGAGATATATGACTAAATATTAAATATAAAATGTATTTGCTTTTTGCGATGTAATATCGCTTTAAACCCAAAAACAAACAAACCACTACCTGCATACATTCAAGTTTATGCTTCATGTTGGTTAGGCTACATGAAATTGGATGAATCGGTGCGACTGGAATAAAGGTTATTAATATGTTGAAAGAATGACAGTTCGAGCTGATGTACTGTCGGTAACAATGCAAACTGTTGGTAACAATGCAAACTGACGGTAACAATGCAAACTGTTGGTAACAATGCAAACTGTCGGTAGCAATGCAAACTGTCGGTAGCAATGCAAACTGTCGGTAACAATGCATGCAAACTGTCTGTAACAATGCAAACTGTCGGTAACAATGCAAACTGTCGGTAACAATGCATGCAAACTGTCGGTAACAATGCCAACTGTCGGTAACAATGCAAACTGTTGGTAACAATGCAAACTGTCGGTAGCAATGCAAACTGTCGGTAACAATGCAAACTGTCGGTAACAATGCATGCAAACTGTCGGTAACAATGCAAACTGTTGGTAACAATGCAAACTGTCGGTAACAATGCAAATTGTCGGTAACAATGCAAACTGTCGGTAACAATCCAAACTGTCGGTAACAATGCAAACTGTCGGTAACAATGCAAACTGTCGGTAGCAATGCAAACTGTCGGTAACAATGCAACATGTCGGTAGCAATGCAACACGTGTATAATCTGATAATGAACAGCTCTTCTATATGTCTATAAATGTACAAAGAATTCATATAAGAATTATTTTTGGTTGTTTTCAATTCACTTTAATGTGTTTGGTGCATACGAATGTATATTTTTATAATAGTATAGACTAAATAAAAAGAAAATATTTACTGGCTTACTTCATGTAGGAGTTAAGTTGACATGATCATGTATACAATAATTGCTTTATATTCTTACTTCTTCCAACTGGCCGTAGACGGGAGAACGTGCGATGTGAATAAGGGTTGTCCGATTAGCGCAGTTGTTAGCGCACTCGCTTCTTCAATGCAACCCGGGTTCGATCATCGGACCTGGTAGAATGTGAGATGGTACGGTAGCCGCCAGATCGGACAGATGGGTTTTCTCCGGGTACTCCGGTTTCCTCCCACACGAATGACCACGTATACGCTTTCACCCGCGCCAACGAGAGTGACTAATATAAGTTGTTAAAACTTGCTTCGCAATCGTTATAAAATAAATAATGTTTAAACGTTTTATAGTCAATTAATAAATCAGTATTAAGCGCACACATGCGTCAATGAAAATATGTAAACACACATGATTCCTGTCAGTGCGTCGGGCGAGTCGCAATCGTAAAATAACTAAAGTTTAAACTTAATTTGCGTACTACAGTCCGCGTTATCTGGGAGATCACCCCTGATTTATATTTTATTTTAACACACATTCACAATGAACACACTACTCATATAATGATATAATTAATATTGACCTGTTTCGCAGTGCATATCCGTATAACCGGTAGAACAAAAACACGTGTATGACTCGACTTCGTCCTGGCAGGAACCGCCATGTTCACACGTGACATGTTCACAATCATCAATATCTGGATGGTGATAGTATATATTATAGTTGTTTCCGGTTCATAGTATATAACACAATGCATGATGTAATAGATTATAGTTGTTTCCGGTTCATAGTATATAACACAGTGCATGATGTAATATATTATAGTTGTTTCCGGTACATAGTATATAACACAGTGCATGATGTAATATATTATAGTTGTTTCCGGTACATAGTATATAACACAGTGCATGATGTAATATATTATAGTTGTTTCCGGTACTATACATGGTATATAACACAGTGCATGATGTAATATATTATTGTTTCCGGTTCATAGTATATAACACAGTGCATGATGTAATATATTATAGTTGTTTCCGGTTCATAGTATATAACACAGTGCATGATGTAATATATTATAGTTGTTTCCGGTACTATACATAGTATATAACACAGTGCATGATGTAATATATTATAGTTGTTTCCGGTACTATACATAGTATATAACACAGTGCATGATGTAATATATTATAGTTGTTTCCGGTACTATACATAGTATATAACACAGTGCATGATGTAATATATTATAGTTGTTTCCGGTACTATACATAGTATATAACACAGTGCATGATGTAATATATTATAGTTGTTTCCGGTACTATACATGGTATATAACACAGTGCATGATGTAATATATTATAGTTGTTTCCGGTACTATACATAGTATATAACACAGTGCATGATGTAATATATTATAGTTGTTTCCGGTACTATACATAGTATATAACACAGTGCATGATGTAATATATTATAGTTGCTTCCGGTACTATACATAGCCCAGTGCATGATATTATAGTATATATATACTTGCAATACAGGGGTCGCAAGTTCGATCCCCCGGGTTACAATACTAAACTGACTTATATCATAGTCTTTGGATGAAACTTTAAGACCGAGGTCTCGTGTCGGTGCTGTGCACATAAAAGAACCAAATGAGACTCTAGAAGGGACCTCTCTTATATGGGCAACCGGTAGCGACGATAGATACATATAAATCACACACACATAATATAGTATGACTACTTCCGGTACGCATACATATATCACTTTGGATGATACAGGAATTAACTTGCCAACATGGTTCGCCGGCGGCGAGGGTAAATAAGCTCCATCATCATCATCATCATCGAATTATCTGACAGAAAAATACATTGCAAGTTCATAGGTGTTATCGTACACATACATATAGTATCTTGTACCGGATTCGTGGGCAGTGAATTCACCTATATTTAAATATAGTATCTTGTACCGGATTCGTGGGCATGAATTCACCTATACGTAAATATAGTATTTGGCCGGATTCGTGGGCAGTGAATTCACCTATATGTAATAATATTTGGACCGGATTCGTGGGCAGTGAATTCACCTATATGTAAATATAGTATCTTGGACCGGATTCGTGGGCAGTGAATTCACCTATATGTAAATATAGTATATTGGACCGGATTCGTGGGCAGTGAATTCACCTATATGTAAATAAGATCTTGTACCGGATTCGTGGGCAGTGAATTCACCTATATGTAATTAAATTATATGGACCGGATTCGTGGGCAGTGAATTCACCTATATGTAAATATAGTATCTTGGACCGGATTCGTGGGCAGTGAATTCACCTATATGTAAATATAGTATATTGGACCGGATTCGTGGGCAGTGAATTCACCTATATGTAAATATAGTATCTTGGACCGGATTCGTGGGCAGTGAATTCACCTATATGTAAATATAGTATCTTGGACCGGATTCGTGGGCAGTGAATTCACCTATATGTAAATATAGTATCTTGGACCGGATTCGTGGGCAGTGAATTCACCTATATGTAAATATAGTATCTTGTACCGGATTCGTTGGCAGTGAATTTACCTATATGTAAATATAGTATCTTGGACCAGATTCGTGGGCAGTGAATTCACCTATATGTAAATATAGTATCTTGGACCGGATTCGTGGGCAGTGAATTCACCTATATGTAAATATAGTATCTTGGACCAGATTCGTGGGCAGTGAATTCACCTATATGTAAATATAGTATCTTGTACCGGATTCGTGGGCAGTGAATTCACCTATATGTAAATATAGTATCTTGTACCGGATTCGTGGGCAGTGAATTCACCTATATGTAAATATAGTATCTTGGACCGGATTCGTGCAGTGAATTCACCTATATGTAAATATAGTATATTGGACCGGATTCGTGGGCAGTGAATTCACCTATATGTAAATATAGTATCTTGGATCGGATTCGTGGGCAGTGAATTCACCTATATGTAAATATAGTATCTTGTACGGATTCGTGGGCAGTGAATTCACCTATATGTAAATATAGTATCTTGGACCACCGGATTCGTGGGCAGTGAATTCACCTATATGTAAATATAGTATCTTGGACCGGATTCGTGGGCAGTGAATTCACCTATATGTAAATATAGTATCTTGGACCAGATTCGTGGGCAGTGAATTCACCTATATGTAAATATAGTATCTTGGACCGGATTCGTGGGCAGTGAATTCACCTATATGTAAATATAGTATATTGGACCGGATTCGTGGGCAGTGAATTCACCTATATGTAAATATAGTATCTTGGACCGGATTCGTGGGCAGTGAATTCACCTATATGTAAATATAGTATATTGGACCGGATTCGTGGGCAGTGAATTCACCTATATGTAAATATAGTATATTGGACCAGATTCGTGGGCAGTGAATTTACCTATATGTAAATATAGTATCTTGGATCGGATTCGTGGGCAGTGAATTCACCTATATGTAAATATAGTATCTTGTACCGGATTCGTGGGCAGTGAATTCACCTATATGTAAATATAGTATCTTGGACCGGATTCGTGGGCAGTGAATTCACCTATATGTAAATATAGTATCTTGGACCAGATTCGTGGGCAGTGAATTCACCTATATGTAAATATAGTATCTTGGACCAGATTCGTGGGCAGTGAATTCACCTATATGTAAATATAGTATCTTGTACCGGATTCGTGGGCAGTGAATTCACCTATATGTAAATATAGTATCTTGTACCGGATTCGTGGGCAGTGAATTCACCTATATGTAAATATAGTATCTTGTACCGGATTCGTGGGCAGTGAATTCACCTATATGTAAATATAGTATCTTGGACCGGATTCGTGGGCAGTGAATTCACCTATATGTAAATATAGTATCTTGGACCGGATTCGTGGGCAGTGAATTCACCTATATGTAAATATAGTATCTTGTACCGGATTCGTGGGCAGTGAATTCACCTATATGTAAATATAGTATCTTGGACCGGATTCGTGGGCAGTGAATTCACCTATATGTAAATATAGTATCTTGTACCGGATTCGTGGGCAGTGAATTCACCTATATGTAAATATAGTATCTTGGACCGGATTCGTGGGCAGTGAATTCACCTATATGTAAATATAGTATCTTGGACCGGATTCGTGGGCAGTGAATTCACCTATATGTAAATATAGTATCTTGGACCGGATTCGTTGGCAGTGAATTCACCTATATGTAAATATAGTATCTTGTACCGGATTCGTTGGCAGTGAATTTACCTATATGTAAATATAGTATCTTGGACCAGATTCGTGGGCAGTGAATTCACCTATATGTAAATATAGTAGCTTGGACCGGATTCGTGGGTAGTGAATTCACCTATATGTAAATATAGTATCTTGGACCAGATTCGTGGGCAGTGAATTCACCTATATGTAAATATAGTATCTTGTACCGGATTCGTGGGTAGTGAATTCACCTATATGTAAATATAGTATCTTGTACCGGCATTCGTGGGCAGTGAATTCACCTATATGTAAATATAGTATCTTGTACCGGATTCGTGGGCAGTGAATTCACCTATATGTAAATATAGTATCTTGGACCGGATTCGTGGGCAGTGAATTCACCTATATGTAAATATAGTATCTTGGACCGGATTCATATGCAGTGAATTCACCTATATGTAAATATAGTATATTGGGCCGGATTCGTGGGCAGTGAATTCACCTATATGTAAATATAGTATCTTGGACCGGATTCGTGGGCAGTGAATTCACCTATATGTAAATATAGTATCTTGGCACCGGATTCGTGGGCAGTGAATTCACCTATATGTAAATATAGTATCTTGGACCGGATTCGTGGGCAGTGAATTCACCTATATGTAAATATAGTATCTTGGACCGGATTCGTGGGCAGTGAATTCACCTATATGTAAATATAGTATCTTGGACCGGATTCGTGGGCAGTGAATTCACCTATATGTAAATATAGTATATTGGACCGGATTCGTGGGCAGTGAATTCACCTATATGTAAATATAGTATCTTGGACCGGATTCGTGGGCAGTGAATTCACCTATATGTAAATATAGTATATTGGACCGGATTCGTGGGCAGTGAATTCACCTATATGTAAATATAGTATATTGGACCGGATTCGTGGGCAGTGAATTCACCTATATGTAAATATAGTATCTTGGACCGGATTCGTGGGCAGTGAATTCACCTATATGTAAATATAGTATATTGGACCGGATTCGTGGGCAGTGAATTCACCTATATGTAAATATAGTATCTTGGACCGGATTCGTGGGCAGTGAATTCACCTATATGTAAATATAGTATCTTGGACCGGATTCGTGGGCAGTGAATTCACCTATATGTAAATATAGTATCTTGTACCGGATTCGTGGGCAGTGAATTCACCTATATGTAAATATAGTATCTTGGACCGGATTCGTGGGCAGTGAATTCACCTATATGTAAATATAGTATCTTGGACCGGATTCGTGGGCAGTGAATTCACCTATATGTAAATATAGTATCTTGGACCGGATTCGTGGGCAGTGAATTCACCTATATGTAAATATAGTATCTTGGACCGGATTCGTGGGCAGTGAATTCACCTATATGTAAATATAGTATCTTGGACCGGATTCGTGGGCAGTGAATTCACCTATATGTAAATATAGTATCTTGGACCGGATTCGTGGGCAGTGAATTCACCTATATGTAAATATAGTATCTTGGACCGGATTCGTGGGCAGTGAATTCACCTATATGTAAATATAGTATCTTGGACCGGATTCGTGGGCAGTGAATTCACCTATATGTAAATATAGTATCTTGGACCGGATTCGTGGGCAGTGAATTCACCTATATGTAAATATAGTATCTTGTACCGGATTCGTGGGCAGTGAATTCACCTATATGTAAATATAGTATCTTGGACCGGATTCGTGGGCAGTGAATTCACCTATATGTAAATATAGTATCTTGGACCGGATTCGTGGGCAGTGAATTCACCTATATGTAAATATAGTATCTTGGACCGGATTCGTGGGCAGTGAATTCACCTATATGTAAATATAGTATCTGTACCGGATTCGTGGCAGTGAATTCACCTATATGTAAATATAGTATCTTGTACCGGATTCGTGGGCAGTGAATCACCTATATGTAAATATAGTATCTTGTACCGGATTCGTGGGCAGTGAATTCACCTATATGTAAATATAGTATCTTGGACCGGATTCGTGGGCAGTGAATTCACCTATATGTAAATATAGTATCTTGGACCGGATTCGTGGGCAGTGAATTCACCTATATGTAAATATAGTATCTTGGACCGGATTCGTGGGCAGTGAATTCACCTATATGTAAATATAGTATCTTGGCGGATTCGTGGGCAGTGAATTCACCTATATGTAAATATAGTATCTTGTACCGGATTCGTGGGCAGTGAATTCACCTATATGTAAATATAGTATCTTGGACCGGATTCGTGGGCAGTGAATTCACCTATATGTAAATATAGTATCTTGGACCGGATTCGTGGGCAGTGAATTCACCTATATGTAAATATAGTATCTTGGACCGGATTCGTGGGCAGTGAATTCACCTATATGTAAATATAGTATCTTGGACCGGATTCGTGGGCAGTGAATTCACCTATATGTAAATATAGTATCTTGGACCGGATTCGTGGGCAGTGAATTCACCTATATGTAAATATAGTATCTTGGACCGGATTCGTGGGCAGTGAATTCACCTATATGTAAATATAGTATCTTGGACCGGATTCGTGGGCAGTGAATTCACCTATATGTAAATATAGTATCTTGGACCGGATTCGTGGCAGTGAATTCACCTATATGTAAATATAGTATCTTGGACCGGATTCGTAGGCAGTGAATTCACCTATATGTAAATATAGTATCTTGGACCGGATTCGTGGGCAGTGAATTCACCTATATATGTAAATATAGTATATTGGACCGGATTCGTGGGTAGTGAATTCACCTATATGTAAATATAGTATCTTGGACCAGATTCATATGCAGTGAATTCACCTATATGTAAATATAGTATATTGTACCGGATTCGTGGGCAGTGAATTCACCTATATGTAAATATAGTATCTTGTACCGGATTCGTGGGCAGTGAATTCACCTATATGTAAATATAGTATCTTGTACCGGATTCGTGGGCAGTGAATTCACCTATATGTAAATATAGTATCTTGGACCGGATTCGTGGGCAGTGAATTCACCTATATGTAAATATAGTATCTTGGACCGGATTCATATGCAGTGAATTCACCTATATGTAAATATAGTATATTGGGCCGGATTCGTGGGCAGTGAATTCACCTATATGTAAATATAGTATCTTGGATCGGATTCGTGGGCAGTGAATTCACCTATATGTAAATATAGTAACTTGTACCGGATTCGTGGGCAGTGAATTCACCTATATGTAAATATAGTATCTTGGACCACCGGATTCGTGGGCAGTGAATTCACCTATATGTAAATATAGTATCTTTGACCGGATTCGTGGGCAGTGAATTCACCTATATGTAAATACAGTATCTTGTACCGGATTCGTGGGCAGTGAATTCACCTATATGTAATTAAATTATATTGGATCGGATTCGTGGGCAGTGAATTCACCTATATGTAAATATAGTATCTTGGACCGGATTCGTGGGCAGTGAATTCACCTATATGTAAATATAGTATATTGGACCGGATTCGTGGGCAGTGAATTCACCTATATGTAAATATAATATATTGGACCGGATTCGTGGGCAGTGAATTCACCTATATGTAAATATAGTATCTTGGACCGGATTCGTGGGCAGTGAATTCACCTATATGTAAATATAGTATATTGGACCGGATTCGTGGGCAGTGAGTTCACCTATATGTAAATATAGTATATTGGACCAGATTCGTGGGCAGTGAATTTACCTATATGTAAATATAGTATCTTGGATCGGATTCGTGGGCAGTGAATTCACCTATATGTAAATATAGTATCTTGTACCGGATTCGTGGGCAGTGAATTCACCTATATGTAAATATAGTATCTTGGACCGGATTCGTGGGCAGTGAATTCACCTATATGTAAATATAGTAGCTTGGACCAGATTCCTGGGCAGTGAATTCACCTATATGTAAATATAGTATCTTGGACCAGATTCGTGGGCAGTGAATTCACCTATATGTAAATATAGTATCTTGTACCGGATTCGTGGGCAGTGAATTCACCTATATGTAAATATAGTATCTTGTACCGGATTCGTGGGCAGAGAATTCACCTATATGTAAATATAGTATCTTGTACCAGATTCCTGGGCAGTGAATTCACCTATATGAAATTAGTATCTTGGACAGATTCGTGGGCAGTGAATTCACCTATATGTAAATATAGTATCTTGTACCGGATTCGTGGGCAGTGAATTCACCTATATGTAAATATAGTATCTTGTACCGGATTCGTTGGCAGAGAATTCACCTATATGTAAATATAGTATCTTGTACCGGATTCGTGGGCAGTGAATTCACCTATATGTAAATATAGTATCTTGGACCGGATTCGTGGGCAGTGAATTCACCTATATGTAAATATAGTAGGTGGACCAGATTCCTGGGCAGTGAATTCACCTATATGTAAATATAGTATCTTGGACCAGATTCGTGGGCAGTGAATTCACCTATATGTAAATATAGTATCTTGTACCGGATTCGTGGGCAGTGAATTCACCTATATGTAAATATAGTATCTTGTACCGGATTCGTGGGCAGTGTAGTAGGGTCTCAGTACATTACAACCTGGGGTAATTATAGATATATAAAGTAGTATTGCTTGGACCGGCATTCATCACTGTGGACCTATTGCCAAAACCTAATGTAGTAATCTATAGTACTTGGCCGGATTCGTGGGCAGTGAATTCACCTATATGTAAATATAGTATCTGGACGGATCGTGGGGTAGTGAATTCACTATATGTAAATATAGTATCTTGTACAGGATTCGTGGGCAGTGAATTCACTATATGTAAATATAGTATCTTGGACCGGATTCGTGGGCAGTGAATTCACCTATATGTAAATATAGTATCTTGTACCGGATTCGTGGGCAGTGAATACACCTATATGTAAATATAGTATCTTGGACCGGATTCGTGGGCAGTGAATTCACCTATATGTAAATATCGATCTTGGACCGGATCGTGGGCAGTGAATTCACCTATATGTAATATAGTATCTTGGACCGGATTCGTTGGCAGTGAATTCACCTATATGTAAATATAGTATCTTGTACCGGATTCGTTGGCAGTGAATTTACCTATATGTAAATATAGTATCTTGGACCAGATTTGTGGGCAGTGAATTCACCTATATGTAAATATAGTAGCTTGGACCGGATTCGTGGGTAGTGAATTCACCTATATGT
>CM026400.1:38086159-38102947 GCA_014843695.1 Archivesica marissinica | reverse complement strand
ACGCACACCAACATTATATGATTATTATTACATGAACACGTAATACGAAGGATTCCATCAAAGATATATCATATTTATTATAAAAGTAAAGTGTTTGTTTATTATAGTGTCACCCCTATTTAAAGGGCCAGTCATTTCTGACTTATGAGACACCTCTTTTTATGAACATCAGTACTTCCCGAATCCTATGCTTGTGTGCCAGGCGCCAGGCTGGTAGGCAATCGGTAACCATTATTTAACAAGCTGGCGGCTCACCAACCGGCCATATCAGAACGAACCCCTGACGAGATTCGAACCTTCGACCTCCCGCTCCGTAGGCGGACGCCTTAACCATTGGGCCACGGAGACGGTTATATTATAAACTATAACCTGAACAACTAAAAATATTCCAAAATGTTTAAAACTATGTATTTATATAGTTATTGTTTTTCATGTAAATACATACTTACCCGAAGTGTGCGTTTTCTATGTCATCTAGTATACATACATCTAGTATACATATATCTAGTATACATACTAATATGCACACATTGTACTACATTTCAGGTCTCGGAACAGTTGCTTTCAACCAAATTGAACACTACCTAATACAGCGGTACGGATGGAGAGGAACACTTTTGCTGGAGGCAGGAATTCTCTTGAATGGTGCCATATTGGGAATATTTTTACTACCTGCCCCGAGCAGGAACACAACTCTTGCAAACGGACTGTCTAATACCGCCCTAGACATATCTAGTGAAATGAGCCGTAATGGTAGCATTAGACCAATTACTGGAACTGGTTCATATTCAGACGAAATTAAATTTGTAGATGGGACTACACTAATTAATGTACTTGCTATGGATGAAGTGAAATTAACTTCTTGTACGCAAATATCTAAGGTTTCAAATACTAGGATAGCCACAATAGCACATCCACAAAACATTGAAATAATTATATCCGAAAGTATCAACCCATTGCCTGATCGTCATTCTATACGACAATACTGCCAGTCTATTTTCCATGTTGAGCTCCTAAACGAGTTGAAAGTTGCAATGTATCTGCTTTCAGCATTTGTGATCAATCTAGCACTAATCGTTCCATTCAGTTTTATTCCAGACCAGGCTGTGCAATCAGGCATGACAAAGTACGAAGCCGCGTGGTTATCATCGACGATAGGTAAATATACAACACGTCTCGTGTTTATCCCGTATATAGAAACATGTACTTCTCCAAGCCGATTGGTAAATGAGCTTCTCAAATCGTAGTGTTTTGTCTTCTCGCCGATTGAGAGATGTACTTCTCCAAGCGTAGTGTTTGTCTTCTCGCCGATTGAGAGATGTACTTCTCCAAGCGTAGTGTTTGTCTTCTCGCCGATTGAGAGATGTACTTCTCCAAGCGTAGTGTTTGTCCTATCGCCGATTGAAGATGTCTCTCCAGCGTATGTTTTCGCTCGCCGATTGGTAAATGTACTACTCCAATCGTAGTGTATGTTCGCTCGCCGATTGGTAAATGTACTACTCCAATCGTAGTGTATGTTCGCTCGCCGATTGGTAAATGTACTACTCCAATCGTAGTGTTTGTTCTCTCGCCGATTGGTAAATGTACTTCTCTAATCGTAGTGTTTGTTCTCTCGCCGATTGGTAAATGTACTTCTCCAATCGTAGTTTGTGTTCTCGCCGATTGGTAAATGTACTTCTCCAATCGTAGTGTTTGTTCTCTCGCCGATTGGTAAATGTACTTCTCCAATCGTAGTGTTTGTTCTCTCGCGATTGGTAAATGTACTTCTCCAATCGTAGTGTTTGTTCTCTCGCCGATTGGTAAATGTACTTCTCCAATCGTAGTGTTTGTTCTCTCGCCGATTGGTAAATGTACTTCTCCAATCGTAGTGTTTGTTCTCTCGCCGATTGGTAAATGTACTTCTCCAATCTTAGTTTGTGTTCTCGCCGATTGTTAAATGTACTTCTCCAAGCGTAGTGTTTGTCCTCTCGCCGATTGGTAAATGTACTTCTCCAAGCTTAGTTTTGTCCTTTCGACGATTGGTAAATGTACTTCTCCAAGCGTAGTGATTGTCCTCTCGCCGATTGGTAAATGTACTTCTCCAAGCGTAGTGTCTGTTCGCTCGCCGATTGGTAAATGTACTTCTCCAAGCGTAGTGTTTGTCCTCTCGCCGATTGGTAAATGTACTTCTCCAAGCTTTTAGTGTTTGTCCTCTCGCCGATTGGTAAATGTACTTCTCCAAGCGTAGTGTCTGTTCGCTCGCCGATTGGTAAATGTACTTCTCCAAGCGTAGTGTTTGTCCTCTCGCCGATTGGTAAATGTACTTCTCCAAGCGTAGTGTCTGTTCGCTCGCCGATTGGTAAATGTACTTCTCCAAGCGTAGTGTTTGTCCTCTCGCCGATTGGTAAATGTACTTCTCCAAGCGTAGTGTTTGTTCTCTCGCCGATTGGTAAATGTACTTCTCCAAGCGTAGTGTTTGTCCTATCGCCGATTGGTAAATGTACTTCTCGAATCGTAGTGTTTGTCCTCTCGCCGATTGAGAGATGTACTTCTCCAAGCGTAGTGTTTGTCCTATCGCCGATTGGTAAATGTACTACTCCAAGCGTAGTGTTTGTCTTCTCGCCGATTGGTAAATGTACTTCTCCAAGCGTAGTGTTTGTCCTATTGCCGATTGGTAAATGTACTTCTCCAATCGTAGTGTTTGTCCTCTCGCCGATTGAGAGATGTACTTTTCCAAGCCTGCGGGTATCGACGTGAAATAAGTCATTGTACTACTTCATGCCTTGAATATATCACCGTTGGGTAAATGCACATACCGTTGGGGTCTAGACAAATGGTTTCTGATTCATAGCCAAAAAAATAAAAAAACATACACTTTTTAGGCCATTCCAAGCAAGTGTAAAAATGACAACCCGTCACTATCAGTATAATTATAGCCTTGGAATGACCCGAACAAGTGTATGTATAATGTCAAATGTTCTTAGAAACAAAAAAATCAAAAACAAAGTATTTTGGTTTATAACCCGAAACTATTTGTCCAGACCCCAAGCGTCTGTGAGTAAATGTACTACTCGAGCTTGAGGCTAACATATTGAATGCCCTTCTCCAAACATCGTTAGTATTCCTCTTCGATTGGTGAATGTCATGATTCCTAAGCATCCAAGGCTCGTGGTGTGTGTTTTACGTTTATTTATGGTCGCTACCAGTTGCCCAAATGAGCGACGCCTCCTGAAGAGATTAGTCATTTAGATCTTTAGATGATAGTGCAGTGATACAGAGACCCATTCCAAAGTCTCCTCTGGTTCTTTTACGTGCACGTGCCCGTGATTTGGTAAATTTGAAAGTCGCACTTCGGTGACAAAGTGGCACTTTAACATAACGAATGTGAAATACTGTATATTTATACTGAAGGGATCCAAAACATAAAAAATTTGATATAACGAACAACTCGAAATTCGATATAAACGGAACCAGTTATATGTAAACTGATAGTGTCTGAAACGGGACTTTGACGTGACTTAAAGATAACTGAAGAATTCGACATAACCGACGTTGACATAACGGATCCAGACTGTACATACGCACATGTAGGCCGCATTTACAGAACACACGTAAATAATGTAAATACGATTCAGTCTATATTTAGTTGAGGTTATTTATTTCAGGAATCACGAACACAATTAGCCGGATCTGTATAGGTTGGATTGGGGACCATCCGAGAGTCAGTAGATTTGTTTTGTTGGAAATGATGTTACTTCTAGCCGCTACGTCAACAGGGATATCAATTCTGCTCACAACGTTTGCAACTAAACTCATATATACATGCTTATATGGAGTTGCTATTGGTATGTGATCGAACGATTCGTTATTATAATTTGCAATGTATAGACAAGGACAATTATTGAGGAAAAGTTGGTAAATAGTTTTATCTAATGTACTTGGGCATGCTAACACGAATATTTGTTTTAATCATGCTGATATATGATGTCTTTGCATGAAAAACAAAATGGCCGCCAAACATAAAATTAAAACGCCAATAACGTCTAATCTAAGTGTGATAGAGGCATGGTCTTCGTGGCTAAGACTATGTGTTTAGTAGCTAGGAATCTGCTGGACACATCAGATTATAATTTTATTCAATAATGTGTTGGTAAACTGGTAAAAATAGTATGGATAACATCGTTTGACAAATTTTAATCACGGCTAAGAAGGTTAAAGCGACATTATATCATCATATATTATGTTTACCATGCATTTCTGTCAGCTAGATATATCATCATATATTATGTTTACCATGCATTTATTCCTGCTGGATATATCATCATGTTCGGCATCCGTCAGTCTTGTCAGACTATGGAATTTGCGCCCGTTGAGTCTACAGATGTGCACCGTCTGATGTGGCTGTACAGCCCGATACGTGACCTGCAGTGGCGGTTGCAACCTTCACACGTGAATACAGAGGCACTGGAAGGAGATGGAGTTGGTGGCGGCTCACACTGTTTGGCTTTCCTCTTCCTGGGTTTGTCGTCAGAGGGAGAGAGTTCTCCCTTCTTTAAGCCCGTTGACAACTGTTGTCGCCACGCTATTCTGTTTGCTGCGAGGGATTCCTAGTTGATGGTGTCCATCCCCAGCGCTTTCATATCTCGTTTGCAGACATCCTTGAAGCGAAGTTGGGGTCGACCTTTGTAGCTGTGCCCTGCGGCCAGTTCACCATGCAACATATCTTTTGGAATGCGACCGTCGTCCATCCGGCGTACGTGTCCTAGCCAGCGTAGTCGGCGTTGGCGGAGTAATGCGTACATAGATGGGATGCCGGCTCTGCTAAGGTCCTCGTTGTTGGTGACCTTGTCCTGCCAGGATATGCCTAGGATGCGTCGCAGACAGCGGAGATTGAACACTTGCCGTTTTCGCTCTTGAGTGGCATATGTTGTCCATGACTCGCTTCCATAGAGGAGTGTGCTGACGACGCAAGCCTTGTACACCGCAATATTGGTGTTGGTTGTCAACTCTCTGTTTTCCCACACCTTCTTGCTGAGCCTAGAGAGGGTGGAGGCTGCTTTGCCAACACGTTTGTCCAGCTCCACATCGAGCGAGAGGTTGTTCGTGGCTGTGGAACCCAGTAAATTGGCTGACGACCTCAAGCTGATAGTCTCCGATGACAATGGCGGGTGGGATGGCAGATTTCCATGGTACATGACTTGGGTCTTCTTCAAGCTGATGGTTAGGCTGAAGATGTTGCAAGCTGCAGAGAAACGGTCCACCAGTGACTGGAGCTGTTCTTTAGTATGGGCAACAAGTGCAGCGTCGTCGGCAAAGAGCATGTCTCTGATGAGGACTTCTCTTGTCTTGGATTTTACCTTTAGACGAGTGATGTTAAAGAGCTTGCCGTCAGATCTGGAGTGAAGGTAGAAGGCAGCATGGCAAAGAAGATACCGAAGAGTGTGGGGGCGAATACGCAGCCTTGCTTGACGCCGCTCTTGACCTCGAATTCTGAAGATGTTTCACTGTCGTACTGCAAGAAAATACTTTACAATGCTAAGAAACTTGGGCGGGCAGCTGATCAGAGGTAGGATCTTGAATAGCCCATCGCTGCTTACCAGGTCGAATGCTTTGGTGAGGTATATGAAGGCGCTGTAGAGGGGCTGGTGTTGCTCACGAGACTTTCCTTGTAGCTGTCTCAGCGGGAATACCATGTCGAATGTTGACCTCTTGGAGTGAAAGCCACACTGGGACTCTGGGTAGACCTGATCAGCTAGCTTCTGGGGTCTAGTAAGGGCTATGTGGGCAAACAGCTTCCCAACTATGCTGAGCAGTGATATGCCGCGGTAGTTGTTGCAGTCACTGCGGTCGCCTTTGTTCTTGTAGAGGGTAACTATGTTTGCGTCCCTCATGTCTTGGAGAACTTCACCCTCATCCCAGCATTTGTAGAGTAACTTGTGGAGAGGCTCTAGCAGAGTGAACTTCGCACACTTGATAACTTCAGATGGTATGGAGTCTTTACCTGGTGCTTGTCAGCTGGAAGCTTGTCGATAGCCTTGGCGAGTTCATCGAGCGATGGTTTGGTGTCGAGGTCGAACATTTCTGGGAGGCGCTCGATGGCATCCAGGGCTGACTGGTGGACATTGTTTTCTCTCGAGTACGGCTCTGAATAGTGTTCTACCCATCATTCCATCTGCTTTGTCTTGTCCGAGATGATCTCTCCAGAGGTAGACTTCAATGGTGCTGTCTTCTTTATGTTTGGGCCCGTTGCTTTCTTGATGACGTCATACATGGCATTGACGTTACTAGTGTCGGACGCGCTCTGTATAGAGGAGCACAGGTCGCGCCAGTATTCGTTGACGCATGACCTGATGTTCTTCTGGACGTTTGCCCTTGCAGCCTGCAGAGCCTGTTGTGACTGGGCTGTTGGCGTATCACTGTGCTTCTTTTGGGTCGTTTGGCGTCCACAAGTGGGTCGAGTTGTTCGGCGTATAGTGGATACCAATCGTTTTGCCGGCCTCCCTGTTTCTTGCCGAATGCGTCGATTGCGGCTGTGTACGTGGCTGCCTTGATGTGTTTCCACAGCTCTTCGGACTGCGCGTTTGCATCAACATCCTGTAGAGAAGTTGCGAGCTGAGTATTGAAGCTTGCTGCTTTCTCTGTGTTGTTGGTCAGCAGTACATTCACGCGGGGCTTGGCAGATTGGATCGACCGATGCAATTTCTTGGGCTGCGGTCTGACTGTCGATCAGATGAGTGAGTGTTCTGTATTGCAATCAGCACTGTGGTAAGTCCTTGTTACCAGGATAAGTTGGGACCTTCTGGTAATGATCAGATCCAGCTGGTGCCAATGCTTTGACCTTGGTTGTCTCCATGATACTCTGTGATGGGGGTTTTGTGCTGAAGAAGGTGTTTGTGATGCAGATATCATGATATGAACCTGTCTCCAGTAGACGCTGTCCATTGTCATTTGTTTTACCAACTCCAAAGTGCCCAATGCAAATCTTGACCATGCTTCTTGGTCGGCGCCGAGGGGTTCCAGATCAGGATTCTGTCTGATGATGCTGTCCATTTGATTGTAGAAATCATCTTTTATGTCTGCAGTGGCCATCATAGTAGGGGCGTATGCGCACAGCAGGTTCACAGGGCCATCAGAAGTGTTCAGGCGCATTGATATGAGACGCTCTGTGCTGACGTTGCCAAGTTCAACTGTATCCAAGAGTGTGTTTTTGATAGCAAAACCCACACCATACTCTCTTGTCTCGTTCTCGTGCTTGCCTTGCCAGATGAAGGTGTAGTTATTCTCCATTAAACTTCCAATGTCTGCCAAGCGTGTTTCTTGCAGTGCTGCAATGTCAATTTGAAGGCGAAGTAGTTCGTTGTTTATGGTGACTGTCTTTCTGATATCGCTTACTGCTCGTAGGTCGTTGGACATTCCGGTCGTCATCGTTCGGACATTCCAGCTTCCAAGCTTGAAAACTGGTCTCTTGGTTTTCTGTGTGTTGGTTGGTGCGGTATTTACTGACCACTTGTCGGGGGTACCTTATGTCCCACGCACCCAGTGGAACAGATGGCCAGTGGCGGGATAACACCTAACTGGATGAGGCTGCTCAGCTTAAGTCTGTATCTATCCAGTGAAGTTGGAAAACCTCTCCCACTGTTGAGTATAACCCCTGGCGCCTGGCTGTACGCCAATGTAGCCTTGGCTTATAACCGGTAACTGCTATTATCCGTGTTGAGCCTACATCGAGGTGTAGCTGGAGTGTCCTCTCCAGGGCGCTAGCCTGGGCACACTGAGAAGATACTAGGATACCGGTACATAGCCTCTCACTAGATCATCATATAGTATGTTTATATTGCATTTCTTTCAGCTAGATATAGATATATACTTTATTTCAAAATTCAGTAAGCCATAGGCCCATGTGAAAATATATACTAGAGGATATAGAAAACGCACACCTACATTATATGATTATTATTACATGAAAACGAAATACGAAGGATTCAATCAAAGATATATCACATCTTTATTACAAAACACAAGCATATTCCATAATGTTTAAAACTATGTATTTATATAGTTATTGTTTGTTTTGTAAAGTCACACTTATCCGAAATGTGCGTTTTCTATGTCCTCTATTATAGTGTACTTATCCGAAGAGTGCGTTTTCTATGTCCTCTAGTATAGTGTACTTATCCGAAGAGTGCGTTTCTATTGATGTGCATCAGTTTCAAAATCCATAATCGATTAATCGGAATAATCGGACGGGTAAACCGATTAGATAATTGATTATTAATCGGGCAATTGATATAGTTATAAATCAAAATCATTCCATCTAATTTGTGAGTTTAATAATCTATTTAGTACTAATAAATTACTTACAAGTTACTAGTTTCGACAAATTAGTTACTCAGTTATATCTGAGTACTAGACTTTAAGTTACTGGACTGCCACCTGATATAAAATTAGTTTTTAAGTTAATAGAGGACAGAACACTTAGTGACATACTAGTGAAAAGTCTAGTACTAGATACAGTTAGAATTGTTGTTGCAAAAGTTTTATTTGAGGTATAAACAAACATAAAAGTATGAGACAAAAATAAAGACATAAAACCATCCGTTCAACATCTGATGTGTCGATTAAAACTATTATATGATACTGAACTTGAGACAGCTTCAATACAGAACAAATTATTTGAATTCGACGAAATATGGAAGCAATATGCTAAAAAGTTTTAATTAAAAAATATATTGAAAATAATTGTCATCAATCACTTGGTAGAATGTAGGCTGCAGACCACTTTTCTCTTCTTTTTTTTCTAAGTGTAACTGAACATTTTTTCACCACTTTAAGGCCAACATGATAATAACTTGATATATTTATATACACTATTATTCATGCCGTTTGTTTATTCTACTCGTTAAAAAATGTACATTATTGTAAGGTGCTTGTGGGATGCCCTCGACTCACAGGTCACCTATGACGAGGAAAATAAACGGGCCTTAAACGTGGTTCCAAAAAAAAATTTAAAATAAAAATTAAAGACTCGTTGATTATAATCGATTACACATTTTCACAATCGATTATCGCCGATGTCCATGCCGGCGAACGATTGTCGGCGACTTAGCGATAATCGGTTTATCACTAGTTTCTATGTCCTCTAGTATAGTGTACTTAATCGAATAGTGCGTTGTCTATGTCCTCTAGTATAGTGTACTTATCCGAAGAGTGCGTTTTCTATGTCCTTTGGTATAGTGTACTTATCCGAAGTGTGCGTTTTCTATGTCCTCTAGTATAGTGTACTTATCCGAAGAGTGCGTTTTCTATGTCCTCTAGTATAGTGTACTTATCCGAAGAGTGCGTTTTCTATGTCCTCTAGTATAGTGTACTGATCCGAAGAGTGCGTTTTCTATGTCCTCTAGTATAGTGTACTTACCCGAAGAGTGCGTTTTCTATGTCCTCTAGTATACAACAAGTAAACATAGATATAATAAAATGACGCACCAAGATGTCAATGACGTGAACACAAGACATATAATAAAGTTTCATTCAAAGGTCATTAATATTTGTATTGGCTATTGTACTTATTAGCATTTATAGAATCCATATAAGACTACACCCGTTATGTCGAATTCCGTCGGACCGAACAAAATACTTCGACATATTCGAAGTTTGACTTAACGAAATTCGATATAAACGGAGCCAGTTATATGTAAAATGATAGTGTCTGAAACGGGACTTTTGATCCGACTTCGAGATAACCGGAGAATTCGACATAACCGACTTTGACATAACGGATGTAGACTGTATCATCACATTGTATGTTGACATGCATTGTTTCAGGTGGATTTATAACATTACATCGAGTGGTTCTTGCGGACATGTGTGGTAAGGAGACAATAGCTAATTCATATGGATTGTTATTGTTCTTTGTTGGAGCAGGTCATTTCGTGGCTGCGCCATATTCAGGTGAGTATCGCAGGAATTTATATTGTATCAGAATTCATCACTACACTGTTAATTGCTATGTAAAGTTTGAGTTCCTTTAGTGTCATATTGAATCAGTTTTGCATTCGTTAGTACTGCCGAGTTGGTACATATTTATGTTATATCTCCATTTGTCGCTATACGATGTGGATGTTAGTACGGCCGAGTTGTTACAGATTTATGTTATATCTCCATTTGTCGCTACACCATGTGGTTGTTAGTACGGCCGAGTTGTTACAGATTTATGTTATATCTCCATTTGACTCTACACCGTGTGGATGTTAGTACGGCCGAGTTGGTTACAGATTTATGTTATATCTCCATTTGTCGCTACACCATGTGGTTGTTAGTACGGCCGAGTTGGTACAGATTTATGTTATATCTCCATTTGTCGCTACACCGTGTGGATGTTAGTACGGCCGAGTTGGTACATATTATGCTACATTTTGCATTTGTGCTACACCGTGTTGATGTTTAGTACGCCGAGTTGGTACAGATTTATGCTATATTCATTTGTCGCTACACCCGTGTGGATGTTAGTACGGCCGAGTTGGTACAGATTTAAGTTATATCTGCCTTTGTCGCTACACCGTATGGATATTAGTACGGCCGAGTTGTTACATATTTATGTTATATCTCCATTTGACGCTACACCGTGTTGATGTTAGTACGGCCGAGTTGGTACAGATGTATGCTACATCTGCATTTGTCGCTACACCGTGTGGATGTTAGTACGGTCGAGTTGGTACAGATATATGCTACATCGGCATTTGTGCTACACCGTGTGGATGTTAGTACGGTCGAACTGGTACAGATGTATTAGTTTAAACATATTTTATTCAGTTCATTCAATATATATACGGTATATAAATACAACAGGATATCTGAAATGGATTGGAAAACAAGCTGAGAGCTTATGTAAATTCCTTTCCATGAGGATGGTACACTATACAGTTGTTAGCATTGAGAGCGGTTAGTGATACATGACGGGCATTGTCTTGGGTTTTTTAGCCCCGATTGGTATTGGGTGCTTGTATGCGTACTTGTGATTTGTGGGGCAATTTGAAACAAGTTTTGTCATCATGCGTGCACTAATTTGTGGTAAACTGAATTGGAAGGTATGGAACATTTGTAAATGGGATGAAATGAAATGGGTTGCTGTGACACACAGGAAAGGAATGATGGACCTGGAATACCCACCAGGTAGTCGGATCATGCATCAAACCTCTTTGTAGCTGCAATGTAAGCCTGGACAGTTAGAAAGATGGATTTGTTGTTTTTGAATGGTAAACGATCGTCGCCATACAGAATATTATTTGTTGTCGGTGCGCAAGGGATATTGGACAAGAGTAGGCGACGAGCATTGTTGTATCGTGGACACTGCGTAAGGTAATGCATCGCTGTGTCCATTGCTCCACAGGCACAGTTTGGCGATTCAACAATGTTTTTTCGATGTATTGTATACTGCATGTGTGCTACACCGTGTGGATGTTAGTACGGTCGAGTTGGTACAGATTTATACTACATTTGCATATGTGCTACACCGTGTGGATGTTAGTACGGTCGAGTTGGTACAGATGTATGCTACATTTGCATTTGTGGCTACACACATAAATATTGTTTAAACTAATGTCTTTTTGTCGTCACTCGTGTTGGCATAGTCACCACTACTGTGTAAATAGTGGGCTTAAAATAATATGGCTTAAACAACTGTGTGTTTGTTTGTTTTGGGGGTTTAATGTTGCACCGACAGTTTACGTCACATGCAGCTTACGTCACATGCAGCTAACGTCGCATGCAGCTTACGTCACATGCAGCTTACGTCACATGCAGCTAACGTCACATGCAGCTTACGTCACATGCAGCTTACGTCACATGCAGCTTAAGTCACATGCAGCTAACGTCGCATGCAGCTTACGTCACATGCAGCTTACGTCACATGCAGCTAACGTCACATGCAGCTTACGTCACATGCAGCTTACGTCACATGCAGCTTAAGTCACATGCAGCTAACGTCGCATGCAGCTTACGTCACATGCAGCTTACGTCACATGCAGCTTACGTCACACGCATCTTACGTCACATGTAGCTTACGTCACACGCATCTTACGTCACATGCAGCTTACGTCACATGCAACTAACGTCACATGCAGCTAACGTCACATGCAGCTTACGTCACATGCAGCTAACGTCACATGCAGCTTACGTCACATGCAGCTAACATCACATGCAGCTTACGTCACATGCAGCTAACGTCACATGCAGCTTACGTCGCATGGCGACTTTGCAGTTATTATTGTGGAGGAAGCCCCTTCGAGCAGTATTCCAGGCGAATGAATAGTTTCCATTGGGGCATAATCTACGGCCTCCACGCACTTCAGCACCCCCAATGTAATTCATACCTCAATGGAAACTATTAACTCGCTATTCATTCCTTAACTTGATGAATTTTGTCTCTACCATAACGGAGTTCACAGAAATGCTAATCGATACAGCAGTTAGTTTAAACATTATTTATTTCAGTATTTTTACATTTGTGTGTGTTTTACGTTTATTTATCGTCGCTACCGGTTGCCCATATGAGCGACGCCTCCTGAAGAGATTACTAATTTTAGATTTTGGAGGATAGTGCAATGATACAGACAGAGACCCATTCCAGAGTATCCTCTGGTTCGTTTACGTGCACGGTGTAAAGCACCGACACGAGACCTCGGTTTAACGTCGCATCTGAAAGATGAAATTGTATTAGGGTCAGACGGGTGATCGAACCTGAAAGGGATTAGAACGAAAGAAAACTTATATAGTTCTTCTCACTATCAATTGATTGATATACAATAGGCCGGATAATAAGATATATATATAACAATGAAAATACGTGAAATCTATTCTAGGTATATGCTAAAGGATTTCAGAAGTTATTGTATTAGGGAGTCAATAGTTTTGTATGTTAAATAGAAAGTTCAAGAACATGAACTATCAAATCGTAGCACGAAAATTGATTAGTTTAATGAAAAGTGGTTGAATTGGATCGGTTGTTGTGTCAATAACGACATCATTCAGATTGAATTCCTTTTAGAAATTATCCATCTCAGAACCGTTCACTGACAATAATATATTCGTGTACAGCAAAGAAAATTTCGGTGTTGGTTGCAATATCCTTATAAGTGTCACCGAGAAGGAGTGTGTTTAAGTTGACGTTACATAGTTTAAACTTTATTTATTTTACAACGATTTGCGAAGCAAGTTCTAACAACTTATATTAATCACTCTCGTTGACGCGGATGAAAGCGTATACTATTATGTGGTCATTCATGTGGGAGGAAACCGGAGTACCCGGAGAAAACCCACCTGTCCAATCTGGCGACCACCGTACCATCTCACATAGTTCACCGTCCGAGGATCGGACCCGGATTGCATTGAGAAACGAGCGCGCTAACTAACCACTGCGCTAATCGGACAGTCATGACACCGTGTGGATAGCTTATTGAAGAGTACAACCGTTGTACATTATTAATGTCCTGATACGGTTGTCATGAAAGTACGCCAATTTCTGAA
Source organism: Archivesica marissinica (assembly GCA_014843695.1). NCBI lineage: Eukaryota > Metazoa > Mollusca > Bivalvia > Venerida > Vesicomyidae > Archivesica > Archivesica marissinica. Next base: position 38,089,447 of record CM026400.1, on the reverse strand, counting down.
GGAAGATATACCGTTATAAATGCATACAATGATTAAGCATATTAGGCATATAAATTCTACATTGTCTTTTTTCTCTCCCTCTTGGCGATGAATTCCACAGAACTTGTTTCGCAATCGAGCTAAGATAAATTTGTATAAACTAATGATTAAAAAATATTCAAACTTTTTTCATCGACGCCCTGTCTTGAAATATAATGTACACTTCATTCAATACATGTCATTTTAACAATTAAATGTACAGTCTACATCCATTAAGTCGAATTGCATGAGACCGAACAAAATACTTAATGAAATTAGATATAAACGGAGCCTATTATATGTAAAATGATAGTGTCTGAAACGGGACTTTGATCAGACTTCGAGATAACCGGATAATTCGAAATAACCGACTTTGACATAGCGAACGTAGACTGTATAATAAATGTATTATCTCGAATATAGGCGGGCATAATGTCCTTATGCAAAATTAATCTCTACAAACCCACTCATTATGAATCACACATAGTACAATACTATATCCTTCATATATAGAAATAAAGTGACTAGTCGTGATAGCGCAGTGGATACGCGTTCGCTTCAGGTGCAAACGGTCCGGAGTTCGAGCCCGCTGAAGCCGTTACGAGTGTGCCCTTAGGCAAGGCATTTCCTCTTCTCTCTCCCTCGTGGCGATGGATTCCATCAGGAATGAGGTCTCGAGCTGAGTGATTAATATAAGTTGTAAGAACTTGTTTCTCAATCGAGCTAAAATAAATTTGTATAAACTAAAGTGACTATTGTAACGTAATTCACAGCGCTGTCTGATTAGCACATTGTTTGGCGCGCTCGCTTCTCACCAATGCAAACCCGGGTTCGATCCTCGGACCGGGATGTATGTGAGATGGTACGGAGGTCGCCAGATCTGACGGGCACACGAATTCACCACATTTACTCTTTCATCCGCGCCAACTAGAGTGATTAATATAAGTTATTATAGCTTGTTTCGCAATCGTTGTAATATGCACGAAGTTTAAACTTTTAATTCACAGAAATGTGTGCATAGCCTGGCATGCTTTGATCTAAATGTGTGCAGTAATTTATTTCGGTAAACACAATTCAGGCATAAAATACAGTTACAAAAGCAAAGCACCAAGGAATGAAATTAACTACAGACGGATCTGTAGCCCAGTGGTAAAACGCTGGACTGGTAACCCAGGGATCGCAGGTTCGATCCCCCGTCTGACCCTAATAAAATTAACAGTCTTTCAGATGGGACGTTAAACCGAGGTCTCGTGTCGGTGCTTTACAACGTGCACGTAAAAGAACCAGAGGAGACTCTGTAATTGGTATCTGTCTGTATCATTGCACTATCCTCCAAAATCTAAAATGACTAATCTCTTCAGGAGGCGTCGCTCAAATGGGCAACCGGTAGCGACGATAAATAAACGTAAAACACACATGATATTAACGAATAGAGAATAATATAGAATAATCAATTGTGTAATGCTGTGTTGATGTCCGTTTTAGCAAGTTTGTATGTACATCTTTCTGGAATTATTGTGCTGTATAGGATCACCAATTGGACATATCGCCTGTACCCAAATACTGTCCTGTGTATGTTTTACGTGTATATATCATATCGTCGCTACCGGTTGCCCATATGAGCGACGCCTACTGAAGAGATTAGTCATTTTAGATTTGTTTGAGGATAGTGCAATGATACAGACAGAGACCCATTCCAGAGTTTCCTCGGGTTCGTTTACGTGCATGGTGTAAAGCACCGACACGTGATCTCTGTTTAAAGTCCCATCTGAAAGACTGTTAATTGTATCAAGATCAGACGGGGGATCGAACCTGCGATCCCCTGGATTGCCAGTCCATCGTGTTAACCACTGGACTACAGATCCGTCTGTCAAATACTGTCCACCATTCAATTGTTGATTAATCAATATGTGGCTCTTTGTTGTCATGCTCTCTGTTTTCTGCCTTCGTACGTTCACGGTAAGTCCATTGAATGTCTGCCCTTGACCCCTTTTCCTCTCCCTCTCTCCCTCTCCCATGCACTGAAACAATTACTGGATTGTAATGTGAACTATCACGGTTGTTGTAGCAAATTCGAACTTTGTCAGTGGGGTACTGATAACCGTTTTCTATACAAAACGCCAGCCAGTGCATGTGGGTAAGTCAACGACGCGGAAACGTAGCTAATGTCAAATGAAGTTCACGTGGATTATTTCGTTTTTGTGTGTATTAGACTTTTTGTTGATGATGATGACAATGCTTGGTGTCTGTTTCTTTATCAGTGGCTGAGCTATTGATTTCACAACAAGGTGAACATAATTATGTGGGGGGGGGGCGGCTGACGAGGCGGGTAAGGTAAAACATAATGGGGGCATAAAGAAAAGAGTAGTTTCACGTGTAGTGGTAAATAATAGATAATATTTAGAAGGTATGAAGTTCCAGGAGGAAAGTGCAACAATACAGACACAGACCCACTCCACACTCTCCTCTGGTTCATTTATGTGCACGGTGTAAAGCACCGATACATGACCTCGGTTTAATGTCCCATTTGAAAGACTGTTCAATTTTATTAGGGTCAGACGGGGGATCGAACCTACGATCCCTAGATTACAAGACCAACGTGTTAACCACTGGACTGCAGATCCGTCTGTAAGTGATAATATGTGTGTGTTTTACGTTTATTTATCGTCGCTACATGTTGCCCATGTGAGCGACGCCTCCTAAAGAGATTAGTCAGTTTAGATGTTTGGAGGATTGCGCAATGATACAGACAGATATCCATTCCAGAGTCTCCTCTGGTTCTTTTACGTACATTGTGTACAACACCGACACGAGACCTCTGTTTAAAGTCCCATCTGAAAGACTGTTAATTTGTATTAGGGTCAGACTGGGGATCGAACCTGCGATCCCTGGATTACCAGTGATAATCTACTGCAGGACGTTCCTTTAATAGCTGTTGTATTACACGTGATTTGGTACACCGTGTTGATGTTTATTACACGTGATTTGGTACACCGTGTTGATGTGTATTACGCGTGATTTGATACACCGTGTTGATGTGTATTACACGTGATTTGGTACACCGTGTTGATGTGTATTACACGTGATTTGGTACACCGTGTTGATGTGTATTACATACGATTTGGTACACCGTGTTGATGTGTATTACACGTGATTTGGTACACCGTGTTGATGTGTATTACACGTGATTTGGTACACCGTGTTGATGTGTATTATACTTGATTTGGTACACCGTGTTGATGTGTATTACACGTGATTTGGTACAGATCC